>VXBO01005012.1:97306-120191 GCA_013400135.1 Rhinoptilus africanus
GTGCGGGCAGCATCGTCGGCGGGGCGGCGGCACCGCCTCGGGGGAGCGGAGCCACTTACAGGGGGAATTTTTAGGCAAACGTAGCAGCGGGGAGGCGGTCGTGGCGAGGGCCAGCGGGGCGGGCGCTGCCGCGGTAGCCCACGGTCACATCGGCTACCTCTCCTTCAGGAGGCCCCGGCCTCGGCGAAGGCAGGGGTGCCCAGACGCTGCCAGGTTGCACAGTCTGCCAGGGCCTGCAGCCCTCACAGGTAGCGCGGGCACGGGAGTCAACGAACCGCCGAACCCTCTCCGGTGAACCTCCAATTTGACTTGATTGCAGTATTTTTTTGAGGTAATATTCTGCCATCCGGTAGGACGGACAGGCTGTTTTAAAATCTGGTATTGTACATGTTAGATGCACCTCTGCTAGGAAATGGTTTATCATCACCGAGGGAAAACTCGGGGCATAATGCGTTCAGACCTGTGACTGCGGTATACATGCGAAATAGTGTAGAGGGAATTTGACTTCACTGTTTGTGTCACTTCATAACAAATTTCAGATTCATACTCCTTGTTCTACAGAACCCTGTCACTTTGTTTCCAAGTAAAATTATCATATGACAGCTGAGCTTGGAAAACACCACCGAAACAAACTCCCAAAATAAGTGGCTTACGTAACAAAAGGCAGTTCAGTTTTATAGTTTCAGTGCGATTTCTTTCTAGACTGCTGCTCTTAAGTTTATAGTAATTTTGAAACTAAAAGGTTCATGGGTGCGCAGGTCCTCTGTCATTCTGTGTTTGTACCATTCCTGTGATTGCTGTGATGATAATGTGAAAACCCCACTGCAAGTGAGCACAAAAGTTGCACAAATCTTGTGTTCGGACTCAGGGTGAGTGCAGCTTCACTTGCACTTCCACTCAGTGTGCACCAGCTTGTTTTGCAGGAGTGTGGAGCAGATTGTGCTAAATTCCAGAAGAGCGAACTGGAGTACAAATTCAACAAGAAAGCCTTAGAAAGGCCCTATACCTCTAAACACTCCTGGGGAAAGACCTACGGGGAGCACAAGCGTCACTTGGAGTTTAGTCATGACCAATATAGAGAGCTAAAGAAATATGCAGAGGAGATTGGCATTTTCTTCACAGCTTCTGGCATGGATGAGGTATGTAATTCATACTGGAATGACTGTTGTATCTGGTTGTTATAACTTAGGCACGATAGTTCTTACATAAAAAGAATACTAAATATGTGCGGACATTGAATTTTAAATATGTGTGGATCTTGAATTTCCAAATGAGGGAACTAGAGTAATTGTACTTCTGTCAGTTCACTTGTGTCTCTATAATGGTTGAGTAGACGGATGAACATTTTGGAAGACCTGCCACGTATGCGGAGGTATTTATGCACACTAATTCATACGAGAGACAAGGCCACAGTTGAACTCCATAAACAGTCAAGGTTTTAGATCAAGACTACAATCTTACCATTATTGGTGTTGTCTGGTATATCCAGGAATTTCAAAGTTCCCTCTGTGTTTAAACCAGATTAATTTCTCAAATTAATCTCTATTATTTCTCTCCTTTTTTTTTTCTTTTCTGCTGTTTACGAGACCCCAGTTCTTTTTGTAAACAGCAAAAACGCCTATGTTCCTTCTTCTTTCACTATAATCTCATGGAGGGGGTCTCCACCTTGCCCAGTTACTCCTGAAGCATTTACTGATTTTTGTCAGTGGGGTCTTGGAACAGGCAGTCAGGAGCTTGTAAACTCCATGCAGCTTATCTGCTGCTGTTCGCCCTTAAGAGATGTATACTTTCCCACTTGCATGTTGTCTGCCTCAAAACAATGTTTAGTTACAGTACTAACAAATGCAGTGTACAATTGAAATACATAAACCAGAAAGATCAGGTGACAGCTAAACCTTGATATAGATCAGAGTTTACAGATTATTTTACTTTTCTTTGTAGCCTAGAAAATACAGAGCACCAAACTGAAAGAGACCCTCCAGAAGTAAGCTAGCCACTCTTGCGTGTAACGCAAGCACAGCCATGCCCCTCTCTTTCTGCAAGTAGCCTTATCCAGGATGGGACAAGGATGGGATTTATTTAATGTTTTAAGGTCATCTTTCAGTGCTTTGCTCTCCTTACTGAGAAAATTCCTGAAGTATCAGATTATCTCCATTCTCATAATTTTTGTCCTGCCTCATCTGACATGTTTTCATGCTTTTCTTATATCTCTCTGTGTATTTGAACACCATTATCACATCTCTTTTCTGTTTTGTGACCTCTGGACTAAGCAATTTCAATTCCTTCAACCTTCTTATGCTGTCTTTTCTAGTTCTTCGGCCGTTCTCACTGCTTCTATAAACTTACAGTCCTATTGACCAAAGTCTTTGAATTGCTGTGCCCCAGCTGAGATGATACAAGCACCAAATACAATAAAAGATTACTTCAGGTGTCTGACAGACAAAAAGGTGTTTTTGATGCATTGCAAAGCCCGATACCACAGACTCAGAAACAGAACTGTGAAAAGAGGGTATTGTGATCTTTTTCTTATTGTTATCTCCATGTCTAGGAGACCTGAGCACCACCTACTTGTTAAGAAAGGAGCAATTAAATCCAGTAGCCTTGAACTTCTGTATCTGAGATCTTAAAGACCAATATGCCTTTGGGGTGAAAAAAATCACACTCTTTCTTTGATGTTAAAACCTCCAGCTTCTAAAGGCTATAGTGCAATGCAGAACACCTTTCATATGCAGCAGCTAAAATTACTTTCCGCCTTTGGGATCCCTCTTTTTCTCAAAATGGTGTGGTCAGTGGTGTGTGGCCTCATCAGCTAATTAACACTACTGATAGATGTTTGTGCCTTTTTTTGAACAGTAATTACATTACTCAGCTCTTAAGATTTCTGGTGGCATTTCAGCGAGGCATGGGTGTGGAATTTCTGGCAAACATTGCATAAATAGATGTAATAAATTCTTGAGAATACGTAACTTCTGTAAATTCATTATGATCTCTGGAACTCCAGCTATGTCGAAGAGGTTAAACTGTGTGTTTAACTATATGAGGAAATCAATGAAGTGATGTGTGAAGTAAATATAAAGGCTATGAGTAACTCCTTTATCTAATCTGTTCCAGTGTGTACTGGAGGCAAAACAGGATCTCATTGAACCACTCCTTTTAATGTCATCCCTATTGTTTGATATTACTTCCTGTTCCTTGATTCTCTTCCAGAAAAGCTGCCAATTTTCAAGATGTATTTACCTAATGAAGAGTGGTCTTAGATATGAGGTCTATCTGTCATACTTCATTTTGTGTAATCTCCTCAGATTAGATCTGTGGCTTTTTAAGATAGTATATTCATTGTCTTCAAGCAAAATGCATATTAGTAAATAAACTATATTAAACTGGTATTATGCATCCTAGTACAAGAAAATGATTCTGCATTATAATGATGATAGAAAAATTAGACTGAAGAAGATGTGATTCTCTTCTGGACTTGAGCACTCTTTCTCTGGACTAAGTAAATTTGACTGCAACAAGGAATGAGCTGAAAAAATTACAAGTGTTTGTGGGTAGATGAAGGGGCACAAAGTTAGGTAACTATTTAATTGTTTCACTTGGATATGAAATCCAGTCACCTGGATTTCAATGTCTCTTGCCTGTGATAGGTTTGGGATTTTCTTCCTTATGTACTAATTTTTATAAGGCAGCTTACTGATGCAATACTGATTTTCATGGAGCCTCCAATGATTCCTGAGTTATCTATCTTCAATAGAGCACACACATTTTTAAAAGGTGGCAGAGTACAATTAACATTTGAATAAACTGGTTTATAGCCATTTCTTTGGCATATTTTATATTTATTTTCTACTCTCCCAGAAGCAATTCCGTTCTGGATTTCCCTTTTTGGGCACTTACTTTTTTTCACATTCTTATTCAATATACTCATACAATTTTTCAGAGTGACAGATCTATTCAGGAAAACTACCTGTAGTTTTAAACACTCTGCATTTCAGTATTTCTAACCTGCAGGAGGTACCTGGCAGGAAGGCTGCCTGTGTGCCTGCAGTGCATCTTCTTCAACAGGCAAGCTCCCATCTGCAGGTAGTTGCTCTCCCTGCTGGGCCACAGCATTCTTGCTTTTTTTGGCACTACAACCTCATCTTGAAGTTAGAGGAGCAGTGGAGCTCACCTGTACTAAGCAGCTATATTTACAGCTGGCTTGACGAGCAATGGCTGAGAGACCAAAGTGGCTATCTTGAGACAGGCATCCCAGTCAAAAACTTGGAAAATCAGGTTTCGTAGTATAAGTATAAAAGAAGGCACCTCAATAATATTTCACCTGGAGGGAAGTCAGAAACTAATATCCTCGGAATAGTAAATTATTTCAGGAACAGTGTATTTGGGGAAGAGATATCTATCTATCCATAGATAGATAGATAGATACATATAGATAGATCTATCTCCTACTTAATTAAGCTTTGTTTTTTAATATTTTGAAGGGTTGTTTATGTTCTTTGATCCAGCTGAAGTGGTATGTTAAAATGCAGTGATTTCTTTGCCTTGTAGATGGCTGTGGAATTTCTACATGAACTCAATGTTCCGTTTTTCAAAGTAGGATCAGGAGATACAAACAATTTTCCATATTTGGAAAAGACTGCAAAGAAAGGTAAGCATTTTCGTTTGTGCCATCTTGGTAAACATCACTGTGTCTCAGTAGATCGGTTATTAGATCCTTCCTCCAATTAATTTTGGAAAAAAATCTAAACTAGATTTAGATTTAGAAGAAAACCACCCTCCAACTTGAAGAAAAAAAAGGTTCACGCAGCTTCCTTTTGTTTTTTTAGTTTAACTGAATTCATTTACTTCAAGAATTTAATTAAGTCTTGTGTAGCTTTCTTACATTCCTAGGACAAACATGTGCATGTTTTTCCTAATGGCTAGGTCGCCCAATGGTGATTTCCAGTGGGATGCAGTCGATGAACACAATGCATCAGGTTTATCAGATTGTGAAGCCCATCAATCCAAACTTCTGCTTCCTGCAGTGTACCAGTGCATACCCGCTTCAGCCAGAGGATGTCCATCTACGTGTTATATCGGTCAGTGAACATGGGTAGGGTACCAGAGAAGGTCTATGCACTTTTATTGACAGATATTTCCAGATCTTAGGCATGCTGGAATTTGCTTCTGTGAAGTTTGAAGATGTATCATGTTTCTCTAATTCATGGAACTGTTGAAGTAAAAATATCTATTGGATCCTCTTTTAGCAGAACTCAGCTGTAAGGAATACAGTAATACGGTATTACTGGAGTATTCAGAATTAAACAGAGGAAAATATGACATGGTTAACATGTTAACCCTGCACTTAGTAGTGCAAAGAAAAACTCTGTAGACTGTTACCATTATGGAATTGAGAACATAATTTAAAACACAGGGTTAGACCAGAAACTTTTCTTAAAAACACTTCATGTGAATATCAGAGCAATGAAGAAAATGGATTAGGCCATTGTATAGTTTCCTACGCTGAAAATATTAGTTGGGTATGCCTGATGATGATGCAAGAAAATTCTCTCAAATTGGCCAGTGTTCAAGCACTTGCCCAGCTTTATGCACGCATAGTATGTTACTTTTAGAATACTGGAACATAGCTGCATTTAATTGCCTTTAGGAGTGGGTGACTGTCCCTATGTATGGTTGAAAGGATTGCTTTAGATTTTAAATACAGGGTTGAAGAAATCTGCTCTGGATACAGGTTTAATGAGTCCATTGGGTTCTTGGATGAAAATGATACAGTAATACAGAATATATTACTGTCACGTACAGTGATGTAGGTTTTGAAGACCTTAAAGAGTAAAACTGAATTAAAAAGAAAAGCATAAGAGAAATCTTGAACTAGAACGTACCTTCTTTTCCTTGTATTGATAATCCTAGTGAAATTCTTAAAACATAATGGTCAGTAACGCAGTATGACTTGCTGAATATAAAAAAAAAATTCTCTATATAACCAACTGCTTGTTTTGTGGCACAGCAATTGTCCATTGTTTTTATTGCAATTATCACTGTTAAATTTGCTTTGTCTTTGCAATTACTACCTTGGTAATTCAGACCAACTCTGTCATGATTCAAGGCGTACCAGTCAGCTTTTCCGGATATCCCTATTGGCTATTCGGGGCATGAAACAGGCATAGCCATTTCAGTGGCAGCTGTTGCTGTGGGTGCTAAAGTAGTGGAACGCCACGTGACTCTTGACAAAACATGGAAAGGAAGTGACCACCAAGCATCCCTGGAGCCAAATGAACTGGCGGAGTTAGTGAAAGCCATCCGTACTGTCGAAAAAGCAATGGGTTCACCAATCAAACAACTCCTGCCCTGTGAAATGGCTTGCAATGAAAAGGTAACTTTTGCTGTTGATTCATGTATAGCTGAGACTCATTTAGACCTATAGCTAATAACTCTATATTCAGAAAAATAGCTTACTAATTGTTTATTGCAGTAGTGTTTCTGCCTCTGCACTCAAAAATTTCTGCTGGTAGGTAGCAGCAGGCACAGTGTTTATGCTTAGCCCACTGTAACGTTAGTGTTGACCTGTCATTTTCTATAAACTGCTGTATCTGCCAGTCTGTAACTATTTTTACCAAAGTTTAATGTTGGCAATTTTAGTTGGCAAGCGAAGTTCTGTGTGTATCATGCAGTGGTTAACTAAGCTGAGTAGAATCATAGAATCACTTATGTTGAAAAGACAACCTTAAGATTGAGTCCAGCCATTAACCTAAGACTGTCGAGTCCACCACTAAACCACATCCTTAAGTGCCACATATACACATCTTAAATACCTCTAGGGATGACTCAGCCATTGCCCTGGGCAGCCTGTACCAGTGCATGATAACCCTTTTGGTGAAGAAATTTTTCCTAATATCCATCCTGCACCTGCCCTGGTGCAACTTGAGGCCATTTCCTCCTGTCCTATCTCTTGTTACTTGGGAGAAGAGACCAACTCTTACCGTGCTACAACCTCCTTTCAGGTAGTTGCAGAGAGCAATAAGGTCTCCCCTCAGCCTCATTTTCTCCAGGCTAAACAACCCCAGTTCCCTCAGTCGTTCCTCATAAGCCTTGTGCTCCAGACACCTCACCAGCTTTGTTGCCCTTCTCTGGACCCACTCCAGCATCTCAGTGTCTTTCTTGTAGTGAGAGGCCCAAAACTGAACACAGCACTCGAGGTGGGGCCTCACCAGTGCCGAGTACAAAGTACTTGGTAGTAGTAATAGGAGTAACAGGTCTCTGTAACTGCATATGAGCTGCTTTTACACTAAGCTAAACTACTAGTCAGTCTAATCAGATTCCCTACATTCTGAAAAATTCCAGTGAGCCATTTTCGAATTTCAGTAAGGATCTGGATGTTCCCAGCAGCCTAGTTATAGTGAAGGTTTCCATTCTAACTCAGCCTTTATTTGGAATAAGACATAATGGGGAGGGCAGTTCCACACAACCTGTTCCCAAGTAACTGCACAATATTTTTTGGCCTTTCTTGGTATACTAAACCTAGGAATATGTTTGACTTAAACTTTTTTTTTTTTAATTTCTCCTCTGTAGCTGGGAAAGTCTGTTGTGGCGAAAGTGACAATTCCTGAAGGTGCAGTACTGACACTTGACATGCTGACAGTGAAGGTGGGAGAGCCTAAGGGATTTCCCCCAGAAGCCATCTTTGATCTGGTGGGCCAGAAGGTTAAACAAACAATCGAAGAAGATGAAACTATCACTGAGCAAGCAGTGGAAAATCATGTCAAAAAAGTGAAGTGCTAAACCAAAGCACTTCATTCCATATTTCATGATGAAGTACTGCACAACGTATTTACGTATAGCAGCATGGTAGATTAGAAGAAGGGGATATAATTAGGATCCAAACAGGTTAGAATTCTCAAGGTCTCATTAGCAGGAAGGTTCTGAAACAAGGGGATATAAATAATGAGTAATTTGATTAGAAACCATATAGCATTGTGTCTAGAAACCATGCTCCATACCATACTCCTCCTTTTACCATTCCACTTAATCTGGGCTAGTGTGGAGTTTCGCCAAATCTAAGATCACAGTCTGCTGCTTTCCAGCTTCCCTCTTCTGGTAAGAATGTAGTACATCACAATAATTTTGTCTACACTTTAAATTGTCCTAACCCTGTATCTTCTGATGTTCGTCTCTTTTTCTGCCATTTTCCTCACCCCTGTGATAACAGCATGTTAGCTAGAGTTGAATGCAGATAAGCGGAAGTTTACATACACTGAACAGAAAACTACGCTACTGATGTATTTTTCTCAAGACGAAAGCCTTAAAAAGTCTCAAAATAAAGCAGTGGGTTGCAGGAACCTGCACTTGGGGGAAAACGAGCTCCTTGAGGAAACTAGGTTCTCAAGAGACAGTACCAAGAATGGAAGCAAACTGGCTATGTAGAAGGGTATAGAGAAATTTAGAAATATAGAGGGCATTTAAGGGTATAGAGAAAGAGCCTTTTTGCACTTTTTGTGAACTGAAAGGCAAAGGGGTGAGCCAGAGTAAGGGGGGAAAAAACAGATCTGAGATGGATCAGTGGAAATAGGCTATGCTTCAAAAAAATGTTCAAAGCATCTATTGTGAGCGGAGTGAAGCCTGAAATCCTAAATCAATTCTGCAGTGCACTTGGATACCTCTGTTTGTACCTGGGGACAACTTCCCAGGCAGGAAGCCAAATGCTGGTGAAAATTCAGTAGCCTTCTTCCTGTATTAACAAGCAAATTCATTGGGTTGGGTTTTTTCCCCCGACACTAGTGTCCAAGGCAGCCAAGACTGTCTGCCTGACTACATCACATCAGTAGGCTTCAGCATGGTCAGTGCTCCTCTTGTGTGCTCTTGCAACACTTTTCAAGACATGCAATCCCACTCCTGTTAGCCCACTGCTCTTCCCTTTGTCCAGGAAGGAGCCACACAGCAGCAGCTGCAGACCAGCCCTCCCTCAGTTAGCTTGGGTTAGTGCTGAACTGCTTTGATATAATTAATCTGCATTTTTCTGCAGTGGAATCATTTATTAGTGATGTTTATTTGGAACTTGCTACCTCTTGGTCACGAGTTGAAGTATCTTAAATTTGGTGGTGGTGCTTCTGTCCCTGTGAGCTGTTCACTTTCAAAATGTTTACCCTTCTGCAATTTTAAGGAAACTGTATTCATATCTTTAAACTGGAAAGCAGAGATTCTTTGAATCATGTGCTTGACCGTATATAGGAGCTCTGACTGATACAGTATACTTGCCTTACATTAAAAAACTACTCAATTGTTAAAAGATTTTTTTTTTTAATTTGAAAAATAAATTGAGCTTATTAAAAAAGCTATTGTTTCTGCGTTTCAGCCTGTGGTCAGACCTTGCCTTTGCCAGCAGTGGAAATGATTCCAGGACCTTTAGTATTTGAACACTATAAGATTATATGACCTGCTTCAAGTACCAGTGGTTCTTCACTCTAGCAGGGCTGGTCCTAGAGGCTGCTGTAAACATAGGCTCCAACAATTTCCAGGACTTTTAATTAATGTAGTGGGGCAAAAAAAAATTATCCCTATACTGAAACTTGCAAGCTCTCTCTCCTAGTTTTATGTGAGTGTATCTTTCTCCAGCTGCTGTTAAAGAGCCTTTGCAAATGGGACACAAAAATAAATTAAGCACAAGTGCCACCCTGACCTAGAGTTTTTATTACCCCTGTAGTTCCTCCAGGTATTTCACCTTCTGCTGGGGGTGGTACACAACTGTTTCCACCCTGTGTGGCAACAGGGCCACCCAGAAGCCCAGTTCAGAGTCTCCGTCACAAGTAAGACCAGCTAATGGCTATTAAGCGTGGCTACAGAAGCTTGTACTTCAGTTTTACTTGAAGGGACCTTTCCAACAGTCAGTGCTAGTCTTTGATTTTTCCAAGGTGTACTTAAGTGTGACCTAATTCACTTACCATATTTATTATTCAAATCTGACCTTCTCAATTATAACAATACACAATATATGAAGTTGGAGCTTGAACCAAACTAAACCTCCTACCATACACAATTGCAGCCTCTCCAGGAAAATGGGGGGAGGGAGTTAATAAAAACAGATGGCAATGTCCAGGTTCAAATCTGAGTTGTAATATGCTCCTTTCAACAAGACTTTTCCATTTTGCAAGTTGAAAAAAGTATAAAAAACATTATATATGGCACTTTAGGTGGTACATCATTTATAAAAGCCAGATCACGTTCCCCCTTTGAAAAATGCATCTGTATTAAAAATCACAGTTGGTTTTCTTGAAGTTAACTCTTAACCCTCTAGAAGCAGCATAGTTACAATTTTCTTAAGACTTAGAGATTAATTCATGTAGATCATTGCTGAAGTGGCTTTCACAGTAAAAACATGAAACAGTAGGCTTTATTTTGCTTTGTCCCTTATGTTAGTTTGCATATTCCAATGGACCCTTCCCAGAGCCTCAAGGCTGGGTAAACTGGTTCTGTGAACTTGCAGCAGAAGGTGTGCAGATGAGCCATGCCATCAGTAACATTGTAGAATGAAAGGATTCCTGCTTCATAATCCAGAAAAATGCCAATGCGATCAGGATCATCTTCTACCAGGACGGGGATTCTCTCCCCCCTGTGAAATGCCCAGTACTCAAAATCAAACTTCTTAAGGCACCAAGATGCTCTATTCCAGCCCAGTCGACAGGTTTCAGAGTCTCCTTTCCTGCCAATGGAAGGGTAGGCTGCGCCGATCCACCACCCGGCTCCGGCATGAAGCAGGTCAACTTCCCAGTAATGGCTCCCAGACAGGAATGCATCTCTGCTTAGCACCTGCCATAATTTATCAAATCTCTGGGGACCGCACGGGTAGAACATCCTCCTCCAATTACAGCTTACTACAAGACGGTCATCAGACAATTTCAGCCTTGGGTGAAGGCTGTCATATTCCCATGTTGGTGATCTTGCATCTGCAGTCAAAACCATAAACGTACTTACTACATTTATCCTGACTCTTGAAAGAAGTACAAGTTATAAAAAAACCTGCGAAGAAGCCCACAGCTGGCAGCATCTTGGAACCTGCAGTTTTGCAAGGAAAAACCTGATATTTTAATGGAAAGCACTGCACTATTTACATGCACTGATGCTTTAAAGTTGCATAGGCTTTAAACCAGGTCAATAAAAGACAAATAGGTAAGTCCATATGCATGTTTCACAAAAGAGAAGATGAATACAGCTAGGTAGGGAACAAACAGAGAGAGCTTCTGCTTTATGTGGAATAGTTGGAGACTTCTATTGGGATTATGGCCTAAGGGTTTTAGCACTTGAGCGGACTCTTGGGTTCCGAGATCCCATTCCACCGAAACCCCATTTGAAGATGCACTAGGAGTCTGTTTTTCATAAAGCCACCACAGCTCTGAGTAGCAGCAGCGTCGTGTTCGTTGCAAAGGAACAACTTACCAGCTCCCAGATGACTTAGAGGAGTTCACCTAAACTGGCATTATAAAAGAAAAATCACAGTCTGAAACTACACCCTAGAAATCACTGTATTATTCAGCAGCATCTTAGAATATTTTTACCATGGAGCAGCTGTGGCAGGACTGGAAATCACAAAGCCAGAAAAAAAACCTATGATAAAATTAAACAAGTTTGAGATGATACAATCACATTGGACAGGTCATAAAGCTACAGAATTTTTAACAGAAAATTTTTCTCTGAAGATACTGTCCTACAACTTCAATATTGAGTTGCTGCATGTGTCACAAAAGTTTTCATAATATATGTTCTCAATAATTTACTGTGGTAGCATGTGTTTTCTGATTTCATGCTCTAGAAATAACCAAGATACTCTCTTTGAAAACAGGATCTGGCATTCTTAAACAATCCCCTTCACTCTTTCCATCACTGATAAAACCAGTGTCAGAGTTGGGTACCTAGAAGAACATATATTGTAATAAATTACAGTAATTCCTAGAGTACTGGCAATAAGATGTAAACTTAACCTCTATCTTAAAACTATTTCAAATAATGAGCATATCTATTTTTTCTTGTAAGTGAAGAAAACGAAGAATAACAATACATCCAGACGAGAACTGAACAGCAGTATACGTGCAATGAAAACTGGCTGAGTCATATTTCACTCAGTTCATAGCTATTTTGACCAAATATGATTTTAATCTTAGCCTAGATAAACTGAAGCTTAGATGTTTTAAATGCCAGATGACATCCTGAAGCTGCTTTTCAGAGTGAGTAAATTCCTTTTTAAGTGAAAGTTAGGGAAACAAGTGTTTATAATTTTCTAAAATGTAGACTGCTTTGATTTCTCTGCAGTGTTGCATATCTGAACTACATGTTTAGACCTCTGATCTCAACAGAGTACAGTCCTTCACTGTGCTTTACAAGCAGCATAGTACTAAATGAACACAAAATGGGGCAACAGACCCATTCAAACAAGAACTTCAGTATCTTCCTTGCTCCTCAGTGTTAAACTTAGAAATGAAATGTAATTATACAGCAGGTTGCTGTATGAGAGAAATCTGTCTTTGCAACTGAATTAATTTGTCACTCATTTGAATTTGTTGCTATTTCCTCTCCTGTGTTCTCGTGTAGAACCTGCTCCCATAAATTAAATATGTCTAATCTGGACTAGCAAATCCAAAACCCAGAAGGTGTTTTTCATTCTGGCTGGAATCCCCGCCTCTGCCATCAGAGCAATGCATAAACCACTCCACTGCATTCTCTGTTTGTCCTGTTACTCTCCCAGAATTTCATGCCATGATCAGGGAAGGCTTAAGTAAGGTCTCCCACGATCCACTGTGAAAAAGCACCACCACTGTGGCCTATTACAATGCCCACAAGAGAGCACCCACATCTCACGCTGAAGGTCCATTCGCTGCACAGTGAATTGCAGCGAAGGCTTGCTCTCTACACTTGTCCGTAATGTTTCAGAAAATAAAGCAGTACACATGCATTGTGACTATAAGATACCGCTGGACCCCACGTCTCCTCCTTGCCTTGCTGTGCCCCGTAACATCAGCTGTATTTTAACTACAGTGATGCACCATTATCGGTTGTTTTATATGCAGAGCCTCACTAACAGATCATCTTCATCTGGGTAGGTTCGCTGCACACACCTGGGTACCAGAAATGAAGCAGTTGCTTTGTTTGAGGGAAAGACGTGGAGAGAGTGGCTGATGTGTGAAATGCATGTCGTGGCGCTGGAGAGCCCACTGCCAAGACTCCGCCCCCTGCAACCTGCACCTGTACACCGCGATAAAATGGAGAAGCAAATAGCACTGTACACGCAGTCAGTGTTAACTGAAGCATCACCATTTTCTAAGCAAAAATAAAGCCTTTGTGATTTCAATTTTTGTATTACGTCTGTAAGCAATGTTAAAACTTCCAAAAGCATACCGCTACAGGGGTACATCTCACACATCTTGATTGTTGTGATCTCCACTATACTTCAGTCAGAAAAGCTAGTACTGGCATTCATGTGGTCTGAAGAGGCTCTAAGTCACATCTGTGCACCTAGTTGGTGACAAAAGACAGGAAACAAACTATTCATGCCGTTAAAACAGCACAGCTGTAGGAGTCTTATCTTCTGAATGGCTGAGTGCTGTTAGTCTTTGTTCCAAGTCACTTCCAGCAGGTAAACAATGGGGATGCTAAGTTTGTACAGAATACAGGTGACCCTGAGACCAAAAGACATTTAAAGCAGGGAGGATTTAAAAGGCCTGGCTTTAGTGTCTGCTTCTTCCAGTAAGCACCTGAAAAACTGTGCAAGGAAACAGTGATGTCTGTCAGTCAAATCTACCTGAAAACCTAGATTTTAATAAAATGCGTTACTACTAAGTCTCAAGCAAATGTAAGTATCTCCACTGCTTTAAAAAAAAAAAAAAAAAGGGACCAAAAAAAAAGGACAAAACCCCAGGGACTGAAGGGCATCCAGGTGCTAATGTCTGGAAGCAAAATGTGAACTTGACTAGGAAAATAATGCAAAATACCTGGAGTTGTTTGGATTAATGAAGGACAGCAATTCTTCCACTTTTCCTAAGTTATGAAAATTTTAAGTGACTTCAAGTCCAAATATTTATGACCAAGGTTTGTCAATTTCACTGGCCTGTGAGCAGTTGCACATCTTTCTGAATTAGATGGCTTGTAGTATTTAGCCTTAACAGAGCTGAGAAACTGTCTTTTCAGCCCTGAAATGCTCATGTGTGAAACAAACAGTGCTTTCTCCATGAATCCCATGAAGAGGCAGCCTGGAGCAGATACAGATGGGCATTCATGAAGCCCAGAAGCCTAGTGCGCTGCCAGCCAAGTGCTGCTGCTGTGCTCTCTTAGTAGCAAGTGCTCAGTGGCATGGACCAGCTGTCCTAGCACCCTTTTAACAACAGGTTCTGCTACAGAGTGACTGACTCCGTCTGGATCCTGCTGCACAGAAATGGCACAAGTAGGAAAAGACCCATGACACCACAGCCAAGAAGATAGACTTTGCTTGTTTCATTCCTGATTTATTAACAGCTGCTGCACTTAACAGTGCAACACCTGTTTGGTCACCTACAGTTGAGAAAACCTGTTTGGAATGAAAAAGCTGCCGTGTTTGGACTTAGATGCTCACTCAGGAGAGCAAGAGAAACAAGACAAGGTACCACCACTGAAAAATACCCTTCTCAGAAAACACCAACCTATAGGTGCAGAGGCAGCATCTAACACACTCTACCAGCACAGTACTTCTCCTTTGCCCTTCAGCCAGAAGTCAAGTCTCCAACTTGGACACCATCATGACCTCCACGGGGCTGAATCCAGGTCAGAAAACAGACCTCCTACAGGTACCATGGTAACAGGGAATGTTCCAGCTCTGAGATTAAAAACAGCCCTCATCTGCTGCAGGCCACAGGAAATGTCCATTAACTTCCCATCAGAGAGATGAAACCTATTCACTGTACATCTTTCCTATCAACACCAGAGGAAATGATCGCCTGTAGATTGACCCTTAGCACAACACATGATGGATGTATAATTAAAAATAGACTGCAGTGATCTGGAAAACAGAAAAGCCTTCAAAAACTAAATTAGCTACTAGCTGATTCACACACAGGCAGTTCTGAATAAAAACACAGGATCAGGATTTCACAGACAGAAAGTAAAATTTCTTTCCCAACCTGAGGTACAGAAAAGGGTAATGGCGTTTCAGGCAGCACTTGCTCCTCACAAACACTGTAAGCATCAGAACCCCTTTAAGATACCGTTTTAAGGTAGTCTCGGCATACATTCATTAACTGTTTCAATTACTGAGCCATAAGTGTTCAGAGTGCTTCTAACTCTTGTTCAACCATACTTACGTTTTAAGAAAAGCAACCGATCAACAGGAGACATGGTTTTCAACACTGCTCCAGGCTCCTTCTTTGCAGTGGCGTTAAGGCTACTGAAAATATCTGGACAGAGATGAAAAGGGACAGTTTAGGGAGACTGCCAGTGGAAGAATCCGGCTGTACTCTCAAGAAGATTTTAAAAACAAAAAACCATGGACAATTTTGCTGGATGGGGTATTCAGGTTTTGCCTCTTTGGTTTGAACTCCATCCATGTCCTGGGGAAAGTCATACTGTCACACTCCACTTTCCAACTTCATGGGATAAACTGTTACTTTTGCTGGGAAAGGGCTACTCACTCTGTATGCTTTCAAACTTATGCTCTCTGGATAGGATGGAAATGCTGGATCCCAGTCTTGCCTAGGAACTACACAATCGAGGACAACCCCAAGTAAGCACCTCCCACTCCTCACAAAGCACCCCGCTATCAAATGAGGGCAGTCAGGGAGCTGAAGACAACTGCAGATGCTAGCTACAGAGCGCCCTTGCAGTACTGTCTCGCAATTCTCCACACGTCCTGCAGTGGCGTTTCAGACCTGGTCTGAACATTCTCCCCAGCACCCTGCTAGAATGTTCTTGGTGGCAACTCTCAGAAAAGGGATTATTGAAAAGGTAGCTGGGTGAAATGTGAAGGGTTTTGCCTGCTCACCTGTAACTCAACAAGCAGCAGGGCTTCTCCATGGTTATTTGGCTTTATGGTTCTACATCCCATTAGGAAACTCCCTGCCTTAATCATGCCAAAGGTCACTTAAGGATGAAATACCAGCTCGAAGACAAAAGGAGTTCTAAGCAGAACATGTCAACCTACCTTTAAAGTATCAAAACCCAGAGAATTTTTCAGACTGCCTGAGGCAGAAAGAGCATCAGGTGTATCGATTAGAAAAATCTTTCAAATTTTACAGGTACCCAGTGTTCCGTGCCTCCCAAATGTCCTGCCAGAGCACTTACACCCAAGAGTGACTGAAAGGAGAGAATAGCTACGTTGTGTAGATGTGATGACCTAAGGCTATAAGCAAGACAAGCTCTGCAGGAAGAAATACGCTGTATTGAAATAACTGACAGGGCCGGAAAAAAGCATCAGACAGAATTTAAGACACAAAAGGCCATCTTCAGAATTGAAAGGGAAACCTCTTGTGTTCCTAAATCACCCCTGCTATAGCAACATTACACCAGTGCTGTCAGAGAACAGTACCCATGCCTGAAAAGCTGCTGTTTTCTTCAGCTGATTTGGTAAAAAGTCCTGCTCCCACTTACAGACCACACTTTATTTAAAAGGAAAGCAGGAG
Organism: Rhinoptilus africanus; assembly: GCA_013400135.1. Taxonomy (NCBI): domain Eukaryota; kingdom Metazoa; phylum Chordata; class Aves; order Charadriiformes; family Glareolidae; genus Rhinoptilus; species Rhinoptilus africanus. Next base: position 113,932 of record VXBO01005012.1, read on the forward strand.
AAAGCAAAATTCACAGTACCTTCTTTAAGCCGATTTTCTAGTGGTTTCTGTAGAATGGACTGAAGAACTTTCACAAAGTGCTTATAATGGTTAAGTATGTGCTCAAACGAGAGAGGCATTGGATGCCACTGTTCTAACAGGCGCCTGGGCTCCTGCATTTCCTTTTCAATTTCTGTGTACTTCTGAAGACGGAAAGCCAAATTTGACAATTAGTAAAGACATGAACAGACTCTTCCCTCCCAGCTCCCACATGCCACACAGCAAGGACCACTCCATCACTAGGTAAACGTAAGGGCTGAAACAGGCAAGCCTTGCTATCGTCAGCCTGCCTATTAACTCATTAACCTGTTCATCAACTCCTCCTGCCCATAGAGCCAGGGGCTACCTCAGATATGGAGAACCAGCAGTTATGGTTAAAACAGGGCCCTCCAGGGCACTCCAAGATGGGAAAGAGTTTAACTCTTTGTGGGAAACCCCAACAATGGCAAAATTAAACCACTAAGTTTTAAAAGCAAACTAAAGAATAAAATCCAGTCTCTTCTACAAAAAAATATCTCCAAATCCAGGAAAAGCAGCTTCCCAAGTGGAGGTATGTTGCTAGCACACACAGCAGAATGCCAGGGCTGTATCACTCACAACAATGCAAACTCTCACGTCTGCTAAGTTGTAAGGATCTAAAAATGCACCACAGGCTTTCACATGAAGAATGGCATCCTTTGGCTGGTGTCAGGGCATAAGCACATAACAATACATTTTTCCCAGGGAAGGTGAAGAAGATCATTAGGAAAAAGAGGTTGGCATTTATCTGTAGGAAAAAGGAAAACATTACCCCCTCAAGTAAAATGATGGCTATTGCTCAAAGTGATTAGCATCTCTTGCAATTAAAGAAATTAGGCAAAGGTAAATTTGCCCTTACAAGAGGGCTGCTTTTCCTCAGACCTACACTGCACAAAGAAAGACCGGATACAGCATTTGTTTTTAGGATTAAGAGACACATATAACTCTGTTCCATATGTGCTTAAAATGAACATGAATTTCACACAGATNAACAGCTCAAAAATCAGGAACGAAACTGCTTCACCAAAATACCAACAAAAAGAAGATTAAAAAGCAGTGAGAAAGATGCTGCTTACATACAGAAGGACCTACAGAGGAGATCACTATAGCAGTTTACCAGGAACTATGAGGATAAGAGGTAGAAAGAGACCACACAATACCACCTCCAGCAACTGAATAGGATCACTGTCCTGTTGTATTTGTTTGATTCGACATGAGAAGGTCTCCAGGGCTGCAAGCTTTTCTTGACAGGACTTCAACTGATGAGCATGTGCTTCCAGGGCTTGCTGAGTCTTTTCATCAATCAAGTTTTTTGCCAGACTCTCCTCTTCCCGAAGCAGTAAATGGAGTTCAGTCACTGTGTCTGACAGCTGCCTTTTGCTCATAATGGCATGTTCCTATAGGTGAAGCAGAAGAGCGTTGCCCCCAGTACTCAACAGAGCATAAACATTTCAGGTATTTATTTCCCAGGCTTTCAACATTATATTTCAGTTGAATCTTACTGATTTGCTACATGTCTTGACGAACAGGTGTTTACTGCTTAATGGAGTGGTGCCAGGATTTACCTGTTGATGTCCTGGATGGAAAAACTTGAGAGCAGATTGTAAGATGCTTATTTATGGAGAAAACACTTTTTTCAGCTGTAATATAACAGAGCCCGGTACTAACTGCTACAAGTAGCAGATCTGGTCCTTTGGTAGCAACACTTTGGCCCCTTTTAAAGCAAGCTAGGGAGAGGGAGCTGCTGGGAAAAGAAAGCTTCCAAAACGAAGTGACATCAAACCACAGTGTCCCAAACCTCACAGAGTTCCCTCCAGCTCCTTCTGACATTTCTGTTAGAGAGATGCTTAGAGATGCTGCTTAGAGCAAAAGCCATTTCATGCTCTATAAATGAGGTGGAGCTTCGCATACATTCCCATTCTCAAGACAGAATAAATAGAGCTGTTCTTGTGTTTACTTAACTCTGAAGTCAGGCTATTCAATAATGCAGTCCAGTACAATGCAACTTACACCAGTGAAGCCAAAATAACATATGCAGCTGGGGCTATTTAGTATTCCTCTGCACAAAAAATTCAACATTGCTCTTCCAGAGACCGTTCAGCTGATCAGGGAGTGAGGGCCAGGCCTCTGGAGACTCTTTCCCTCTTCTCTCCCTTTGATAATAATATGTTGTGATAGATACAGAGAATATACTTTTTTTTCCCGATAAGCAGTAGCTGCTTTGAATAGCAGTAGTCTTTGAATAGCTACAGAGAAAGCAAAAAGTTTCTCCTTGGAAAATGACCATGCAGTGGAGAAGGAAATCAAGCTTTACCTTCAGATCATTAGCAGCCTGCTCTACGCTCCTTCTGTTACCAGCTTCTTGCTCTTTTCTCTCCTCTAGATTCTTCAAACACAATGCCATGAGTTCCTATACAGCAATGAAACAAAACAAAACACTGTTTCATAACAACTCTGTAAAAACCAGAAATCAATACCCAGCTTCCGTTCTATATATGGGAGTATGTCACTGAAACACTCAGTTTATGATGCTTATTAAGGCCAGTAGTGATGAAACATAGAGATTTCAGCTGCTCCTGGTGGTTACATTGGTAAGAGTCAGAAAGCTGTGCAAATTAGTACCACCTTCTTGAGAGGCAGGGAAACCTATGGTGAAAAAACCACTTTCATCTTTAAATCTATGGCACTGTGCATTTCAAGACTACATGCATTTAGAATCTGAAGGGCAGCTAAGGAAGTGCTTTTATTCCGAGGATCAGTGGGAGGCTCTGTCTAGAGTCAAATCCAGTGAATGTTCCGGATGCTTCCCAGCATACAAAAGACAATCAGAAATACCCCATTGTTGCTTACAGTGATGCTGTAGTCTGAATGCCTGCAACAACAGATACCATCAGCCTGGCTGACAATCGGTGATACTTGTGGTGTGGCCGGAGATGCACTGCAGCAGCACAGCACAGGCAATGTCCTGCTGTGCCCGGCCACACTGTTTCTCACCCGCCGCCCTCTGAAATCAGTTGTCCTCTGTCTGGCAGGTTGAACAGACTTGGTGCACTTGGTGATACATTTTTGTCATTATTACCATGAAAGACCCAGGGAATGCTGCCCCATGCTCTCAGTGCCCTGCTGTGATATAAGAGAGCCTCTTGATAAACACTAGTTAGGCCCAGAGCTGTAGCTGGTATCAGCGTACTGTTCTGCAGCTGGGACCCAGTCAAGAGCATCTGCATATACATGTACCAGCTCACTGCAACATCCCCAGGTGAGCATGGCATTTAAGCTCTGCAGGGTTGACAACTGAGCATAAGTGCTGCTTCATGGGCAACAGTTTGCATTTCTGACATATGCCTCCTTTACAGACACATGCAATTTTTAATTTGATTATGACAGAATCAGAAGAAAATGGGCTCCCAGCAAAAGCCAGAGACTTTGCATCTGGAAGTCCCTTGGCACAGGCACATCCATGCAAGTAGATAAACGTTCTTGCATGGAGCAAGACACTTACGTTATGCCATCCATTCCAGACACAGAAGGACCAGAAGGGCGCTGCACCCCTTGAAGACTCGGGAGTTCTCCTGTTCCTCAATTTATTTTGCAGACAAAAGCCACAGAGCAAAACCCAATCTCCCTTCTCTGCCTGCAAAACACCACCTCCAGCACTCACTCCCTCACAACAGTGATCACATGCAAATACTTAATGCCAGCCTCAAGCATTTCTGGTTAAGCTTTACTTTCTTTAAAGAGGTAAACGCAAGAGCTGTTTTCTAGCAGTGGAGACTCTTTGTCTGCAACATTGGCAGGCAACTCATGTCATTCACCATCAGGAACCAACTCCAAAAACATTCCTTTAAGGATTGCTTGGATGCCCCAACTCACTCAAGTGCAAACACTGTAAGAGAAAGGATTTCGGAGAGATGAGACTACTAGCTCCAGTCACGCTCACAGGACATCTATCAAGTGCACAGCATGCTGATCCTATGTCCTGCCTTCAGGAGCACAGGGAGTGACCTTCCAGATGATTTTATAAAACCTCAGACGCAGGGATGAACCAGCTGATGGTTCGTAATGTGTAACGGTTCTCATTTCTTCTTAGCATCCACCACTAGGATTTGCTAAAACCACACAGGAAGATTCTCACTTGCTGCCTGGTTGATGTCACATCACCAGGGCTGCACGGAATAATGCTGCCAGAAAACAAAAATCACTATTCAAAATATGATCTCTAAGGCTACAAATACTTTTGACAGTTTGTGCCTAAAACCTCTGCAGCCCAAAGCCAGCAGGTGTCAGCAGAGACTTCCTAAAGACAGAGTGTCACTAGGGGACCAAAGTTTCTGCCCTGCTTACTTCCTATGTTGGCACAGAGAGGAATAACTAGTTACCAACATCTGCTCCCCTGCATCCAACAGGTCCCCAGGGAACCAGCGCGACTTGCTGCTTTGTGCGCTTTACACTTGCTAAAATCAAGTTGCCAGAGTGCAATACCTGCATCCACAGACTGCCCCACTGCCATGAAGGTAATGCAAACACTGTGGTGAGTTCCCAGCTGCATGAGGGATGCTTCATACTCCAAGCAGCAGGCAGAAACAGTGCTCTGAGTTGTTCTGACGTCTCCAAAGCTCTTCCCCCTGCACTGCTGCTTGCTCGTAGCCTGGTGTACTGCCCACTGCATTTGTACTGCTCTCTAACATGAAGCGCAATAAAATGCCAGAGGAATTTAGCATGACCTGTGCATCTGCTCACAATCTGTGGGAACTAGGAAATTTCCTAATAGCACTGCTCCAAAATACCAGGGAAGGAACAGGAAGGAGCTCTCCCAAATTGTAGAGAAAGAAAAAAAAAAAACGTTTCTGAACATGTTACTTCTCAAGCCTCCCAAGCTTAACACTACAGCATGCGGGCTTCAGCAAGCCTCCTGGCAGGCTCTCCAGGATAAAACAAAGCATGAACAGGAAGTACTGGGCAAGCTCACGGAGCCTCCTGGGGCTGCTCAATGGACAGCTAAACTGGAATGAACAAAAAAATCTCAGGGAAGAGCCCCCGTGCTGGTTGTGGATGGGACGGGGTTAATTCTTTTCACAGCGGCTCAAATGGTGCTGTGTTTTAGATGTGACTGTATCAGGAGTGCACAAGAAGTTGGGAGGGGGCAAAAGCAGGCTGATGACCTAAACTAACCAAAGATACAACACGCCTTGTAATGTCAGGCTCAGCCAAAAATGGAGAGGAGGGGGGTTCGGCTGGGTTAGCCATCTTTTGCTCAGGAAATGGCTGGGCACTGGTCTACCCATGGGAGGTGGTGAGTGACTGCCTTCACACCACTTGTTTTGTTCTTTTTCTCTCTTCTTTCTCCCTTTCTCCCTTGCTTATTAAACTATTTTTATCTCAACCAACAAGTTTGCTTGGCTTTATTCTACCTTCCCTCTTCCCCTGTCCCACTGGGCAAGGCAGGGGGAGTGAGCCGGCAGCCCTGTGGAGCTTTGCCGCCTGCCAGGCTTGACCTGCAACAACCCCTGCTCCCCATCCCCTGGGAGCTTTCAGAGGACAGGCTCTTGTGTGTGGGGACTCACGGTGGTCTGCCAAGCTACCGCAACAGGGGCAGGGCATAGACAGAAATGGCCTTTCCCATTCTCCTGTGGTATCCACATTTCTGTCTTCTTCTCATCCAAGGTACTTCCAGCCTGACAATGAAAACAAGTCCCCCAGGGCAACAAAACGCCTCCGATTCCCTGCACAAGGTCTGAGGAGAAAAAGCTGCTGCTTGTGACGTGACAGTCACTGTCCCCTCCCCGCTGTCCCTTGACTTGTGCCCCTGCAAGGTGCACACTCGGGGTGTGGCTGGGGAACTCTCTCCCTCTCACGCATAAACCCTGTCCTTCTGCGGGGACAGCACATCCCTGTCCACGTGCCATTTACTTGTCCAAGCAGAGAAACCTTGTTCTGCTCCCCGGTGCCGCCTATGCACTTGGTGCGACAACAAAACTAGAGCTCCGCGAGCCGCTGGCAAGGCACACAAAGCAAGGCCGAAGGCTAAGGGTACTTCGCCTGCTGCGACCCCTCCACTGGTGCTGGCAGCTGCCGCCCTCCCACCTGGCACAGGAAAACCCAGCCCCGAAAATCCCAGAGAGGAGTTAAAAACCGGCAAGACACGCAACCCAATACGGAAGACGTTGGCTCCGGCTCCCTGCTTCCCCCAGCTCCTGGTTATA
>VXBO01005015.1:0-21893 GCA_013400135.1 Rhinoptilus africanus
TCCAAGTAAAAATGATCAATGATCAGTGCATGGAGATTAAGAAAGCAGTAAAAGGGGCAAGATGGCTCAAGGAATGGGTAACATGGTACTCTGCCTTTTTCGTTTCAATTTCAGCTTTTCAGTTGCTGTTGCTAGTGCTTAATGCCTCATGCTTTAAAATTGGCTTTTACGTTTTAAGTCTAAATTCTCTTGCCAAGTGGCAGTTTGCCTGAAAAGTCAATAAAAGTGCTTCACCACTGCATTGATCCAGTATCATGCTAGTGCAGCTCAGTTGACTCCTAGCAATGTACTGCAGCACCAGGACCCAGGAGTGCAGTATTTAGCAGCAAATAACACTTGCTTGGAATAGGAGTTCTCTTAATTATAAACTGGGATCCAGCCTTGCCAAATCCTGAGATTTCATCACGAGTCTCACAGCATTTGATGCTTTCCTTATAGTTCCATCTCTCCCATATTTTGGATTAAAAAAGAATCTCAGTTTTAATTTAAAAAGTTAGGTTTCTAGAAGCCCCTCACTGACAAATTTGTGACTCATGTATACATTTGAGACTCAAAAAAAGGGGAAGGGAATGAATAAAATATCCTAATGGATACTTTTATGTTTTTTCAACATGACTTTTTAACATAGTCTGCTCCTCTCTAGGGGTCTGGCCCCTTCTATTTATGGTTGGCAGTGTTCAGGACTGATAATATGTTGGCTTCCTGGTCAGCCCAGTACATATCTCTGTTTACCAACAATCACATCTCATATTTCAGTATGAAACATGACATGAAATTTCTTCTGTAAAAAGTGTATGAAATCTTCCGTAAAAAAATGGTGATGATCAAAACCACTGGTTCAACCAAGATGTCTATAGGGTTTTAACCTCTAACTTCACATAGTAAAATACAGTGTGGAGCGTGCAGGGAAGTTCTATATTTTCCTTGAAAATCATACGTTTCCCATTAACATCAATGGGTGTTTACATGCACTCATAAGGCTGAGAGTAGGTCTTGTTCTACATATCCATAAGGTTTAAAAAGCAAAATAAAAATCAAACCAAGCATTATACATCAGGCAGCATTGTTATGAGCTGGAACACATTACAGTAGCTTCTGTTCCCTGAGCAATTAAGCCTTTCATAAGATTTGTTTTGTATTTCCTGGCCAAGTACCATCCTTGCTTTAATTGGGAAAGACACTTGAAAAAACTGATATGGAAAATCTGTATTTGACCTTGTGCCCTTGCTACATGTCAATGGTTTCAACCACATCTGCTCTTGCACTGTGAAAATGTTGGCATATTTTTCTGGGCTCTGCTCCGACAGCTGCAGGCGCTCTCTCTTTGTACAGGATAATTCCACTCCCAAATACTCGGAGAGCAGTGAGTACAGATCTTTCGTTGCTCTCTCATTTAATGTGGAGACTCTGCAAAAAGAATTCAAGAGAAATTTCCACTGAAAATCTCTTTGATTCTGGGCCTTTGAGGAAGAATTTATTCTTTCTGTCGCCACCAAGTGATGGTGAAATCATGCCTACTTGATCAGTGGAAGGTGGGAAAAAGTTTGCAAAAGGAATACAGCAGTATCCATATATCAAGTTTATCACAGCCAACAAAAAAGTCAGTCAAGCTATCAAGTACAAATTTTCCATTATATTTAACACTTGTTAGATCAGAATCTGATCGCATAAGTTTAATGAGTTCTTCTTGCCTGATTTATTGTCTGAAGCATATGTAAATCTGGATGATAAACTGTCAGACTGGGACTGTTATTAATTTCTCCATGCTGCAGAAGCTATGTAACTTCCTGGAGTCCTGCCGAGATAGCAGTATCAGTATGTGCAATGCTATGTACTGAAGTTTGGATGAATGTCCCATCAATGAGAAGCCTTGTTTTAAATTAGCTTAAGGTAATTTTCAATGTAATTCCTCATGATTATTCCTTGATATGGTGCTAACTGAAAACAAGTTTCTTACAGAATACCATTTGTTTCCCTAGCTATATGTATAATGTCATCTGTCATTTCTGTTGCATCTGTGCTTCAGTTTGGCACCCTTTGGACCTTCTACTTGACTTTGCACTGATAGCATTGCATTTATTTATCCATTCATTTAGGGTAAGTTTTACTGAATATCAGCTACAAAATGTTTGCACCTTGCTGCATTAGTACCTTGGAAAACAAAGAGAAAATAATGACAGTCAGAATGTATTCTGCATTTCTAGTCAGACATTAAGTTGAACCCATGATACTCAATACTGTACAGAAAATATGAATATTTGAATCATGCCTTTTACAGTATTTTCTCCACAAGGTAATTAAAATCTAACATAAATTAAATGAAATATGGTCTCCATATTGATGACCCATTCTCTTATGGGCTTGCTATTTTGTGCTTTTTAAAAATTTTTGTATTTCTTTCTTGCAAAATTCCTTCTCAATTATAATTCCTATATATTTGCATACATGTAGTAATATTCATGTGGCTTAGCCTATTTGGTAATCATGATTAAATTTGATTTACTATTATACTATGATGAACAATTCTTTGGAGCTTTGATTTTATATTTTAAATAATTGTTAGAGCACAGTTTTGATCCGGAGTGAAGTGAGGGAGTGCACAGGGTAGATAGTCAATTTTGCTTTGTGGTTCTTACATTCTTTAACAGCAATCACACAGACAAATACATTTCACAGACATTTCAAAAAGAAAAAGCAGAATAGATAAACCTCTGAAAGAGTAAATAGTGGTCGTAACATACTAAACACAGGCTTGAATCAGTGTGAGACATCTGTGAGCTAGGTTGTGCAGTTGCTCTTCTCTTCTCCTTGGGAGGAGGGGTCTCCAGCACCCTCTTGAATTTGAAACAGGTTCTCTCTATATATTTTCGAATGTTTACATTCCAAATCCCTTGCTTTATGGTTGTATAATAAGTAGATTGGGGTACCTGGATATTGTAAAGCAGGAAATTTTAATGTCTGTGAAATATTGGGAACTTCTAATATTCATATGAGTGTTTAGCAGATGTTAATGCTCTCTGGTTTATGATGTCCAGGTAGATTAGCTGATCTATGAAGTTCTGAGTGTTTTGCACATGTGAGTAATAAAAATACACTAGTCCTAAAAATGCCACTAGTCCTGTCAGAAATTAGCATCTTACAAAATATTTGTGGCAGCAGGTGTTTAAATTTCCATTCTGTTAAATGGTTCTATCAAAAAAAACTTTGGAAACACATTAAAATAAAAATGTTATCAACAGAGTTTATCCATAAAATCCTGATAAAATCATGACAAGAAATCAATGGGAAATAAAAATACCTAATTTTGATGAAGACAAAAAATAAACTGGGTTTTTATTATGTGCCAGAATGTGCTTGTACTTTATCTTAAAAGAAAGAGCTCATAAGGACAATAATAACATAGTGGATAAATATTTAGATTCTGAGCTAAGTACTTCATCTGTATGTTGCTATCAGAACTTGAGAAATCCATCAATACATATGATTAGTTAGTAAAGTCTAATATTTATTTTTCCAGTCAGCTAACTGCACATCAGTAAATCACGGATTCTTCCAAATAATTGTTGGTGCCTACACCACCAGCTTGTTCACAGGCAGTGCCCAGTGAATATTAGATGGCTGTGTTTCAAGTCCAGTTTCTATCTTTCCAACGTGAACTGTTCATTCACTACTTACTTCCTTCAAGCATGATGTGACAGTTTCTTTGGTGATAGTTTCTTTCTCACTTGAGTATTTAGAACAGCTAATTCATCTACAAACTCTGACAGAAATTTGCAACCTTTGGCAATATTCACATAGTAAAATAAATAATAATCGTCATACATTTTGCTTATTTAGTGGTTACACTTATGGACATTGACAGGCTTTAGAAACGTTAATTACCTTAGTCTCACAGTTCCCCAGCTAAGTAGGTGATTATTATCATCCTTCTTCTACAAAAGAGAAAAGGGAGTGAAAGTAAGGGAGTGAGAGATTAAGTGATTTATCCCATGTCCACAGGAAATCTGTGATGAATCCCAGACAAGAACCTAGGTCTCCAGACTGCTGGCCACATGATCTCACTCTGCCAAATTGTCCCCTACTGCTGTTCTGAAGGCTCTGATGCAGTTTTGGGAACAACGCCAGAAATTTCCGCATCAGAAAGGAAGCAGAAACAGTGGCCAAGTATCCACACATTTAGCTGGACTGACATGATTTCTGTATAAACGGATGTAATAATAATTAAGGGGCTCATTGGCCTTATTCTTAAGCATAATAAAATGTACTTTGGGTGTGATAGTGACCACATGAATTTGTCAATACTGCGTATGGGGTAGGCACGTCCAAAATCCTACTACATTGTGCCTTACTACAACTGAAGGGTTCCCAGGCTTAACCTTGTCCTCAAGCAGCTGCTCCTGAAGGAGTTCCAGTTTACAGACAGCTACTCTGGGACCACCCAGCCCTTTTTGATGCTTATTTAGCCATGTTTCATACAAAATAGAAGAAAATCCTATTTCACGCTTCACATTTTGGCAGCTCTTGCCAGACTCGTGGATACAGAATAACAAAGTACCATATAGTGACTTTATACAGAACTGTCAATTTGCACTAAAATCTTGGCACTGTGTTCTTCCTTCACCTTTCAAGGAGTTGGTGACTTTGCCTCCTCTGCAGAAGGTCTAAAAGGAAACCATGAAAAATGCCTGTGTTCTTCACGTGCCAGGAAATCTTGTATGAGAACACAGCTGCAGCGAGGCTGGTTCCCATTCTGCACTGATTCACAAGAGAATGAGGTCCCCATTCATCCACATATATGATGGCACAGGTCTCTGTGAGCCTTAAGCTGAGGCACTGAAAGGAGACGTGTAGTGTTGCCCAGTCACAAACACACATGTGTGGGTTCTGATGAAAAGTATAGGAAAAGGGTATGGCCATGTCACAACAGGACTCTTTTCTCGACCTTGTGTGTTGGTGTGGGGTGCAGAAGGACAAATTAGCCCAGAGAGTAGGAAGTAGCCAAGACTTTTCTTCTTTGTATGGGGTACAGATCATTCCCAGTGCTGCTACTCTGGTGTTGAGAGCACAAGGCAGTCCATACTTAGGGTTCATCATAACCTCATTCCAATTTAGGGGACAAAGATCAGGAATTTGAATGAGCGGGAATAGGTCAGTAATCGTCAAAAAAACCCCTCTTTTCCAGTCTTGTATTGATGGTGCATGTGAGCTTACCTTGACGATGATGCTCATCATCATTCATTTTTATGGTGTTTTTCATGGCACCTGCTGTCTCTTTCTTCCTACCCAAAGCCAGAATTTACTATATGCCAGTCTCTGGTCATGCACTTCTTTTTCCCCAGAAGCTCTAATGGGGATGCTTGCCACTGCACCAGCCTCCTTTGCAGTGCTGTTTATTAGTTTGTGTAGATGGAAGTGTGTCTGGACTTCTCTTTCTGCCTATTAACTTCCTTGTCCTTGATAGATGCCCTCTTCTATTTTTTCTCTTCATGAATAAACTGGTAATGCACTGTTTTTGTCATTTTCAGCTGCTCAACATTAGTGACATGGTGATTAAATCTGTTGCCGACATCACCTCGAGAGAGAGATCACAGTGTCAAGAGGAAGGCACAGCATAAGCCGTGAACTGGAAATCAAGACTACCTAGCACCAAGCTGAAGATAGAAGTTGTTGTAAAGTGGCTGTGTATTTCTATAATCTGTCACTTACAGAGTGGATGTATTGATCACATCTATTTTTCACAATCAAAAACTTTATTTAGAAATGAGAATTCCTTTAAATTCATTAATATTTGTATCCAAAACATGGACTAGATTCAATATATAATCTCTCTGCATAGTTCAGCTGGCTAGTTTGTGAGTTTAGAACATTAAAAAGCTCTAGTGCAGTTAGATGCAGGGATTTAAAATATTTTTGCTTTACATATGTGGTTGCAGGCAGAAGTTTGCAAAAACAACCCAGGAGACTCAGAAGTCAGAAGGGAAACAGAAAGATTCACACATGCTTTTTTAAAAAAAAAATTAAAATCCTTTTTTTCTTTTTTTTAAGCCAATCTTCTCATATTTTGTGTTCAACATTTTGATCATTTATGTCTGACAGCTCTGCATGCATAATTATTCTGTGTAAGGCAATGGCTTCCTCCTCACCTGGGATTAGTCAAATATCAGAAGGATGATGATGGATGATTTAAAGGTCTTCCACCAAGGTTGTTGGCTTGGCCAGCACAGCAAGGAGTGGCTACATACTCTGTAGGTGTGAAAAAGCTATTTCTCAGGTTATATTTGTTAACTTTGAAGTAGAAGTTATCTCTTCCCATGTGCACTGTCACCAATCTCAGCATGGACCCTTATGAATGAGACCAATAAAAATATTAGTACTTGTGGGTGTCTCATTATCATTGTTGACTGGTCTCCAGGCATGAATCCCTCTCTGCACCAGCAACAGTCCCTGCCAGCTGTCTGCCCATCATGGCAAAGGCAGCAAGTCCGGGACAGAGTGCTCTTGGAAAGGGCTTCTTTGCAGTTTGGAACTCTGGCAAGCTTTGTGCAGATCTTTGAGCTACAACTGTTTAAGATTATTTAGTGGCTCTTAAACACTGTTCATGCCCATTCTGAACAAGCCCACAGAACATCTGCACAGTGTCTGCTAGCTGTGCTCAAGGAGTGTCTACCAACAATCCTATATAGTTCTCAGCAAATATATACCAGTCCAGATTTTTTTTCTTGGCTTAGTATCCTCCTCAAGCATTGAGGAAACTGTGACCATTCAGTGGTTCAGGAATGGAAACTATAATCACAATATTGAGTAGTTATATTTGCTTTGGAAAAGTAATCCTATTGTTCTCTCCTTTTCAAGCTTAAACTAACAGTCAGCATGAATGTCATCTTTATAAAACGATAGGAAACCTACAATGTTTGGTATTAATAAATGCCTCTGTGCTCAGTGTCTGAACAGGGCTGGGCCTGAAAGGAGAGAATGAAGTCCTTATGATAGAACTCGGGGGTAGTTTCTCCTGGGAGTATTTTTATGACATGCAACTGCTACAGAAGTGCATCTTGTGCATTCCAAGGAAATCTGTTTGCTCTTCAAGTGATAATTTATTCCTGACACGAGAGGAGAACCCAAAATGAGGGTCTGAACTACCACTGCTGTTCACTGATTCACTCCGAGAATGCTCTGAATTGCTGACTGTATGATCAGGGAAAGAAGTGTCCTGCCGAGAATAGATAGGGTGAGACAGCAACTCACCAAAACCAGTGAGCCTAACACAGCTGCAGAATCAGCCTCAAAAGTTGCTGACATTTTCTTTTGAGAAAATCATCCACAAACCCCTGAAGTGCTAGCAACAAAGAGTTTATAAGGGTCAAAGTGATAGCAGAGAATTACATAATTTTAAGTGTACACTGCAATCACTTAGAAAATTTATCTAATTTTCAACAGCCTAGTTGGTGTGTAATGAGTTGTAACTGAACAATCAGTGGTGGAAGATTTGTCTTAAGGTTATTATACAGGGGAGGATATCAAGTGAACTGGATTCAGTTCGTGGTTCCTCCTTAGTCTTTCTGCATGGTTTCAAGAGAGTCACTTAATCTCTTTCAGCTTCTTTTCCCTCTCTGCAAAAGAATAATAACTTTATTTAAGTTGTAAGTTCTTTAGAACAAAAGTGTAAATGGATTATATGTTTATCCTGCAGAAAATACATGGGACTTTGATCTCAGCTGTGGCTAATATACACCAATAATAAAAATAGCATTAATTAGAAGTAAAGCTTGCATTACATTTCAATAGGGCGGGTTTAGATAACAACGGCTGTACATACTGAATTCATGTAATTTTCACAGTTGTGCTCAGAGTAGTGAATTATTTTGGCTGGAAAGCAACTCAAGCAAGCAGTGCCAGCAGCTGTGAAGTCAGGAATAACTGATGGGTTTTATTTTTCAGCTCTTGGTCTTCTTACAGTTTGTTCAGTAAAAGAAGGAGGTGAGAAATACACAGAAAGTTCGGATAGTGTCCAGTACTACTTTTCTGAAGTCAGTCTTTGTTGATCAGAAGGTTGATCAGACTTCCTGTTTTTAAATGGTCACAGTTATAAATGAATCAAAATAGATAGTATTATGATAAAGTCACTTGCTGAACAGTCAAAAGATACTCAACTATTATATTCCAAATCCTCAAAGTTTTCTTCTGCAAGTCACTCCCAGACCTAATTTTCGCAACCTACCTGTAGTGTACCTAACACCCAGAGCCTGTAAAAGTGAAAAGACCTAAAGTGCACCTTGTTTATGCATGTAAATGGGATCTTATGGATAATATTGCATATATGCATAGTTGACAGCTGACCAAAAATATGTGTATGACAGTGTACGCTCATTCTGAAGATAATCTGAGTTCATCTTTCAGTTTGGAAGACAGGCTTCAGAAAGGCCCTCCTATTGCCCTTGCAAAAAGGAAGAGAGGAGCCATGCTCCCTTTTTAAAAGACTCTTTGAAAGGCCTTTGTATACAAGGGAATATTGCAAAAGTAGTTGTGTATATCTTCGACTCAGCCCTTGAAAAGTACATTGTGACTGCTTACCTCTTTCCAGGAGGCAATAAGGGAGAATCACAGATCTTTTTCTTTATTTTTAATGACATGCAAAAATAATTTTCTGAAGTTTGAGAGAGAAAATGAAAAACATAGATTCTGTAAGAATGAACATAGATAAATAAATGAGCAAATGAGAGCTTCAGAAAGGAGAAAAAAAAAAAAGCAAGCTCAGTAGGGAAAAAGAATCTTTTACTTGATCAGACAAATAATTATAAAATTTCTTTGGATCTTAAACAGAAGCAGGCACAAGAGAAACTTTAATGACTTACCCTTTCAATCCTTAGTCTTTTAAGCTTGGAGGTTTTATCTTTTAAATAAGAGCCAGAGTCATTCTGGTGTTATTTTCCTTTTCTGTGTGAGTGGAAGGGTGCTTGGCCATGAAATCTGTCGCAGAGATTCTGTTTCTGCATAATCAACCATGACCCATCTTCACTTTTGTGCCTTTTGGATCCTAAGCACATTGCTAGCCATGGCAACAAGGACCTGAGTCCTCCAGGAGCAAGACAGCCATGAGGGAGAGAGGGAGACAACAAAAGTGAAGCTTGTGGGACTAAAACTGTCCAGATGTCAGTATAAAAAATGAAAGCAATGGAAACCAGTACCCCCTTATATTTCATTTACCACAATGATATAAGTATCGTACATTTTACAACATGGGGGAAAAAAGTCTTTCATTGCATGGAAATGTGTTGTGTAACTACTGTGCTCAACTGTTTGGAAGATGCTGGGATGAGCCAACACCAACACTTCCTCTCATTCTCATATTTGGTTAATCAAATTACTTTTTACCAGACATCAGCCATAACACTAGATAATTGTTTTCTATTTTAAGTAATGACTTGCTGAATTCAAAGACCCTTTTTTGAGTCTGCAAAACCTGGCATTAAACTGGAGTAGACCAGTATCCAATTATGCCCATTACTTCTAGGCAAGTACTTTTCTTAGAAAAATCACCTGTCAACAGCACAGTGTTCTGCCAGAGTCATTTTTATTCCCATTTCTGTTCCAGAGGCATTTAATTTGATGATCTATCAGTTAAAGAGTCCATGTCAAAGAGGAGGAAATAATAGAGGATGATAATGTTTAATTAAGCAACACACTTGTACAAGGTAGAAGAGTTATACCAGTCCAACACAATACATTCTCCCCATTATTCTGACTTGGAGATGCAGACTGTAAAGCAGCCAACTCTGGTCCAGGCGTGATTAGGAAAAGATATGGGGAAGGTCTAGCAAGATTTTTGGAGTTAAAAAAGCATGTTTACATGCAGAGGACTGCCTTTACCTTTCTTAGCTAGCTTTTCACCCTGATATGGGTAATAGGCAAAAAACCCCAGCAGATCAACCCAAAATGCAAACCAAAAAACTCAAGAAAAAGTAGCTGGTGAAGTTTTTCTTCGCAAGTAAGGACACTATCTGTGGGGTCTCACATGAAAAGGTATAGTGGCACCCAGCTGATGTTATGACAAAGCATGAAGTTTGGATGTTGGGAATCCCTATGAAAGCCTCCGTGGTTTTCTCTCTCATAGTTTTTTGATTGCTCCAAAGTATCCTCCTTATTTCCAATTTCATTTAAGTGGTCTCTGGAAAGAAGTCATTCAGTTATTTTAGAAAGTATAGTAAATAGTTTGCAACATAGAACAAGAGTTGCTTTGCGGGTTCTTTTGTTTCTTTTGTAAAGTCATATGCTGATTTAGCATTTTTTATAATAGTAGGCCACAACCAGAGGATGGTAACATTTTGAGAAGAGGCAGCACATCAAGAGGAAATAAATTAATCTGAGAATACATTTAAGAGATACATCTAAATTGACTTAATCTGCTGCCTGTGTTGCTTTCATCACAACAAAAAGGTAAAAAATACTGGAGGTATAGTAAGGTATATTAAAGAGACATTTTTCAGCAAAAGGTTATTAAAACCAAATCCTGGGGAGAAGTAGCCAGCTGTTTCAGTGAACATATGATCAGGTTTTTAGATTATTAATTTTTCACAGCAGTGGCCCTTAAAATCTTTCCCATCACATTTGATAGCTAGTAACATTTGCTACAGATGATTGCTTTGTTCTGTGTTTATTGAGCAGAAGTCCCTTCAGTATGAACAGGTAATGTTGGACAAACAGATCTATTTTTCTTAGCCACAATGGCAGCTACTTAACAGTCACAAAGATTTCTTTTTACACTTGCTTTGCCAATTCAATGGTACACAGAGGAATAAGAAAATTGGAGGCACAGGTAAGTCTTGACTTCTAACACAGGCTTTGCCACAAATTTCTTGTATGACAGTGATTAATATTTTAGTTTTGCCATTTGTTAATTAGGAATAGCAGGAGATAGAGTTGTATTAAAGTGCCCGTCCAGCAAGGACTAGCGCACGAGACCTTAAAGGGACTGTTCATACAAGTAGATCTCTGTCTGAGTTTACACATATGATTGGTGCACTGAGCATGCAAAATAAAGCTGAACTGCTGAGTAGTACTGTTATAAGCAGAATACTCATGAGCTGTGAACACTCCCTGTAGCTCTGCTTTCACAGTAGCTTAGCAGATCTACCCAGGCTTACAGGCAGCCATCAACACTCAGCCCCCAGGAGAATCAGGAGACCTGACAGAGGGACTTAAGCTTGTGGTGAGTTTTACATGCCTAAGAGTGTGGGCTCCAAAAAGACCATCACATTTAGTGGGAAGCCGCAATACTACCCACTGATAAACATCAACATTGAAGAGTAGTTTAAATTCCACTTCAGTTCTAGGGGTTTTTTCTTCCCTCCCCACCCCAATGTTTCTCCTGAGAATTCAAAGTCATGAAATGTCTTGTAGAAGGTATGCGTCTGAATTCTTTTGAAACTGATGGAAGAAAGATTGCTCTTTCTTTCAAAGCATGCCCAAAGGAGTATACAGTGATAGTGTGTCTCCACTGTCTCTCAGCATAAGCAACAAGAATGTTATAAGCCTGATCAAATTTAAGCACACATTTCTGCTGGAATATACATTACCACCCAGTCTCTGGGGTTCTTCAGGCAAAGGACTTTCTCACTTTTCCTTGAAGCTTTTTCTTCAGGCAAAGGACTTTCTCACTTTTCCTTGAAGCTTTTTCTGCTTCCCTTGGAACTGGCAAGTGTGCTGTGTCAGATAAAGTAGTGGGAATGACATTCAGTAGGATGATGACAGAGCCTTTGTTCCTTGCTCCAATTAGCATGTCACCCTTGGTGAGCATTTCCTCATCTCCTTTCTTTCACATCTCTGACTCCCTTAGCCAGGGTTACTCTCTCTTGAAGTACCTCTTACACCCTCATCAAATGACATTCTCCGATGGTGAGGATGCTCTCTGCAATGTGGTAGATGAGGATTCAAAACTCCTCAGTACTAGAATTGGACCTGTCCTTTTCATAGTGCAGGTGGATGATGCTCTGACCTTGGGAACAGCATCAAGGGGGAGCATCACCACTCCCCTTCTTCATTCCTTTTTTCAGTGGTGCTCAATCTGTTGGTGGGTACCCCCATGGCACCTCCCAGCCTGCAAGGAGATTGGTGAAGGTTAATGCAACTCATCATGGGAGACATGCTAAATTAGCAGCAATAGTAAGGCAAAGGGACTTGCTACATTAAGTATAATTTCAAGCACATATAAAACTTTAACTCTGAAAGCTTAGTTGCCTAAAAGTGTAAACGCCCCACACTTAGGAGGCAGCTGAACAAGGGTCCTGAGGGTCAGAATTTTTGACTGCAGGCTTAAAGTAGCAGGTGAGCACAGAAGTTGTATCCAAGCCCTTTCAAGGATTTAGCCCCCAAGTCCTATGAAGCAAGCAGCCACCTTCAACACACCTCAGGAATCTCAATATGTTGTTTATCACTTCCCACAGGCACCACTTTAAATACACACATATGTGTATATGTGTGTGTAAAAGAAATACCTGGAGAAATTCAAAACATCTTAATTAAACTTAAGATGTGTGGCTCAGATAAGATTGGCATGTGGCCACTGCATTCCAAGATTCTCAAATAGCATAATCTAATTAATTTTTTGTAAGAACACAGAGGTCATAAACATACAGTAATTTGAAACACGTAGTACCCTGCCAGCTGGCACTGTCTCCTTTCCACTTCTTTGCACTGTACTTTCACTTCCATTTGTGCTGAGCCTGAAATCTTATCACTCTAGTAGTAGGGTGTATTATGTTACACAGTATTCAGCTGAGGTATTTTTTTTATGAACTAATTACATGTTAGTTAATAATAAAACATTTCTTTAGTAGTAAACTGCTGAATATAATTCTGAGAGAACTAGTGTAGGCTAGGATCCTGCAGGAACCTTTAGGAACAGGTTTTGACTAAAAGCATTATGTTTAGTCTTTGATATGCTATAAATAAATAAAAAAAGCTCTCCTATGAAACGCCCAATTTTTTATCTTTTCAGTACTGAGTTGTGCACTGGGAACCAATATTTTCCCAGCTTTGTTAAGAGAAGATTTTTGAAAGTCATTCAAAGAATAACGAAGCGTATTTATAGAGACTTACCATCAGGTATCTATAAGGTATACTTGGATTTCCTTCTGATTGCCATCAGTTCATGCACAGCTTGTTTCTGCTGTAAGCTGCAGACACAGTCTAGGCCCTCATTTGCTAGGCAGTCCCTGAGTGCCTGGAACAGGCAGCTTCTGCTAGGTTTAGACCTTCTTTATGGCTCTCCCGAATGAGACAGCATGATGTCATGTAGCATGATGTGCAAATCTTTCAAAATGTTCCTCACTGCTCTGCCCACTGGACAACCATCTGGCTGATGCATTTAGCCAAATATCCAAAGAGCTTAGTGCATTTCTAGTTACTGAGATGTAATGCAGATAAATTTCATTACTTCAGGGCTCAACTTTGTAATTCAGAAATAATTCTCCAAGGACACATGCCCTTAAACGTTGACTTTTGACCACTGGGTTTAGTTTTGAGATAGCAGGAACCAGTGAGCTACAGATAGATTTTGATCACCTATGGCTATTATTACTTCAGCAGTCTATACTTTTGAGAATGCCGTAGGTCAGATTCTCTTTGGCTGATGTAAATGAGCATGGTATGATGACGTAATATCTAAGCTACACAGATTTATAGCAAGGAAGGATCTGGCTCTGCATACAGTGACACACACACAGGCTTCACTATTCTCCTTACAGCACATGCAAACTATCACTAAAGTTAATGAAAGGCATGTATTGAAGGGTTATGTTCTTACATGTACATTACTGTGTAAAGATCTCCAGCAAAAATATTCTCTGCTGGAAGAGAGGGATACAGTTACAAAGCTATTCTCTGTCTGGTACTGCCAGCAGCACTGTAAATCCCCCACACCCCGTATCCAATGTACTCAGTTGCAAGGGAGGCAAACAGCCATGCCGGGGGGGCAAGAAGAGCACAGGCTGGCTAAAAGGCAGCTCTCGGAGATGAAAACCAGACGGAACCTGATACAGTCTCAGCACTGGACTCCTGAGAACTACTCAGCCTTAATCCTTAGCCAGCTAGAGACTGAAGGAGAATTACCAAAGTTTATTGTCAGTGAAAATATGAAGCATGTCTTTTTGAGTGTGAAATCCTGTGTGATGTGGAAGCATTGGGGTTTTTTAAGCGTTATACATGATAGAAACATACACATCACATTTCTTACCTTACACTGCTGCTGGGGAGAAGAACTTTGAGCTGCAGAATCCCTGGGGTGGGCAGGGGTCTTTGGGGTCTCCAACCAAATTTCCTGTTTGAACCAAGTGCAATGGGAGCAGGCTGCCCAGAGCCTTGCTCAACCAGTTTTTAACATCTCCAAGGATGGAGATGTCACCACCCCTCTGGTGCATCCTCTTCTAGTGCTTGACTGCAACTCAAATTTTTTCTTGTATTGAGACAGAATTTGTGTAGCAACTTGAGTCCATCCTGTCACATCCTTAGCAAAATCAAGATTAGACCATAGCTTCACTAATCCCATTGAATTTATTTGAACAGTTCTAAGTAGGCTTACTGTAAATTGTAATGGAAATAGAACTGCAGGGTACAGACGACCAGTAATCCTACGTAAACCTTTCCACTTGGGATTTAGCTGGTTCTGATACTTACTTACTAAATGACACTGTCATAATAAGTGGTTTGAGTAACATAATTGGTGATATGATACCAATCCCTTTTCTATCATATATGTTTCTGACATTGCTTAGTGATCTCAGTCCAGTTCTCAGAATTCACATCAAAGCCCACTGTCACAGTTCTTGACAAGGTTCCAGATTCTTAAAGGTATTTAGGCATAAATAATCTTGCAAGGTCTATGTGATTTAGACAGGTAAGAACCATTTTCAGAGTAGCCTGACTTAGGACTCCTTGAAAGCCAAGACTTAAGTGAAAAAGAAACTGGAACTTACCCCTCATCCTTAGAAGCAGTCTCTCCATAAGCAGGCAGGAAGAAAAGTGAGGCAAATTGTGGAAATGCATATTGTTTCATAGATGTCATGCATGTTAAGAGAACTTCACTTCCAGGGACTGTATCACTCAAAACTAATAACAACTTCCTTAAAATAAAGTAATACAAGGAAATGTTATTGGCTACAGGCCAATTTGTATCTTATTTTTTTCATGGATATCAGAAAAAAGCCTACGAATTCCATTTCCTGAACAAGATTGCAAAGAAGAAAAAATCTCAGCACATTTTTTTACTCCTATGAAGTGTGCCTTGAATAGGGTCTTGATGAAAAGTATTCTACAGGAGCATAACTGAGAATGACCAAAGAGGAGATGTAGTTCACATAGTTATGCATATGAGATCATGTTATAGTGACAGTTTATTTCCAAGACAGTCATCAATATAATGCCTGAGAGCTTAATCCTTCTCCCTCTAAGTCAGTACCACAACTCCCACTGGCTTCTACTGTGTAGGTTTGAAGTCTGCACATTCAATGCCTGCAAAATGAACTACTACTTACCCAGGAGTAATGCCAGGCAGAAAGTACTAAAGTATAAACTTTTATGTTTGAAGAATTAGCTCTATTGAAATCCATCACAAAAGTGATTGATTCTCTATCATTTTGGAGGGTTTTTTTTTCAAAATATCTTTTCTAAATCAGTGGAGCTGTTGGAATAGGAAAAGCCTATTTTATTGTAAGTTTTAATAAACTGGAAAATTCATTCTTATTTTCTGAGTAAAATAAGAACTTATTTTATTTAAAAAAATAGCTGATTTACAAAACCCTTGCTTTGTATAACTGAAGAATAAACATAATAATCTCATTGTTTTGGGGGAAAGGTCATAAAATATCACCTGAAGTTACACTTAATCAATCAGATAAGTCTGTTTCAAATCTTGAAAAATAAAAACATAGTTGAAATTTTCCTGTTTTCAGTGTTGGTTTTTTGAGCTGTTCTATCTGCTTGGAAACTAACTGCAAATTCCAGTTGGAGAATAACGAAATGTTCAGAGGAAAAATAAAGTACATACTAACATCGGTTTTGTTCAAGAGTGAAGAGCTTAAGGCACAATAAGTTTGTGCCCCTTTAAAATCTCAGTCTGTATAGTTCAGCAGAGCTGAGCTTTTGGGGATAATTAGGATCAGTACTTTTAACAAGATGTCATTTACTTTCCTCCATCCTTCCAGAATGGAGAATTTCATTTTACATATGTTTGAGATTGATGGAATGAGAAAGTAACAGACTCTAGTTCTCGAGTTCCTTCTTTAAAATAGATTTCTAAATCAGAAATCAAACATTGCAATTAATGGACTACTGTTATTCTCAAAAAACAGTAACACTTCCCTTCATTGTCTTCATGTTTTTAATGAAAAGGCCCTACAAGACAATAACCTTCCTCCCTGACTCACAATGAGGGCTGTGGTGCAGGGACTGTGATTCTTGTCCTGCTGAGCAACATTATACCGCCAAGTGCTGAGCCACATTTTGGCTGTTGTCTTTTTTTTAATTTATTTCCAGTTCTCCAGATTCCTATGCCCTGTTCTCCAGTTCCCAGAGGTAGGCATTTCTGTAATTTCAATTTACTTCCAAATATCTTTAGGGAATGCAAAGCGCTCTTGGCTTGGGTTTCATACACAGTCCAGTGCCAAAAACCTATCTGCATTTTTTCCCTTGTATATCTTAATTCTAAACTTAGTTTTCCTTTTACATTCTGCAGTACTATGCAGTCCTGGGGGAAAATAGCTATTCAGGGTAGCATTAATCCTGAGCAAAATACAAAGCATGAACATTTTAGCTGCCCATCATCACTCAGCTGAACAAAATGGCTTTGTGACTGGCACTTCTTCCACCTTACATCTCCTCCCTAAAACTGCTTAAACAAAATCCATCTTACTTGATCTTTCTGAAACCATAGACTCGCATTGTCTAGCCTGTCTAAAAGCTCCCTAATCCAGTCAGAAAGCCCAACCTGTTTGAAATAGTCAAATATGCATGTGGAATTTGCATTAGAAACATAATAGACCTACTAGCCATGGTTATTACAGCTTGCCTAATTGCTCAAACATGCCTCCCACCTGTTGCTGCTTACAGTGGGGCTCAAGTGCCATCAAGTGCAAAAGTTACGGTGCTATTTATATGGCACCTTCTTAGACATGCACGAGGTGCAAGATATATTTACAAGAGCCTTCTTTCATCTCTTCCGCTAGGCACAACAGGGATCTCCTCTCCTCCTTGGTTGCACATGTGACTACAAATGTCATTACTGGAAATAAAACATTTCCACCAAGCAGAGACTGAACGCCAGGGTGACTAGCTCAGGAATTCTCTCGAGCTTTTCACTTGGAGAAGGAGAAAGTGAGGAAAAAAAAAAAAAAAACCAACCAACAAAAAAAATGCCCCACAGCTTTGCTGGTTTAATTGCTATGTTGTGGATGCATGTGGGATGAAAACGAGGAAGGAACCGCAAGCATTCAGGTGGGACTTGTTCCAAAATCCTGCAGGAAATTTGTGTTGGCATTGAGGGCCTGAAGTTAATGAAAAGATTCAGACTCACTCGAGTGGGCTCTGGATCAAGCTCTTAATACAGAAATGTGTCCTAAGAGGTGAGGCACCTCTTGTGCATGGCTACAACACACAAAACAGTGAACTCCTGCTTCTAATTAAGCCAGCTAACACTTTTATCATTAACTCACCAGAGCAAGGATTTTACCCAAAACTTTGATACTTTTAAATTTCAGCAAATTTAGTTCAGACTCTTTAAGGTTAGGCCACATCAGGGTGGAAATAACATCCCTAAATCTATTTACAAGTAAGTATGAAGAGAATTGAGTTTTAGACATGGAAATGGTGAGTTTTCAATTGCTTTACATCACTGATAATTTTAGGGCAAGGGTAACAAAGTCTGGGGAAACTGTTTCTCCTTGAATAGGTACTCACACACATTTTTATGAAGTTTTACAGCTTTTTAATTAACAAATTTGATCTTTTAAGTATGTGGTCTTTACTTTTCTACTTTACATTATTAATTAAATTATTTCATGTTTCTACTGCTTCAAATCACTCCTATCATCCCTGATTCTGGAAAGCAGGAACCTGAAGTTGTGGATGAAACTTCACAGAGGCAACTGTTTCTGCAACATATTCGTGGAAGGATACTAAGACCTTTAGGTATTAGAATGGCTGTGGTGATGTTTAGAGAAACCTGCATAATGGGTTTGCTTGGGTGTCAGCGGACTAGCTATGCAAACACGGAGCTCCACACAAGCAGACTTACCTTGTTCTTACCAAAGGCTTCTCTATCTGTGAGATTTTCAGTGGTTGAGCTGTACTTAGTGATCTTTCATTCATTTACTGTACCATGAACCACACCTCTTTCTTCACACTTATAAATTCGATGCTATTATCTCATTATAAATGAGATTGTCCTGAGGGCTTGGAGACTGCAGAACCTCTAAGCCCATCTGCTGGTTTGGTGCCACTGTGCCTATCTCTGTGGACCTCTGTGTGAGCAGTGTTGCAGGCACAGCTGGCTGAAGCGCAGCTGTATAATCTGTTTTGGAAGGAAAATTACGTTTTCAGCCTATTTTTTTTTTTTTTTTAATGGATTGTCTGCTTTCCATGGTAAATTCCAGCTTCTGGCTGAAAACCCAAAATATTTGCAAGAAAATGCCTTGTGTGTTTCTACGAGATGATGCATGGCACAGGAAGATAGGGGAACATTTTGGGACAAGTACTGCTGATATAAAGTCCTATTAATGTGAATGGGTTTTTGTGCAGCAAGTTGTTGGTGGAGCCACTGGAAATTACAGACAGATGGAAGATACAGGTTGTTACATGAAGGTTGTTCAGTATGCTGAACACCACCACAAATGTGTTATTATACGCATTCTTCTTTGAAGTGTGATGGATGTAGCATGTGTGAGTTGCTGTGTCATTTTTCTATTGAATTATAAAAAAAAAACGACCCACAGATCTAGCTGGGTGGTAGCTCCATTTTTCCCAGTAGCTTCTGACAGTAGTTACATTTCATTTAAAACATACGCTCAGTTTTCCTGCATTCCCCAATGTAAACACGTAAGAGATGCTGGAATTTACCGAAGAAAAAGAACTTTGCAGTCCTGTGCTGCAGAGGGTGGCACAAGAGGGCCAGAGAAAACACATCTGGGGGTGAAAGGCATACACTCTGCCTTTCACAGCCAGAAAGCTATAGGTTTTGCCTCGGCTACCCATGCAAGCACTGAGCTCAGTGTTTGCTTGCTCTGAAGAAGCCCCAATACGGGCTGTGCCCAGTTCCACTGTATGACATGCAGGGGGTTCACAGGCAATGCAGCTGTGCCCTGCTTGAAGAGCTACAGGGTGAAGGCAGTGTCACTGGCTCTGCCTCACCACTCTCCTTCGGTTAGCCCATTATCCAGCACCAGTAATTGTGCCTCTACCTTCCCATCTGGAGCATACGCAGCACTTGGGCATACTTTTAGGTTTTAAGGCTATTCGAACACACTGCTTGATTATTTTCTCACTCGAAAATATATTCAGCTGCCAACACCTGAATGCATCAGAATCTTCTGCTACTGGAGAAAATGAAGTTTTTGTTTTCATTTGTTTTGTTTTGTTTTGAGTCTGTTTTATTTTAATTGTGGGCTCTGTGTCTCTGGGTTAATTTGTTCTGGCTGCAGTTTGAAAGAATGCCATATGCAGAAACCACAAGAGGCTTAAAGAAAGGAGCAATTACTGCATCCACATTCTTTGAAAAGTCTGATAACAGTGGAGACCATTCCTATAGCTCAGTGGCAGGCCCAAGTATGCTGTGAAAGAGTACAGCATGAAAATGACTCATGGGCCGGCGCAGCATTCTCAGTGCTTGCACACTGACATCAAAGCCTAGGAACTCAAGGCCTCTCTTGAATGAGCTCAACTGCATTTAAGGAGATTCTGGTAACCAGTCTAAAAAAAGCACATTAGACATGTATAAGGAAGCAAAGCGCAAAATTCCTTTGTTATCTATCTCTGGCATCAGTGGAATGATAGAGAAGAGGTGTATTTTCCCAGGCTATCCATCAGAGAAGAGCCCTGCAGGGTTCTTCAGATGCCCATCAATGAAATTAGCATATGTCACGGAAAAGTACACACTGCCATCCTATTTGAAAGGAGAATGTCTTGTATGATTGTTAAATGGTGAATTAGGTTCTTACAAAGTGTTCATTTTGTCTGATCCTGAAAGTTTGTTGAACAGATGATTTGTTTTGTGATACTGACCTCTTCATACACATAGAAATGCTCCTTACCATTTTGTTTGTTCCCTAAATGTTTACTGATTATCATCACCCTTTTTATCTACCTGTAACAAAGCTAAAGTAAATTTTCTCCAGAAACAATAGATACCACTTTGCTCTGGACAGCTCTGACTGCAGTGTGTTGACCGCTTTCATTTTCAAAGTCCTGCACACCACTATCCTCTCACTTCTGGCCCAGTAATTTTAAAACTAAGCGCATCTAATTTTATTTTCTAATGGTAAAGAACTGTCTTATTTTCTTCTTACGTCTGCATTTCATTTCTCAGTAATTAAGCTTAGATACTAGCAGTTCCAATTCAGTTTCACACTCGGAATTTGTATGACAGCAGGTCTTTAACTGGTATCAGTGCATAGAAGATCCTTTGTAGGTTTCTTAAAGGTCTTGGAGCTTAGGCAAGTTGGATTCAATCCCGTCTCTGCTCCAGAACGCCTTCATGACCATGGGTAAGCTTCTCTCCTCAACCTCTGGAGTAGTTTCTCTTAGGTGGGCTAGCTGTACCAGTGCTATTTTTTATCATACTTACACAGGAAATAATAAGTTTCAAGGTTTCCACGTAGCAGTGATTTGGAGTTGGTCTTAATTTCTGACAACAAGTATTAGCCAATGTGTAGCACAGTGGTGCTCTAATCATAGCTGAGATCTCTTTGTAATGATCATTAGTCATTCTGCAAATGAACATCAACAAGAAAGAACAAAAATACTGTGGATTCCGTCTCTAGAAAACATTACATCTTAGAGACAAACACTGTAACATCATCTGCTAGGAAAACTCTGCTGAGAACATTGTTCAGATTATTCTTTCTTTAAATTGGCCAAATTCTTCAAGTTTAAATGGATTGCACTTTTTTTGAGACCGTGGGGTGAGCAGAAGGAGAGGAACACAATAACATAATGAGAATACAATGGAATCATTATAAAATGTATGGGAGAACCCATAGGAGGAATCATTATAAAATGTATGGGAGAACCCATAGGAGGAATAGTGAGTTAAGAATAGGCAGGAGGAAAGGTGGATTTGAAAAGAAAGGGGTTTCTTGTAAACATTTCACAAAACAGCAGAATGATAACTTTCTGAGTGATGAAATCCATTGTTTTAGTGCTAAATTTATGATGAACACCTGTTGTGGCATATGGCAAGTACTGTCATGATACTGTGGCTAGCAGCATCATAGTTTTCCATATACATAACCTTATGGTCCTGCTTTATTATTCTCTTGCAATACTGAGGATATTCCTGCACTGAAGTTTCAGATAAGTCCATTTAAGTACTCATTTTATAAAAAAATAGTAGAACTGATTCAGACTAAGTAGAGGAAATCTCATTTCTGCAGAATGGGACAATTACTGAAACAACAGATGTGAGCAACACTGGTGCTTCTTTCAGTGGCAGCTCTTTGGCACAAACACATATTTGTTTGAAGAATACCAAATGTCCATTTGTAACTAGACTAAAGAAGTCCCATCTATGTTTTACTTTTTCCTAGCTGCTGACCTGTAAATTTCCACCTCTAAGGGAATGCCTCTTTGCCCAGGCAGTATATTTTTTGAGATGGTCCAGGGTCTCATTAAATCATACTTTATATTCCTCT
>VXBO01005015.1:27944-75521 GCA_013400135.1 Rhinoptilus africanus
TCTTTGCCCTTTTTCCTTTTGCTTAAAAAAAAAATGGCTTTTTTTTTCATTTTTTCCCTTTTTTTTTTTTTTGTCCTCTTCTTTTCAGCACAGCTGTGTGGCTGGCTGCTGGCTTCAATTATTTTTCCACAATAACTCCCAGGTCTTTTTCCAGAGAATGATGCTGGATGACTATTTAATTCAGCACATACAATACTTCTTGCATCAGTTTCTTGCTTGCAGACAAATTACTTGATGTGTGCCAATATTGAACTACATTTACCACCTGCTGGCTCAGATCATCTCAAACGATCCAAAGATTCTTGACTTCAGCTCCACTGTTCCTTGTATTCTGTCTACTTCTGTCTACTTCTAATGCTAGTATTATATTCCACTCCAAAGGTTTATTTTTAGGACACCTCTGTCAAATTGTTTACACATGTTAGTTCCCTTAACGTTTCCTCATTTCCAACAGCTTTTGACCCCAGGGGCAAACCAAAGGCCTTTGTCCTTTAGTTCTGAGTGGTATATAACCATGACAAGGTCAAAATGTGAATATGGACCAGGCCATATACAGGGTCTCCCCTTTAAAAAATTAAAAATGGAGAGGTCACAGTTTTCAAAAGAGCTTAAACCCAGTTAAGATGGGCAACAGCAACTGTGAAGAACTGCAAGAAGCATGATGTTTAGTGGCCTCCACGGGAATCCACTTTGTCCAAGACATTAGGACTAAATTATTCTGGAAGTGTTGGTGCATAAAAACTTGTAACGTGCAAATGTATTTTGGATTCTCATTAAGTACTCTGAAAATGTATTCTCATTAAGTACTCTGAAAACTATAGCATGTTTACTTAAAAAACTTTTTCTCATGACAGTGGAATGTTTTTGACAGTGCCTACCACATCTTGTAACAGTTTACAGAGAAATCAGATTTTACCAAGGTGTGGCTGTAAAGAGAATGACATTGGGTCAAAACAGAAGTCCTCTCAGATAGAAGAGTAGTAATCCCTATTCCGTAGGGCACTTTGAAGTGAGGCAGCTGATTTCAGAGCTACATGTATGCTCTTTTTGAGTGGGATTTGGCCTTTGCTCAAAAGCTAAAAGCCCTTGGTTTGTTTTTACATAATAAAATAAAATAAAACAAAAAACCCCAACCCAACATAAGACTATCAAAGTGTCTAAAGTATGAGGGAAGAAACATGAAGACTGGACATATGAAACATTCAGTTAGAAAGGGAAAGTTTTTTATAGAATTACCTGGATATCTGAAAATAAAGCCAGAATTTCAGTCAAGTGGTAGTGTTTTAAAAGGTTATGAAGAAATAGCAATCTGTGACTTTAATATCCCAGTCCACATTAGACCTTTTCTGGCAGTGCTGCGAAAACATTTCCTACATACTTTCAGCCTTATCATGAAAAGTCAGACAGCTCAGGATCACACAGGCTGATAAGTTTTCAACCAAATAAGAGTCAGAAATGTAAAAGTACCCTGGGAAAGTTTCCTTCGGTTCATATGTATGAAAGAATATAGTACATTCCCCTGTCCAGACTATAATTAAAATGAAAGGCATATTTCCATATAATTTGCCTTTCAGTGGCATGGTTTGCATTCCATGTGGACTGCATCATCTTGATTCTTCTAATGCAATGAAACAAAACAAAAAATGAAATCAGGTTTAGTAGTTGAATAGGATGTGTTATTACAGTTCGGACTATTTTAAACTCAAAGCCATTTTAACTGCTAGCTAATCATAAGAATTGAAATGTACAGGCTCTGCAAAAGTCACTTCTTTGTATAAAACCAACAAACCTTGATTAGATTATATCACTTTCCCTACTACCAGATGGCCAGAGGAAGACAGAAGAAAAGCAGTAAAGATATCCTTAATCTACCTTGTCTTCAGCTACATTTTTAGCCCTCTGTAGCTTGTCTATGGGTCATAACATGGACCTGTTACATGTGTACACGCAAACATACAGACATTCAACCTTTAGCTCTGTGCAAATCTGACTTAGCATGCCTAGTATTCTCATCAAAGTGAATTAGAGCCTTTTTGTCTGATAACAGAAATATGTTATGAGTGATAAGATCTTGGTAGCCCTGACTGACTGGAAAAGGTTTACAAATTGATTCTGCTTCTGCTGAAGTTCCACTGATTTTAGAGGAGTTCAGGAAAACCTCAACACTTAAGTAAATCGTAAGTACTTTAGGAGCTCTTGAGAAGATCTTTCCTTGTGAGATCTCTAGTACTTCCTAATTCTATCTGTGCTAGAAATGGCATAAGAACAGTCCTTCTCACAGTACATCAGTAATTCTGTATTTTATCTAAGCTGGGATGAAGAACAGCAGAGGACACACACATGTAAACAACTTAAAAGGGATAAGTTAAGAACTTTTTTTTGATGCGGTTCAGTTCAAGTTTTATGCTAGGTCCTGTGCTGATTCTTCTTTTATATAAAACTTCTTGTTCATCATTATTAGAGTCTGAATCCCAAGGAGATATATACTTCAAGTCAGATGTTTGGCCATAGACCTATGGGAAATACAAATGTAAAGACACATCTGGAGAAACCACAGAGCCCTTCAAACATGAATTCTTCTATGAAGATATACCATTTATACTGGGGCCCCAGTGAAGCCACTGGAAAATTGCCAGCATGTTGAGGACCAGGCCCCTGATGATGAGGCTTTGCCTCAGGGACTTTAGCTGGGCTTAAGCAGCATTGTGAGTGGAGAGAAAGGAGAGCACCTCTCTCCAGGTTCCCTCTTGAACAAACGGACCAAGCGCTCATTGTGCCTTTCTATGCCTGCATAGCAGCTGTTCTAGAGTTTTAACACTCCGTTTTGGCTTAGCAACACCCCCAGATGAAGAGATTCTTATAATTTACTTCTTTACTTGATAGTTATGCGTAGTTTCCATAATTTCCTTATGCACGCCCCCATTATTACTTGTCCTGGAACTTCTGCATCAGTGGTGGGCTATCACCACCAGGACAAAATGTCCACTCAGTACACAGAAAAACAAGAGTGTTTATTAAGAGCTAGGGCATCACTTTCTGTTGGGTACACCCAACTGTGTGGACGTTTTCTTCTGGTAGTGATAGCCCACAGTTGACACCAAAGCACTAGGAAAATGAGTAATGGAGTTGTGCATAATTCCCTGGAATTGTGTATAACTAACACATCACCACCTGTTGGTTCCCAGATAAGGGACAACATGTGGCTGCACAGCTGCAAGATCAGGCCAAAGAATTAAAAATTTTAGCACCTTCTGCTGAGAAAGACCAAGTCATTGCACTTCTCCCCTTTTGCTCCCTATTGTGGCCAGTAAAGGTACTCTCATTCCTCACTTCTTTCCTCTCCCACCCTTCTCACCTTTGTCAGGACCAGAGGGATTCAGTCGAATGGTTCATGCATGCTTCCCTGGTAATAAGAATTTGGTGGGCTCAGGAAGGAGAGAGCAGATGGGGATATGGAAATGGATCTTCCTGAAGAAATCTAGTTTCCCACATGAGACCACTGAGGGCATTGACAGTGTGAGCCTGAGTCTCAGTATACCAAAAGGATATCATATATCAAAACAATATATCTATTTATCTATCAAAACAATGCCTGTGGTCTCTTCAGACTTATTTCTGATGAAGAATTGTATAAAGGAAGAATAAATGCAGGAGTACAGGGCAGGAGGAGCAATGCTTCCATGCCAGTTTTGGTTTTGTGCAATCAGGCATATTGGTTTTGTTTAGATTTTACATTGTGTCAGTGTCGGTGACAGATAAACCTGAGAAGTTTCAGGGTTCAGATTTGGCTTCTGTAAGTATTCAAAAGTTTAAATGCTTGTCTGAACCACGTCTGAACTATGCAAAGTAACTTCTTGAGACAGCTTTGTTGGGCTGGAAATCTTGTAAGAACGGGCTTTCTTGTGACATTTCCAACAGTCCTGCTTCCTGTCATGGCAGTGAGAACAGCCATCCTGTGGTATTTCAACAATTCTTCTTCTCAATGGAAACCAGAAGTGGAGGGGGAGGGCAGGGGGGAATACATGAGACATCTCCAAACTTTGGAAATCTGCTGCTTGAATTTCATTCTAGAAAAATTTAGGGTTCAGAAGCTTCCAGATTTTTTTCCAAACGTGTTCTACAGAAGAGAGAGCACAGAAGACTGGCATGAAAGGGTAAATCAAGCCATCTTCCTTTTTACATTTAAAAAATCCCAGAGATATTTGATGGAGTTGAAAAATAGCATAATTAAAACTAATAAAAGTCAAAATTTTTTCACACAGCTTATACTTAACTTCTGTAGTCCATTGCCACAGGATATCCCTGAGGCCAAAAGCTTTACAGGATTTAAGAAGTGATGGGTCATTTATATGGATAATAAAAATATTCACTGTCTCTTTGGATACAGTTATATTAAAATATTTGCAAGGGATATAAATTAATCTGCCTCATTGTATAAGCCAGATCCTAAGTGAATGGCATTAGGGAAAAATTTGTGTTATTACGTGCCTTTTAATAATTGCTGTTTTATTGCATATTAATGTGGTATTAAAGAGAAGAGGATATTGGTCTAGAAGAAACAATTGTATCTTTTTCTGTTGCTTTCCACAGCATTACTCTAAATGTGTTACATTAGAGGACCAAGATGTGGAAACCACATGGGCTGATAGGAGGGTTGTTTCCTCTAGACGGTGTGAGATAAGACGTAAGCCCTTGTTCACAATTAGTATAATACTTACCACAACAAGTCAGTAAGAACTGCAAATTCTTACTTCCTTAACATAGATTTTTTTAAAAAACCATGTATTTTAATTCAAGCTAACTCAGTGTTTTACAGAAGATCAGACTAAATGATTATAGTGACGCTTTCCAGCCTGAAATATCTCACTCCTTCAAAGGGTACTGCAGAAGTAGCTATTTAACCTTCACAATAGCCAGTGAGTAAAAGTATGACACATTATCTCAACTATATTTGGGAGAAATGAAATAGAACAATTAATAAGTTTATAGACAGCTGCATGGTGAATCAGTAAGAAAGCAGAACTACAGTTGTGGTATTCAGGATTTCTATACCTATTAATAATACATTGAATCATGGTATCTCTTTTCTGCATCCATAGATGCATATAGGTGTGAACACCTGTAACAATGATTCTCAAATGACTAATGTATTTGACAGCAAGAATTGGTCAGAAAATAGAATTTTTATCCCCAGTGGAAATTTCAGAATTTCAAAGCTGGTTTACATTTGAATCAGAAATAAAACCTAAAATATTCATGTTTCTCTATGAATAAAAGTTTGCTTCAAAATCATTGAAGTGTTTCATTTCGGTAGCATCAACTTCATGTGAGATTAATTCCCTTGTTAATATATTTTAAATTGACCATGTTGAAACACTATAGTATATTACATTTTAATAATTCAGATATTGTAAGTAATAGTATATAATTCACTGAACATACCGTGTAGCTTTAATATTACAATCCTAATGCAATTTAAAAGTTAGAACAAAATCAAAGCATTGTTCTTTATCTAAATGGAACACTTCAATATTTTGTCCACTCTCCTATGAGGACAGGCAGAGAGAATCAGGGTTGGTCAGCATGCAGAAGAGAAGGCTCAGGGTAGACCTTATTGTGGCCTTTCAGTACTTAAAGGGGGCTTATAAGAAAGATGGCAACAAACTTTTAACAGGGCAAAGGGGTCATAGTTCTAAACTAAAAGAGAGTAGATTTAGACTGGATATAAGGAAGACATTTAACAGGGCAAAGGGGTCATAGTTCTAAACTAAAAGAGAGTAGATTTAGACTGGATATAAGGAAGACATTTTTTTACAATGAGGGTGGTGAAACACTGGAACAGGTTGCCCCAAGAGGTGGTAGATGCCTCATATCTAGAAATATTCAAGGTCAGGCTTGATGAGGCTCTGAGCAACCTGATCTAGTTGAAGATGTCCCTACTCACTGCCGGGTATTTGGACTAGATGACCTTTAAAGGTCCCTTCCAACCCAAACTATTCTATGATTCTACGTTCAAAATGACACATTCTCAGATTTCTCATCAACAAACATGGCTGGTATTGCATGTTTCCTTAAAAAAACCTTTCAATTAAAAAAAAATAACACCAACTTGCATTTCCCATCAGAAATAATTTCTACTGAAAATTTTTCATCCATCTTTCTGAAAACTCTAAGCCGCGTTCCTTATGCAATCGCAACTGATATAATTCAGTGGTGAGGAAAGCTACTGCCCTTGTAGTGGAAGCAGTAATGGAGAAGCATTCATTAAAGGAAAAGAAAAATGGAAATGTTGACTGCAGATAGCTTCAGGTTACTGTCTGGTGCAATAACACAGTTCCTCTTTGCGCAGTAATGAGCAAAACAGATGTATCCTGTAATGAGGAGAGTAGCAGTAGTTAGCTCAGGAAGGAATAAAGCTGCATTTCAGTTATTTAGAAAGATTCTGAACAAAAATATCTTTTCTCTAGATCTGATTGTCAAAATCTCTTTAGATTACTTATTAACTTTTGCAGCAGTAATAATACTCTAATAACTCTAGTTTGGGGTTGAACCCTGCTCTCATCCCTTCCAAGTGCTAGCTCATTCACAGCTAGTCCTGTCTGGGAGCTGAAAAAGCTGTAGCTGACGCAGATCTTTGACTTACCTATTCTCCTGCCCTTTCTCTCTGTATGTATCTGTATCTCATCTATATCTATCTATCTGTTTGTATCTTTGCATGTCTATGCCTATACCTTCATCTATAGTAAATCTGTGTGAAAAAGAAGTATTTGTACCTATCTCCTTTTTCCTGTAAAAGGATGCTTGACACAGACAGACTGGGAAAACAGCGAATTTTGAAGACTCCTTCCTAAAACCCAGTTGTTGAGGCAAAGCGCAGATGATTTTGGTCCTGAGCAGCAAGGAGTAGAGGTGCTATCCTCACAGCTAGCTGTGGAGCAGCTGCTGATGCTCATTGGACTCTTGAGTCCTTTAGGAGTAGCCTGAAGGTCCTGCCTCTTTTTGGAAAAAGAGTTATATAAATGGATAAATCACAGAAATAAAGACTATATTTTGTATAGTACTGCGCTGCATCTGTAACAATTTGTACCACAGCAATACAGTGCATACCTTTAATTAACTGTTCTCTAAAGCTTTTTATTTCATACTTGCTTCATCATATACTCCTGCCACCTATCAGCTCCTGCTGTCCTTCAAATGCATGTTTCCATTTGATTTCCAGCATCTACCTTTAAACATTTTGCCTTCTGTTAAACAACTAAGTTCTCATGATGACATTTAAAGAGATAGATGATGAGCAAAAGTAAATGCCACTATATGTTTCTGTATTTTGTATTGCACAGTAAGACTAATGTGCACCTGAAAACAGTAAAATCCAAATTGGGTGAGGGAAGTGATATATGAATGCCTCCACTTACACATGTGTTTCTTTGGAGCTAAACTGAGGTGGTTTGATGGAATTAAGTGGGATAATGTCAATACACACAGGGGGAAAAAAACTACGCTCTTTAAATCTTCTGTTGTTTAGCAATACTAAGGAGAAAAGAATCTATAGAAATCAATGTGGTTACACCAGGAATGGTCTTGTCTTTTATGGTAATGATATTTGTTTAAACATTTCAGTTTGATCACTCCATAAATTAAAAGGAAAAATAATTGCTCCAATTCTCAAGTCTTCAAGGACTGAGAGCAGTTCAAGGCTGATCTTTATTATGACAGTGAGTAGAGGCTTCATGGTTAAGGCTGAACTGAGATTTGCAGTCATAGGAGAAACTAAATCTTCTCAAGAACCATAAAAGTGTAGCATATCCCCCCCAAATTACATCACTTGCTCTGAGTACTGAATGTGTTCCCTGAGAATTTTCTGTCATATATGCTAATCTGTCATGTGTTATAAATATTTTTAAGATTTTCCATGAAAAGTATGTTAGTCTTTCCAATAGCCTCTCAAAAAACTCCCCACTTACGGATCTTTAAAAATAAAACATATCCTAAAATGGAACAAAATCTAGAGCACAGCTTATCTTTTCATTTACTCAAGTAGACAAGACAATCCATGTTCTCCAGAAGCACTGGATTTTATTCTTGGCTTATTGGAGAGCAACATCCCAGTTTGTAAAGTGGAGGGAATCGTTCATCCTTTCTCTCTTGGAGTACTAGAACACATACAGTTCTCAAATGTAGTTACCTGAACAGAGTTTTACTGTTCATCCAACCTACTTTTTCCCAGTTGTAGATATGACACTTTCCTAAATCTATAGCCATCTCTAGTGAGATATGTAAGGCACCAGGGGCATCTCTTGGCTATCTACAGCTTAACCTTCCAGTTTAGTTCATCTAACCTCTGTTTCACAGTACCTCTTTCGTGCTGCATGTCTGAACCCTGCTCAACCCCTCTGGAAACCTAAATCGCAAGACAGCTCATTCATTCTGTCTGGCTCATTCAGATGTCTTCCAGCCAGGAAGCCAAAACCAGCACTGATCCTTCTGCACAGCGCTAAAACCAAAGTCAGCACTACAGTTTGGTCCTTACTTGGTGTAGTTCTCTTTTTGGTGGCAGGTAGTAAACAGCCTCTCTTTTCCAAAACCAGATCAGGACTGGCAGGACATGATGTGTTATTACAGAAAAGTTGTTATGCCTCGACTACTTTTTGCTGTCCATGTAATGAGTCCTGTGTATCTTGATCCCTATTATAGAGTGGCAGCAACAGAACTGAACATCTCTATATATTGAAATATTTTTGGAAATGGAGTTTCAATGTTTCAGGTCATGTTGTGAAATGGGAGAAAAGTAGGTGAAAGGGGGTTATCATCTTGATGGAGGAGAATATGGCAGGCATGAACATACCAAGTTTCTTTGATAGCTTAACAGGACACTGACATTAGATTCAGCTATATAAAGTTCAGCTCATCACGTCTGTAGAGGAACTGGCCATCCATCCTGGGGTAGCATGCATCATAACAAAAAGTGTTGTACCATGACCAAGTTATTTTAACTATGTAGCCCTGGGGAAAAGAAATCTGGCTTTACTGTTTACTGATAAAGTCTACAAGAAAACCACAGATTCAGATCCTCATTAGGAATGCCATATCATTAAAAATCTGCGTGCGTTCATAAATGTCATAACCTATCAAGACTTTCAAAAGCAAGACCCCAAAAGCTAATCTCCAGAGGCCATACTCAGAAACACAGATGGTTCCCATGCAGCAACAACCATTGACTTCACAGTTCCAGCCACTTCGAAGGAATCAATCACCCCTTCTACTGAGTGCTCATGAGTCATCATCTAGAATATTGCATCCAGTTTGGGAGACCCACTGCAAGAAAGGCATTGATAAACAAAAGTGAATTTAATGGAGGGGTGCCAACACGCTCACAGTGGTGGAGCACAGGCCCTGTAAAGAGAGGATGAGAAGCTGGGCTTGTTTAGCTTGCAGAAGAGACAGTTATGAAGGACTTATTAGCAGTCCTGCATTACCTATGGGGAGGTTGGCCTTTGGTCAAGGATGTCACACAAGGCAAAACCAAAACACACTACTCTTGTTTACTCAGAATGCAAATCCTGAATAGTTATATGCACCTTACAAATTAAATACCTCTTACAAATTAAATTATTGTACTATTTTGATTCTGCTTATAGTTTATCTAAAAGCCAAGAAAATGTTGAAACTCAAGGAAGGAAAGAATACTTTTTACTTTCAGTGCATTGTACTCACATTTCATTTTAGATAAATATTTTTCCCCTAAACAAGGTAGTTCACTGGCAATCAAATTCCTCTCATAGACTCACACAGAAGCTGTAGATAAATTTTATAAAGGCTTATGCAAAAATGAAAATGCATAAAAAAGATTGTCATCTACTGGTTTTGTAGGCATTTTCTTTAAACTCTTGTCAAAATCACCTTATCTTTACCTGAAATAACAACTTGAGAAGCAGAGCTTTACAGGAAAATATATTTTAATTATAGAATCATAGAATTGCTGGGATTGGAAGGCAATTAAGATCATCAAGTCCAACCATTAACCTGCCCTGACAAAAACCACTTCTAAACCATGTCCCTAAGTACCTCATCTACCCTTTTCTTAAACACCTCCAGGGATGGTCAATCCACCACCTCCCTGGGCAGCCCATTCCAATGTTTAATAACCCCTTCAGTGAAAAAATATTTCCTAATACCCAATCTAAANCTGTATAGTACTCTGATAGAAAGAAAACGGACCCAGAAAAAGAATTGTGGAAACAAAGCTGTAGGTTTTGTGAGCTTGCAGAGAACAGAGGAGCATTTAGAAATCATAATCTGTTTTCAGTCATGGATACCTTGTAAAACTGAAGTGAGGCATGTTGTCTACAAGCACGTGAAGCTGATGATTTTCTAGTGATGCTTTCTTCTGAGCAATGGAGAGCAAACCTGAAGAAAGTAAAATAAGAAAGAATGAAACATGTTACAGGGACAAGAACAGAGTTATTGAAATTTACCCAGTCTAGTTGATAGCGTTTGTCTCTGATTATTGCCAAAAAAAATGTCTTTCTAAGTACTTTCCCAGGGATGTTCCTGTAGGTATCCTTTGAGCAAAGACAACCCAAACTCTCAAAAGTCAGTTAGAGTATAATTTGCACAGACTCTTTTTAATGCTGTAGGTGTTTTATTTAACTCTGGCTTAATGTGAACTTACTGCAAAAAGATGCCTTATTGTGACTTTTCAAAAGGGAAAATATGATCAATTCATCCTTGATTTTTGGAGTGGTCTTGTGAAATTACACAGATGTCTTAAAGGTGACCTACTAAATACTGAAATAAGTGAGAATTTTTCCATTAGTAATGACAGACATTTGATTAGATGCCTTCTCCATATGCACGACATCAGGAAGAAGAGAAGCCCTACAGTTTCCTAAAAAAGTGGTGCAGCACTCTTTTTTTATGCTTTATAGCTCAGAGAGGTAGTATATCCCATAGAAACATCATCCATCATCCCTAGGTTCCTGGGGAGCTGTGCTGCTCTACCATCTACTACAATTTGTAGCTATAAGAAACAGTGGAGGCTAAGAAATTTAAAACCTGACCTTCACCTGGTATAAATCGACAGATTCTATTAAAATCAGTGCCAATTTCTCGCCTATGATTTATTTTTTGGATGCAGAATGTTTAAGTTTAAACGAGGCTTTTGAAATTCAGTGTTAAGTTTCAAGGGCATCTACCCATATGAAAATGTTTGTGTAAATTAGAAATAAACAACTATGCAAACTTGCATATGTTCTCATCTGTTCTTTCCATCTGTACATTTTCAAATAAACTCTTTGGGATTTAAGGATTCATTGCCAGCAGAAAAAACCTGACACACTGAACACTGCTCTATTTAATCCAAAATCCATTATCCCAAGGAATTTTTTTCCTTGTTTGCATCTCTGCTAAAAAATTGAGTCTACATGTCAGAATAGGTGCACAGATTTTGTTGGTGCTGTTTAGGTGGTTTCAGTTTACAGAGGGTGTTTCTAGGGAAATAGTGCCCTGTATGCTTGCCAGCAGACTCATTTGGCTCATCTAACAGCAATTAATTCAGTTTATATGTACAAGATTACAGCAGGGGGTAGTAGCAGAATTTAGAGAAGCACAGTAAAGGAGAAGCCGCAGCAGAAATGCCTTGGTACCCTAAGCAACACAAACAACAACAACTGAAGAAGCGGAGCCAGGCAGGAACTGGATTGTCCAGGATACTCTCCTGATGCTGCACATAGCAATCTTGAGCACTCAGGCAGCAGAACGGTCCTCGTGCAACCAGGGGAAAAAAATAACCACTTTTGGAAACTGCGGGGATGTGGAGCACTCTCTTTCAGGGTGAGGGCTTCTGCCTACCACACCCAGCGTCAAGTGTTTTGAAACCAACAACAAAGCCCTGCAAAACAAAAGAAGAACAGTAATAACACTAATAATGCTAAAATAAGAAGATTTTGGCACCTTCCACTGAGAATCTATACAACTTGCAACAATGCCAAGCAACCAGTCATCTTGGACAAAATAATTGATGTCAAGAGCCGAGTGAATCATTTCACAGCAGAACACGTTCTGCTTACATTGGTCTCTTCTTTTTTTGTGTGTCAGTGGGATGTCCAACAGCATATCATACATTTCTCAAACACTTTTTCTGTTTGAATGTGTCTTTTTTAACTCTTTCTGTATTAATCAGTTTTACTTAAAATTAGAGCTCTGTTGTTACTAGGCTACTGGGAGACATTGCATTTTTAAATTCCCAAAGTGTGCTGTTTAAACATATCCACAGTTATTAAAATATTAAAAAACTAGTTGATGCAAATATCCACTTGCATAACTTCGGAAGTCTTTTTAGTCAAACTGCATGGCTAGAAATTCATTTGTGGCAAGCAAGCACAAAGAGATATGTGAATGAGGCTGAAGCTGAAGTGGAATAATTAAAAATGCAAATTAATATGTCCAGAGCAGCAGAGCACATACATTGTTATTTAAGTTTAATCAAGTGCTTAGATTCTGTGTAGAACTTGGGTGGAATTACACTTAAAACTAAGCCTATGATTCAGTATTTTATTGAATCAAGGCCCTTTTGCAGGAGCATTTTGGGGGTACTTTTTGCTTTTTAGCCAAATCTACTTATTATTGTTACAGTTTCTGCATGGACATATCTTTGTTTTCTTTGTTTTGGATTCATTTTACAATGACAGTCCATAAAAAATTTCATTTGTCTTCAGAAAAGTCCAAACCTGGCAGCTCTCAGGAGCCGCTGATTTATGGTGTCCTGCCTTCACCATCTTGCAATGAGCATTTGTTCTGATGATGTGATGTTTGTGATTTCATATCCTGCTGTGGAGCTTCAGTGTGAGAAGGAGTATTTTGGAACTAAGATGAACTGGAATGTTGCCTCACCTACCCATGCAGTTTCAGGTCCAATGAATTGATTTAATCTCTTGCTCTTAATAAAAAACACTTGTTATTTTTCTTATTCTCCACTGGACTCCTATACCACATCTACAATGGTGTGAAGAAAACAAATATGAAAATCAGTGTTTAAGTGTAACTTCAAGATCTTTGTGGCCTAACTATCTTTCAACAATATTTAACTATCAGAATATGAAATAATTTTTATATCTAGTCATATCCGTTTGTCCATGAATTGCATCTAGCGTTATTATAACTATCAATGACCACTACAGCTATCTGATCAGAATCTCCCTTCTTGCAGCTTGTAACTGTCAAGCTGTGGCTGTGCTCTTCTGAGAAGTGTTGCCTCCACCTTGTCCCTATCCTCACATTTTGTAGCTGAATAGCACAGTAAGATATTCAATCACCCTTTTCCTAGTAAGACTGAATGAATGCAGTTGTCAGCCACTTCTCATTCGTCATGTGTTCTAGACCCCTGGTCATCTTGATGGTCTTCCCCTTGACTACTACAGTACATGCCCTTCTTTCTTGTAGGGATAGCAACAAAGAACATATTTCGCACTGTCACTGAAAAATGGAAAAGATAAACGAAACAAAGTTGGGCAATTTGTACCATTTGGTAGGTTTGGTGGAGATCCCTCTTCCCATCCCAATTCATTTGCTTACAGTCATAAAGTTCTAAATTAGCCTCCTCTTTACTCACCACCATTGAAACAAACCAGGCAAGAAAGAATAAAAAGAATAGATAGCAGTGCCATGTGGAAACCTTCTTGAATGTGTGATTCAAGAGTGGTCAGACTCTAATCTCAGATGAGGCCACAAAGTGAGAAGTGACTCAACAACTGTCCATATATTTGCCTTGTTCAGCACCTGTCCATATATTACTATAATTCACTGCCTGATCTCTGACACTGTCTGGCTTCACAAATATGTTGCCAAAAAAATAATGGTGCCGGAGGTACAAGTCAGCAAATGAGGAGTTGAGTCCAGGGACCCACTAGGGACCAGGCAGACTGAAACCCCTTCAAACAGGTGAGTACAGCTGGGTCTGACTCTGAGCAAACATGGGGAGAGGAAGGAGCATCCTAAGAGTCAAGAACTGCAGAAAGTGCATCTGAGGAGCAACAAAGGATGGGGGAAAAGTTTTAAAGGCAGGTTTTTTGAGGACAGTTCAGAGTTTTTCTGAGTTGTGTCTCTTGCTGAGCCATCAGTGTAGACTGTAGTACAATTCCCTTATGCTTGCAGTGGAATACGATTCATTTACTGCAGGTCATCCTGCATGAGATATTATCTTTGCCACATCTGTTTCACCGTCTTTGGTGTGTTTAAAAGAGAAATAATAGAAATTCTGCAGGCCAAGAATCCAGCACCACCAAGGCATGAAGATGCTGTTCTGAACACTATCATGCTTATGGATATGCTGATGGAAACAGCTATGAAATAAGGTGCTAAGCAGTGAGAGTAAGAAAAATCTAACAACAAAATATCTACACCTCAGTATATTCTGAGGCTATTTAAGCCAGAACATAATGTCAGTCATCCAGTAACTGATACTTCTCTGTCAGTCTTTCACCTCTCA
This sequence comes from Rhinoptilus africanus, assembly GCA_013400135.1. Taxonomy (NCBI): domain Eukaryota; kingdom Metazoa; phylum Chordata; class Aves; order Charadriiformes; family Glareolidae; genus Rhinoptilus; species Rhinoptilus africanus. The sequence continues at coordinate 42,430 of VXBO01005015.1, forward strand.
GTCCCTGTTTCACACCCCATGCAGTACACTTCACCTTCTCTTCATTTGCACTTTTTCAAAAAATGCACTTGTCTGCATTTGGCCATCAAAACTGCCTTTCATCACATATTAAATGACCTTTGGAGTCACGGAGAAAGCAACAATTGATTGAAAATGGTGAGTGGTGGAAGTTCTGTGCAAAGCCATGCATTACTTGCACTGTGTCTCCTTTCCTAACAGGCAGGACCAGCACTACTACACAGTTGCAGAGGCAGCTGCTTAGAGCAGGGGCTGACAAAGGGCAGCAAGAGTATCTATTCGTAATTTAGGCCCGTAGCACAAATTTGTGGCAGCTTTTGTTGTTCTCTCAAGCCTCTGTTCTGGCAGTAGGAGCCTCTGACAGAGGGCATGGAATATCTCTAAACCCCAGAGAGTAGCCGGAGTTCAAACCCTGTGCCATTCCCTTGCTACTCTTTCTTCTCTCCACTTTGCTGTTGGGGACATTTGGCAAAAGGTAGGGACTCCTCTGGAGAAAAACTTGTGTCATCTTGACTGGCACAGAATCACAAAGGAACATATCAGGGACACACATTGGACTCAGTCATGGCTCAGTCATGATTTACTTGCAAAACAATTTTATGTTCTTAGCATTCTAGAAGTAATAAAGTTATAATTGTTGTTGTTACTGTAATGTTATTATTCCTGTAAAGGAGAATCCTGAATGGATATAGTGAGTGACCTGAGAGAGCTTTCTGTTAACAACATCTATGGTTTCCTTAACATTCTGAAATACTTTCACTATTTGCACTTGAGCTACCTGCTTAGAAAGTGGCCAAAAATCTGTCTTGCTTTTCAAATGTCAGAGATTTAATCCCTCAGATTTTCTAACCTTACTCTCTACTGTTGTAATAATTAGTTTGTGTAGGATTGTATCTTACAGAATCAGGAGCAGAAACTGCATTTTCATATCAAAAAGCCATATTGCACTAATGTGTCCTGCCATAGGAGCTGCCGATGACTGCAAAATAAAATAGCAGCATGCAATGTTCTTCATTAATTGCAGGTCCCTACGTTCATATTCAACTTGATGATAAGCTTAAAAACAGTTATTAGTGTACCTTGTTATTTAAACTCTATGTAAGCATTGTGAGCCAAATCCAATGATGGAGACTTAGCATCAAATAAACTTTACCAGCAAACAAAGCATTCTTTATAAGCTACAAATAATGAATTCTTTCCACAGTATTTTGCAAACTTTTTACAAATAATCACAGCACACAGCCTAACAGTCTGTAGGAGGGAATCTGAAAACAAGAAGTTGCAATAACATTCAGTATGTACTTTTTTCAACACTTAATAAGTTTATACAACACTTTTCTACTACTGTCTTAGAATATTTGTTATCAATGGTTTTTGGCTGATTTTTAAAGATGTAGATTTAATATACATTAATATTGTGGTAAAGAAGGATTTTTTAAAGATCTAAGATTTGTAAACACTTGTAAGTGCAAGGCACACGATTACTTGTGTTTATTGCACTTGGTTACCCCATTGGATGAGTTAAACACTGTTTTGTTTTATTCTTGTATACAGTATAATGAAATAGAATAAAGAAAATAGAACAGTTGCGTCTTCCTGTCCTCCTCTTTCAACTATGCCATCATTGCTCTTTTCTCCTTATACCCTCCTGTCACTTTGAAAGTCTTGTTAAGACCTTGTTTGCTCCAGCTCAGACATGATAAGAAAAGCAAATGTTTACATTGTAATTGGATGATGGGAAAGCAGAACTGCAGAAAGCACCAGGAAGATAATGGCATCCTTTCTCTGAGCAAGTCCTACTTTATCATCAGAGAAATACCTTTGATTTCAACAGGAGAAGAAACTGTTGATTTAGTTTATATTAGAGAGGATATTGTACTTTTAAATACAGCTGCCAATAGAGAAGATTTTCATTATAGTTTGAGATTATCATTTGAAATACTGCCTAGTTTTTAAGTTGTCAGGAAACACGATGAAATTGCAATTAATGCTCTCTTTCTATGATCCACAAGGTCAGTTTGACACTGTGAATAGTTAAATCATCCTTGGCAAGAGTCTCATTCTGGCATAAATTCTATAATGAGAAATTCAGATTACTAGCTTCATTTGAAATGTGAGTGCCCAGCACTTAATCTAGTACCATTTGGTTTTGCATTGAATAGTAATGCCTTTAATGCAGTCATTAGGGATGCCTATGAGTTTAATTGGTTTGACATTAGGTATTTTCCTTTTAATTGTATCTTTTAATATCTGTTCTTTTTAATAAACAAGCAATTTCAAAGTATTCCCAGCTCTGCTTCTTCAGCTTCTTCAGCTCTACTGCTGCAGGGGTGGGAGGGACTCAGTTCAGCTGGCTTCTCACACCAATAAGTAAAAATGCATGAACTGTCCCTAAAGGCCTTAAACCGCATTTCATTGAAGAAAACAGAAACACAAGATTTGGCCCTCTCCCCCTTAATGGTCCTCGGATTTTCAGTGATTGCCTAATTTAAGTCTTCAACACTAAGATCATCCTCTCATACTCTGACTTAAAACCTTCCTCTGAGAACCAAATTAAAAGTGCCACAAGGGACAGCTTATGAAGCAGAATGCTACTGACTATGAATATTAGTATCTAGCATTATGCTGTTTGGGCCACTTTTTTGTCTACGACTTGTGCTGCACTTTTCCTATACCTGCAGCATTTTTCTCAGTCCTGGCTCAATGCTAGGAAAAGTGTGCTTCTCTAATATCTCTGGAGCATCCTTAAAGGGAGAATAATCCCAGAGTCAGTTGTGGTCCACGCAGTGTGATAGATGTTTGCTGGGCCAAGAATAGCCCCATCTTGGCATATGCTTGTCCCAGGTGACCACTACCGCCACAGTGCTACCTGTTGCTCCATCTTCCTTGTTCCTTTCGCCCACCTGCAACATGGAAGAGGTGATGCAGCTCTGCAGAAGCTGTGTCACCGCCACACAGGGGGAGATGGTGTGGGTAATTTAATAAAATAAAGATAATAAAAATAATAAAGATAATTCCCCTTATGACTCCACAAATTTGTGTGGTCTGGCTGCATTGCCATATGTGCATTAAACATTAAGAATATAAGGCTGGTATACTTAAAGCATTTAGTCTGAATAAAAAATAAGGTCCTCCAAAGTCTTTGTAGCTGTTGCAGTCTCTATAAAATGTCAACGTGCTTTAAAGTTTTGTCAAAGAGAGAAGGGAAGAACCAGAAGTACTTATGTCCACAAAGTAGCTTTAACTTAGCTGTTATCCATATCACACACACATAATCTCTTTAAATCATTTGTGCTAATTCCTTCATTCTCTATTTCAAAACAATGCTGTACATATTGTTTAGCTTAAGGAATAGAATAATTAAAAGTATTTATATACTAATAAAAGTCCAGAAAAGAATGCCTCTCATTTTTAATTTGTCTCTCACAAACCAGATGTGATTCTTTTGCATTCCCAGGAACCATCAGTGTCTAGCCGATGAATTCATTCCTTAGTAATATGCTTTTAAGTATATGTCTAGAAGTGTTTGCAAAGCAAGGGTAAATGCTGTCTAGGTCAGTCCTTCAGTGTTAAAATGGTTATGCTTCCCAAAGGTATTGTCTGTTCAGATTATATCATCTTCTGAAAGGTATTGACTTTATGAATATGAGTGTCTAATGCAGCAATGTCCTGCTTGAGGTAATTTTTACTATTGCCATTAAAAATAAAAGAAATTGTTTTGTGTCAGCTCTAGAGCTCCCTGAAGAGGCTAGAAATTGTAGGGTACAAGAGAAATGATAAAGTAAAATGAAGATAGACTACAGAGAAAGCAGCTGAACAGTGCTCTTGCACTCCACTGGACTCCACTGGCTGTCATACTTATGACTGCCACACCAGTGGGTTTTTAAAGTGTGCATCTGCCAGACAATTCAGTTGCTAATTAACTAGTCTAATGTGCATGCTCAGTCTGAATTCAGCAAAAGCAGATATGAGTACAAACAGCAATGACTTTTTTTTTTGAAAACTGGGTTTTTTTAAGTTGAGGGTTTCAATTTTTCATCCATCCAGAAGCTGGTGAGGATGCTCTCACCCTGGTGCCTGTCATGAACTGATCTTGTCAAGGCTTATTGCAGCTCTTAGACTGCTGCCAGCTGCAACTCAGGGTTAACGGTGTGACATGGATCTGGCTCTCCTCCTTACCCGCCCTTCAAGTCAATGGAGCAAATACCCTCTACTAGGATCTGGGGGCAGGGGAACAGAAAACAGCTGGAGCAGGACCCGAAAACAAGCAGGTTATTTTACCCAAGACTATTGTGATTTCAGAGGGAACTATATTTTGTTGCTCACCTGGTCCTTAACAAGGTACAATATAAACCTATGGAAAAGGCAATGTGGTTTTCAAAGGGACTATGCCATACATCAAATGTTCTTGATGAAACAGATGGTCTTGGGATAGATGGTACAAAAGTGCTGGAAGCATTTAAAAGGTCTGTACATGTGTTTTATGGACCCTGAGCACATACACAACCAAATGTAAAGAGATGGTGTCAGTGAGTTATGGACCTCTGTGGAGCAGCTAGGAGCAATCACACAGTAAAAGCAGATGTTCTATGCGTGGAAGTTCGTAGGCTGAACTATGACACTTCTCAAATTCTCTGATTTGTTTTGTGGGGTTTTTTTTACTGCTCCTGCAACAATATCTTATGGACATTTTTCTGCTTGATGTCTAAAGAAATATCTCTCCTTTGGTTTTCTACTTCTTGTTAATAAAAATTTTGAGCTAAAAAGGTTTAAAATTTCAAAACTCTTCATGGTCTTCAGTATGAGTGTGTGTAGAAAAGCTGAAAGACTGGTAGCACAATGAATTTAATGTAGGACCCACAATTAATATGTCACCTAATTCTGTTGACTTCTACATATTTTATGATGTTATCATTAATTTGTGTCTAAATAAGTTCATCTGCTCAAAACATCTGACTCAGCCAAGCGGTAAATTTAAAATGAGGGGATATTTAAAATATGAATGTATGGTGTCTGGGGTCTGAGCATCTTGGCCCTACAAAGGCTAGTGATCCTCATAGCAACAACAATTAAAAGAAGATTTTTTCAAAAATCAGCTTTGGAAATTTTTCTTGGGACAAGAAAAATCTATTTCTCCTTCAGTGAAGGTCAAGATTTTCTCACAATTCCCTTCATGGTGACATCATGGTGAGGAACCTCATGAAATTCAATAAGGGCAAGTGNTAACGGGCACAAACTTGAGCATAGGAAGTTCCACCTAAACATGAGGAGGAACTTCTTTACCTTGAGGGTGGCAGAGCACTGGAACAAGCTGCCCAGGGAGGTGGTGGAGTCTCCATCTCTGGAGACATTCAAAACCCGCCTGGACGCGTTCCTGTGTAACCTGCTCTAAGGTGGCCCTGCTCTGGCAGGGGGGTTGGACTAGATGATCTACTAAGGTCCCTTCCAACCCTAGGATTCTATGATTCTATGATTGCAACAGAAAATATCAGTGGAATAGGACAGCTATAGCTAATGCAGTCACCCTTTGTCTGCACACAGAGAAGTGCAGAGAGAGTCTCTAGGACTACAATACACACCACAGTGGGTGCTAAAGAGCTCTGGGTTTTAGGGATCAGCAGGTCATTCATATCCTTCTGTGGGTTCCAGCACAGCCTGGGAGGTCTTTAAGACAGATGTATAATGAAAAAGCAATATCTTGACACATTTCCCAGTAAGCACCAGTAAATGAAGCTTACCGTTCCAGCCCTGTTCTGCCCTGCTCCCCAGCTGTGGGTAATGGGACAGCCTTGGCTGCAAGACCCTGTCCCATGGGAAGCTCCCCCCAGTCCCCGTGCCTTGGCCCCAGGGAGCCACTGGCCCACACTGTGCCCTGACAGCTTTAATCATACATGATGCTCTTTTAATCCAAACTCATCTAAACCAGGGTGTCTCCACCCTTTCAGGGACCACACATGCAGAATCATTTGCCCTTTTCCCACCCCCAGTGAGCTTGCCCAGCTCCCCATCAGCTGCTCATGCTGAAATGTCCATGTGGAAAATGTATGGAAAAGGCAATACTGAAAGTACTTGTATTAATTTAACCCATCGCAGTACTGTGATTTCACAGGTGGAAGTCAGCATTGCATGCTCAAGTAGCTTCAGGCACTGTTCAAGCTGTAGGTGGTTTCCAATCATTTAGGGAACAATTGCTGTCAAAGACTGGGAGGCAAGCTTGGGTTTACTAAGTGGTGCAATATGTGTTCCTCATTGGAGGATCTCACAGCACGATGGCTAAAATATGAATATGTTTTAAGTATGATCATATAATTGATGCTACACGTATATTATGTATGACAGCAGTAGTGTATAATGTAGTGTATAATGTATAAAGATCCAGCCTAAGGTGGATTGTGAAGCCATCTCAAAGTATTTGAAGGTCATAAACACCACGCAGGGAGACAAATTACCTAGGCTAGTGTAATAGACTTTTAACAAGGAAAACTAGGATGCCATGGAACAAAGTAAAATTCAGGCTGCATATCAGGAAAATTTTCCGAACAGCAAAGTCTATTAGCCTGTGAAATAGCTTCCCAGGGGACATGGTGGAAGCCCCGCAGCCTGAGTCATTTAAAGCTAGACTAGAAAACATTCGAGAATAATCCTGAATTGGCAAAGAATAATCCTACATTGGCAGGGAGATGGAAAAGATGACCTAATAAGTCTTTTCCATCTCTAGCTTCTATGATTCAACCAAGGTATGTTGCAGTGTGTTATATATCAGGGCATGCCCAGGCAATTAACTCCAAGTTCCACTTCAAAGTGGAAATCTTGACATTCCGCTTTGGCTGCAACTAACTTTGCTGTTTCAGCATACAGTGAGAGCTTTGTGTTCCTAAAGCATTTGTTCATTTTTAAGGCCTGCGTAGAGAATGAGAATATCAACAATAAATTTATAACAAGTTGTGGTTTCTTTGAAATGAAAAGGATATTTTCTGTTCCTTTTGATATTTTATTTTCTCTTTTCTGTCATGGCACTCTAAGAGGCAGCCCTCTGACCAGGTTCCAGTTCTATCTATATATTTCCACATCTGTTCCCATCATTATCATCTTTGAGTAAAAGATGCATATAGTGTTGAAGGGAACAGCACTTAGTTCACAAGCAGGCCTAAATCTTGCAAATGGATGAGCATTTATATGCATGAGTCCACATATAACATTGCTGTTCCCACAGCTGTGCCAGTTAAATATATTGCCCCAATGGACCAGGCTCTCACTGCAGCTTTACCTGCTAAGAAGCTGACTGGTGTGCTTTTATTGTAATACTGTGACTTTTGATGTGCTGCACTGGAACAGGTCCTCTAACTGGCCAGGTTTACCTTGCATCACTCACACAGCGCAATGCGAATGTCACCTGCCCAGAAATGGGTCACAGGGCATGTCCCCTACCAGGAAAGCTCTGCACTTCCAGAAAACTGGCAGATGCATCACAGCTGCTTCCTGAGCCCTCTGCAGAGTCGAGGAATGGCCAGGGCCAGGGCTGGTATCAGTGAGCAGAGCTCCTTTCTGGTAACATTCATGTGGTATCACAGGTCTCTGCTGCAAAGCAGTGGAGCATGGTAGGGGCAGAGCACCTAGTCCATGAAGTCCGGCTGAATGTACTCTGATATTGTATCAAATAATCCCTTTAACATCTGTTCCTAAGGAGACAGGTCCAATGCCCAATCCTGATCTCAGCTACTCTCGCTATTGGAAGATGACAGGAAAGATCCAGAAAATGGATGAAAGGGAGGCCAGACTAAAATTAAATAGCATTCTCTTTCAGGAAAAATACATATCAGTTCAGAGGTGTGCTTAGGCAAATTACTGCACAGTCTTCCTCTTCCCTCACTTCTTTCCTCTTTCACCATCCCTTCTACTTGCCTGTCAAGTTATGACTCCATTTCTTTTTGCAGTAGAGGCCTTCCTTTTTCTTAGGAAGCCTGATGTAGTTCCAGATACTTGGTATCTAGAGGAGGAAAAGGGTAATAATAACTGTCACAGGAGTCTTCAGCTGAAAATATGTATTTTACACCTGTGATTGTATGCTGGTTTCAACAGCGAACCCGGTGAAGAGTCCAAGCTCATAAAGAAAATGTTAAAAGTCAGTGCATTTTCTGAGTAGCAGCATAAACATTGCATCTGTCTCCCTGTTTCTTCCCCAGATATTTCAGTGTCTGATAAAGGTGGGATTTTTTTCAACTATTTCTACCTTTGGTAGTGACTTCAGTGGGAGAGGGGTTATTCCAGCACTGAGCCCATTTGGAAGATCTCACCTTAAATAATCAAATATAAATTAAATATCCAGGCTATTAACTGTCACATTAAACATCAGCTGCAAGTGGATCAAATTGAAGTCCAAAATCGGAAATAGTAATCTGGAACACTACTTGCTCTCAAAGCAAGCTTCAGTGCCAGGCCTTGCCTGAACTCCAACTGCCAGGTCAGGAGTGGTAATGCAATATCATTTAGGCCTCCATGCTACAGAATAAAAGCTTCTCCATGTGTTATATTTTTACCCCTTAACCTACTGATGCAGTAAATGAGCACTTGTTAATGTTAGAGTGATAACTTGTAGCTCTTGCATGCAAGGAAATTTTACAACATTGGCATTTAGACTTCAAACCATTTCTATGAACCAAAGATGCTTTTGGGTATGAAAGAACTGCTTAAGTTAATGCAATAATATATACTTTCAAAGTCTGGATGTGAAAATTCTACATAGGACCGGTACCTTTCCTAAACCGTGACTAGTTGCAATTACAGTGTTACGGCACTAGATTGGACACTGATCACACAACAGGGTAACATCAATTACTCATAAATAACTTTAGAAGAAACAAAATCAGAGTGAGTGTCATATATTCCTGCTGCAATCTATCTCTGCTAAATTTTTGTTGTGCAGACCATTGTCATCTGAGAAGAAATTTTTAATTGCAATGCTTTAATTGCAATGCTTACTGCAGAATTAAAAACTGTGAATGGTGGTTTCCATGATACTAATTTATTAACATAAATACGTTTATTAACATAAATATTCTATTGTTCAGTGAGGACATAAAAAACCTAAATTGACATTTTGGCAGTCATTCAATGTTTTGGGGATCTATTTTATAAGATATTTTACTGATGAAAATGTGTCTTAAAGCCTTAGCAATGTGTTTGGCTTTGGTCTTTGGCAGCAGAAAAGCAAGAATCTGAAAGCCAGAAATGTCCCCAGAGCATGCATCTATATTCCTGCTGTAGGTCTTTAGAGTTCTCCTTTTACAGACAATTGGAAAAATGTTTCAGTGGCTGTTTTCTGATACGTTTTAATTTTCATGTGAGTAAATGTCACATTTCTACTGTTAGACATTCTCATGTTTTACCACATTTTTCTTGAATGATTCTCAAGGAATTCCATTAACTCTTCAAGTTGACAGGAGTAAATATTGGTATGATAGAAGTGTAACACTGATTTCACAGATATTAGCATCTATTAACTTTCTGGGAAATTTTTTGCTGACTAATGAAAAAAACAGAAGGGGACAGTCACTTATACTCAAAGTACGTTTTACTTTGAAGTGAAGTTTATGGAAGGCATCATGTATGATTGTAAAGGCATCATGTAAAGGGGGAGTGTCAGGAAGATGGAGAGAAGTTGTTTTCAGTGATGACCAGTGATAGGACAAGGAGCAATGGATGTAAATTGGAGCATAGGAGATTCAAGAGGGATATCAGGAGGAATTTTTTTACTGTGAGAGTGACAGAGCACTGGAACAGGCTGCCCAGAGAGGTTGTGGAGTCTCCTTCACTGGAGACATTCAAAACCCGCCTGGACGCGTTCCTGGGTGATGTGCTCTAGGTGACCCTGCTCTGGCAGGGGGGTTGGACTAGATGATCTTTCGAGGTCCCTTCCAACCCTATGATTCTATGATTCTATGATTCTATGATTCTATGATTGCAGAGAAGACTTGGAGATATGTATATACATTAAAATTTCTTGAAACTTCCTATATCTGAGTATGTCTGAAGATAAGGACACATTAGATGATAGCAACTTAATTAAGCACATTCTGAGTAGAGCTTAGCACTTTCTTAAAAGCTTAGTATAATACACTACTAACAATGAATGACAAAAGATTAATTCTCTACACTGAATGTATATTGGAAATTTTCTTCTCTGAGACAGTTTTCCAGTATTTACTTATGAGAATATTTTTCTGTACTGCTGGTAAAAACTTGTCCGAAAGTTGAGGCACATTTATTTGCTGTAGTACAAAAATGAAGAAAGGGAACTAGCACTCAAAATTCACCAAAGCAAACGCAGAAAGGGCAACAGGTCAAAATCAGGACAGTTCATCTTGATTTTAGCTCTGCATTGATGTAGTGATTTGGATTCTCCATCACCAATATTAAAATTTGGTAGGCAGGTCCACAGACAGCAGGTGTGTTTCTTCTCAGTTTGGTAATATCTGCTATGTTTTCCTGAGCAAATCCTACACCTTGGTGTAACTATTCTTTTTGTTGGCTTAGTAGTTTAATTGTTAAATTTTGTGGTACAAACGGTCTTCCACCATGACATTCATGTTTCTGATATCTAATTGACTAATATAGTTAGAGCAGTTATTAAAAATTCTGCTTTAAAACACTTTTTTAATCTTTTTTTTTCCCTCCTTTTTTTTTTCCCCTAAATAAAAATCTAACTAGCTGATGTCTTACATGAAATTTTATGGCTCTTTTGTTTGGCTTTCTGATTTCTGCTGACTGACTTCTGCTCTTTTGGGGACAGTAATGCTGAGTAAATTAATGCAAGACCACCTTTCCAATCTCTTTTCCATACACAGTCATCCAGAACCTTAAAGTTTGTTCCGTAAAGGGAAAGGAGCTTAGTGACATCTCTTTAATTAACAACAAAGAGTATTCTAACTATTACGGTGTGTGCTTACTCCTACCACTCTGTTTTTAGGTTACAGCCTTCCCTATCACAGTTCTCACAAATCTCACTCAAAGGTTTTTTGTACCTTGATAACATAGTTAGGCTGGCCTTTCAGAGTTGATATTTTTCAGACATTGGATCTCTTGGGCTCAAAAAAGGTTGTTTTATCTAAGAACTGTGCTGATTCTGAATCAGATCACTTATTTTTATGACAAGCTGAAAAGATGAGGACACTACATCTAACAACTGTAAGAAACATTGCTTAGACTATTCTGTGGTGTTAAGCACATTGATAATATAGTCATGGAACAGAAGTGAGGGTGAAAATGAAGAAGCAGAGCAGAACCTTTAATATTCTTCAAACATATATAATGTGAAATATATCATCATCATCTGTGTCATTAAGTGCTTATGGGAGATTGCAAATCTTCAAGCAAGTGCTAAATGCTGTTTTCTATTTTTCTCTAAGTCAGTTGTAAGAATTCTCTTAAGTGTGGGAAATATAAATCTCATTCATGTATGGTAGAAAAATTTGCACTGGCTTTTGTTTCACAGAACCACAGAATCTCTGAAGCTGTAAGGAACCTCCTAGATCACCTAACCCACTCCCAGCTCCAGCAGGGTCAGCTGGAACAGGTGGCCCAGGTGCCTATCCACTCAGTTTTTTAGTATCTCCATAGAGCAATTCATTTAAATAGGCTCAGACATAAAATAAAATAAGCCTAGACAAGACAGCTGGCAGGAAGTATGGAGAACTAACAAAAGAGGGAAAACTACCGTGCACAGAAAAAAACACATATCCTATTGTTGTCTGTAAGGACAAGGGCAGGCAAGTGTCTGAGAACCACATCTATTTCTGTATAGAAAATCTGCCAGAGAGATATCTTTCATCTCTTAGGTGCTCTTGAGATCTTCATGGAATAAGGTATGGCATTCAAATATAAGCCCCTTGCCACAAAGCCTGGAAATGCCTAAGATCATGGTGAAGGCAGGAATATGCTCATCAGTGTTTCTCATTAGGATGGTATGTTGCTATCAAGAGAGCTTGCATAATGTCTGCCCTCTCCCAGGAGATGTTCCCTTTCACCTATCTTGCACCAACAGCATGGTCTTTTCACAAATACAGAGCACATGGTCATGGGTAGGGGAGGGGACTGCAGCTGTGCAGAAGATAGCGTTGACAAGTCTACAAGGTCTGTGCCATGGCACTATGACATTGTCCATTGCTCCCTGCATGAGGATTTGGCTGTGTAGGAGCCTAGCTGTGGAAGTGTGCATCTGTGCAATGTCCTTTGCAAGCAGCAATCACAGAAATCCCACTGGACCCTGAACAGGTTCTTTAAACAGGAATAATCATGTGCTTGGGTGGGGGGTTTTTGGTTGTTTTTTGAGGTTTTTTTACTCTAAATGTAAAACGCTTTTAGAAGTAACTCCCTGTGAAGGGCATTTTCTTAGGAGAAAAGTCTTCTTGTATTTTACTGTAACAGAAAACATATAAAAGTACATGATTTCACATTTCTGCAGAAAATGCAGTATGATGTGACAAATAACTTTATGGAAACAATGCGTTTGAGAGCAAAGTTTGCTTAAAGGCACACAAAGAGTTACAAGCCCAAGTCATGTGAATGAATGGCTTGGGACATTTGACTGTAAAAATGTGATCTGCCTACATACTTAAATACCTTCATTGACTAAAGTTAATAAAATCATTGACTTTCAAAGTGTACAGGCTAGCAGATGACATCTAAAGGGAATCCCATTATGTCTGAAGAATATCTTCCAGCTGGAGTGTCCAGGACATGATGTTTTCTACCTGAAAGAAAAGGAAAACTAAGAAAAGGGAAATAGTAAGGTCCTCTTTGTCAAAGACATGAAAGAAGGGCAGTGTTGTAATGGAAAATAATATAAAAATGATTTTAAAAGCACTATTTTTTTTCCATCACACAGATTTCAGTAATCACAAACCATACTGTGGTGCAAACATACATCTGGCATTATTTCTTTCAGTACTTAGTGCCCACATGTGTCTGAGTGTATGACAGTCTGTACTTGTCAAAGGTCCTCAAATTTCTTCTAACACGTCAGTTCAGTGACAGTACAATTGGCTAAAAAATAAGCATAATTAACAATGGCATATTTAATATTGTTCTATGATAGCCTTATATTAAAATAGGACCTTAAGAAAGCATGACAACACTAACAATCATAATTACCAGGTTAGCTGGACATACTGCAAATGTTGGACCAGAAACAGAGATCACTTCCAGGTGCTTTTCTTACTGATTCTGGGTGAAGAAAACTGAGGTTGCGTTTCAGAGAAGTTGCATACAAAAATATAGTGAATTTTCTGAAATAACTCTGAAACCAAATGTCTTTGCAAGTCTAGGTTTTTAACAACTTCAGGAAGGCAGCAGAGGTAATTTCTGTAAGCATATTGTGTTACTTATTCTCCACACAATGACACAATGAAAAGATTGAACAGCACCAGCCTTAGTGTCGGTTCCCTGGAAGAGTTCTGGAAACTTCTTAATTATAGACAGGGACAAGGGTAGCTAAAGGACTTACAGACCATTTAAAGGATAATACAGTTCCTATATGCTATTAGCTAGTACAAGACTTCTGGGAATGAGGGACTATGGGGAAAATATAAACCGCATGCTTGCATGTCATAGCAAATAAAAAGGGCTTAGAGGTGAAGGAACGGGATGGACATGATAAAGTCCTACTCGTGATATTTTTTATTTATGTATGTCTATCCAATGCAAATTATGAAATCAGCAGGGATGACTGGAGGTTTCTCAGTTGCATAAAGTCACTCAGGTTTCTGTTGGTGGCCCAGGGAGGAGATGGATGTGAATGAGGACAATGAGGAGACAACTGTGGTCTGCAGAGGCATGGGGTGGTGTCGGTTGCAGAAGAGCTCTCTTTTTCTTGGATTTCTTCTTTTTTCTTCTTGAATCTGCAGCACAGGCCCTCCAGTCTCAGCTTCTCTCTGTGTATGGCCTCTTCCTTATTTTGTGGCCTACGACCCGTACTGCCCTTTCCTCGTCATTACTGTTTGCCTGGGCTTCCTATCTAGCCCACAGGGCAAAGAAGGAACGGGGAAAGGGAAGAGAAATGGCGTCATACTGCCATAATGTCTGTTTGGATGGAGGAGAGGTGGAAGGATTGTAGGTACGGAGAAAAAGATGAGGGGGTAGAGGAGGTAGCACTCCCATGGGAGTTCAGCCACTGGGCGTAGAAGCAGAGAGTGTCAAGTCACCCTCCCTACCCTCTTGCAGCAGCCCCCACTGTCCTCCATTCTTGTCTCTGTCCCTCCTCATGTGCAGAAGCAGCAGAGTTTGAGGGCAACACACACAGACACTCATTCAGCATAGACCTGTCTTCTTGGGCAGGCTACATCAAGGTGCCACTCTTGTCAGCTACCTCCTTCTGACACAAAATCCCCCTAGTGAGGTTTCTTGTTGTCTGAAAGCCTTTCAGAAGAACTCTACCACCCCGTAGCTGAAGAACAGCTATCCAAAGATCAGGTCCCTGTACTTCTTGAGGAGCCTGGATTTTAGCTGTAGCTTGTCTGCTGGGCAAGTCCCTTCCCTCTTCTGTTTCCTGCCGAGTTTTTATCCACCAGGTCTATTCAGACTGCTGTGATTCTGAGTCAGGGACTGCATGATAGCACAGTCATCTCAGTTTAGCTTGGGACAGCATTGAAAAAAAAGAGGCATTATCCAGCCTGAATAAAATACACACATAGCAAGTAGATGTGGTGGCCCCCTCCTTGTCACCAGTTAGAACTGAGGTCCATCAGCTAGAGTCTTTGCCATGCTTAGCAGATGTAGGTAGGAATTAGACACTGAGATAACAGGGATTTAGCCCATGCAGAGCTTTGCAGAAGAGGAAGAAGACTCTTTAAGTGGACCCTGAATGCCAGAGCAGGCAACATGTTGTAGAGAGAGCACCTGTGTGAGATGAGTTCCAGTCACGGGCTCTGCTTTGCCCCTCACAGCTGCACTTGCAAGGCAGGATTGATTGATATGTGTGTGTACTTTACACATGAATACAATGCAAGAACAACCTATGTCACGTTCCAGTACCTCAAGAGATATAAGATTTCTACTGCCAGATAATCAGATAAATCAGCATGCCTTAGGTAACAAAAGATAATTATGTTAGCCAGTAAATCATACATAGACAAATCAGGTAAAACTAGATACCCATTAACAAGTGTATTTGGCATCAATTAGCCAATTTCATATTTAAGATATAGTATTAACTTTAATTTACAGACTTTGCTGGTTTTGTCTGGGATAGACGTAATTTTTTTCATAGTAGCTAGTGTGAGGCTATGTTTTGGATTTGTGCTGTAAACAGTGTTGATAATACAGTGATGTATTTTTATTGCAGGGCAATGCTTACAAAGAGTCAAGGCCTTTTGTGCTCTTAACACCACACCACCAGTGAGTAGGCTGAGAGGGCAAGAATTTGGGAGGGGAAACAGCTGGGACAGCTAACCCCAACTGACCAAAGGGATATTCCATACCGTATGACATCATTCTTAGTATATAAAGCTGGGGGAAGAAGAAGAAAGGGGTGGGGGGGGACATGACATTTTGAGTGATGGCATTTGTCTTCCCAAGTAACCATCATGTGTGGTGGAGCCCTACTTTCCTGAGATGGCTGAAGACCTGCCTGCTGATGGTAAGCAGTGAATGAATACCTTGTTTTGCTTTGCTTGTGTGCGTGGCTTTTGCTCTATCTATTAAAGTGTCTTTATATCAACCCACAAGTTTTTACTTTTTTTTCCAATTCTTTCCCCTATCCCATCAGGGGAAAGTGAGCAAGTGGCTGCGTGGTGCCTAGTTGCCTGCAGGGGTTAAACCACAACACAACTATAAAGCGTTATTTTCTTATCCAGTATTCATATGTTGTCTGAGGTTTCCTGACTGTTGATCAACTAAATACATTTAGTTGTATTTTTAAATTAATAAATGTACACTATGTGTTTTATGTTGACAAATATGTGCTAAAAAAAATGATTGAATTTGAAAACTTTTAAAACTCTATTAAAAAAAATAATTTCCAAAGAGTGAATTATAGTGTTGCAGGAAGGGTATATTTGTGCATCAGCACCACTCCACAGGACACAGGCAGGAAAGCTCCACAGCCTGTTGTGAGGCCTATATTATCAGCGGTGCCTGAAGGTTCCCAGTTAGTTGAGCAGAAAACCTCAAATTCTATTGCATATCACAGCATCACAGAATGAAAGGGGTTGGAAGGGACCTCTGGAGATCCAGGCGGGTTTTGAATGTCTCCAGAGACGGAGACTCCACAGCCTCTCTGAGCAGCCTGCTCAAATGCTCTATCACCCTCAAAGTAAAGAAGTTCCCTTCATGTTTATATAGAACTTCCTATGTTCAAATTTGTGCCCACTACCCCTTGTCCTGTCACTGGGCACCACTGGAAAGAGCCTGGCCCCATCCTCCTGACACCCACTCTTTAGATATTTATAAGCATTGATAAGATCCCCCCTCAGTCTTCTTTTTTCCAGACTGAAAAGACCCAAGTCCCTCGGCCTTTCTTCATAGGAGAGGTGTTCCAGTCCCCTAATCATCTTTGTAGCCCTTTGCTGCACCCTCTCCAGCAATTCCTTGTCCTTCTTGAGCTGGGGAGCCCAGAACTGGACACAGNCTCCGTGGCCCTGATCACGGCCCTCTGAGCTCTGTCTTTCAACCAGTTTTCAATCCACCCCACTGTCCACTCATCTAACCCACCCTTCCTAAGCTTCCCTATGAGGATGCTCTGGGAGACCATGTCGAATGCCTTGCTTTAGTCAAGGTAGACAACATCCACTGCCCTCTCCTCATCTATCCATCCAGTCATGCCACCATAGAAGGCTATCAGATTAGTCAGACATGATTTCCCCTTGGAGGTTGCTTTCTTTTCCTCCACATGCTCTGTGATCATGCCCAGAATGAGCTGTTCTATCATCTTTCCAGGGATGGAGGTGAGGCTGACAGGCCTGTATTTCCCAGGTCCTCCTTCTTGCCCTTTTTGAAGACTGGAGTGACACTGGCTTTCCTCCAGTCTTCAGACACCTCACCTGTTCTCCAGGACCTTTTAAAGATGACGGGGAGGGGCCCAGCAATGACTTCTGACAGCTCCCTAAGCATTCACAGGTGCATCCCATCACGACCCATAAACTTGTGTATGTCCAGTTTACTTAATGGATCTCTAACTTGATCCTCCTCAACCAAGGGGAAGTCTTCATCCAGACTTCCCCTGTTACCTCCAAAGTCTGGGACTCCTGAGGGCTGGCCTGAGCAGTAAAGACTGAAGCAAAGAAGGCATTTATTAACTCCACTTTCTCTGCATCTTCTGTCACCATGGCTCCTGTCTCACTCAACAGTGGGCCCACATTTTCTCTAGCTTTCCTTTTGCCTCCGATATACTTGACAAAACCCTTCTTGTTGACCTTGACATCTCGTGGCAGGTTTAAATCCAAGGAGGCCTTGGCTTTCCTTTTTTCATCCCTGTGTACCTTGACAGCATTCTTGTAATCTTCCCAAGTGGTCAGTCCTGTCTTCCATGTGCTGTAAACTTCCTTCATCTGCTTTTTCAGAAGCTCCCTACTGAACCATGCAGGTCTCCTTCTTCCCTTGCCTGATTTCTTGCTCTTAGGGATTGCTGGGAGCAGATTTCTCCTCACAGCAGACGTGCAAGAAGGCCAGGGAATGGGTGTGGCTTGACTCCCTCCCAACCTCTGGCAATCATAGATGATCCTAAAAAGGTCAAGAACTACCAGTATATGTTGATTTTAAACATATCCTTACAGAGGAGGAAAAGAACAGCACATGCCAGTGGCACCTCAGAGGAATATCGCCTTTGCATACACCCCTAGATACTGTAGTTCACATACTCTGTGGTGGCAGTCCTAGCTGCCACAGTGTACTCCTAATGAATTTGTTCTGTCCCTGGCTGAGTATCGATGAAGATCAATTCCCACATGCATTGCTTTGGTTCCTACTCCCAGTTTTATATGGAGTCTTATGATACTGACTCTCTTTCCAGGTGCTGGAATCATGGTGTTGCATGAAAACCTTTGCTTTCATTTCAAGGTCAGTACTATACTCATTAGTATAACCCATAGCCTACATAAAGCACTGTGCCATTGAATAAGGGTGTGGATTGCAAATATGAAGTATCTGAAGGAGGCACTGCTAGAACCACCTCTTGCAATATGAACACTTCTGGAATGTCAGTTTCTCTCATCTTTTTAGGGAGCTCTTCTACACACACGTGCCTATCTGCTGAAGCAGACAGGAATCTATCTTCTCATTTATACTTTGAAATACCGCTTCCCTGCATGCTGGCAAACTCAGTAGCTGCCAGGGACAAAAGCATGGGGGGTGTGTGATCTCCAGCAACGGTGCTGCAGGAACTGTGGATGGAAAGCAGAGGCTGCTGCCGTGAAGTGCACTGATGATGCCTGAACAGTCTGCAGATTTGCTGTAACAATAACTTTTGTCCTTCACCAGCCTACTTGTTGTCTTGAGCACTGCTACATGCATATTATATTATATGCAGAAAAACATGTTGAGATAAGTATTTTTGTGAGGGATGGGGAGAGGAGTTGTCCGAAAAAGCCATTTTAAAATCTCAAAAACAAGGCATCAAATGCAATGAGCCCAAACATATTATTAACATACAGACAAAAGCCCATGTAATTTCCACACTGATCTCATGACTTTTTGGGGTCAACTCATAATTTTCAGATTTTTTCAAATTTGACAATATATATTCTTTCACTATGTACCCAGACATTTTCTCCCCTGGGTCATTCCCCTGGGTTCTTGTATAAGAACAAATCCAATACACTGATTACAGTACCAAGCTTTCAAATATGGAGCAGAACAGAAAGAAAGAGGAGTTAGTGAAAGTGTGAACTCCTCTCTCTACCCTTCTTTACCAACACTTTTCACAACCCTTACATTTGAGCATCTCTTCTTCAACAGGGTCACTATTGGATCAGGGACAGAGAAATTATACTTGCCCATCAAGTAAGTCCTGGATATATCCCTACTGTTAGATCAACATTACCTTGATTCCTAGGCAATGGTTAGAAGAGGCAATAACAACAGAATCACAGAATCACAGAATCAATCACAGAATCACAGAATCACAGAATGGTTCCGGTTGGAAGAGACCTTAAAGATCATCGAGTTCCAACCCCCCTGCCATGGGCAGGGACACCTCCCACTAGACCAGGCTGCTCAAAGCCTCATCCAGTTTGGCCTTGAACACTTCCAGGGATGGGGCTGCTTTGAGAACGACATTTTTGATACTTAGCACTTCAGTAGATGCAATTTGAAATAAGAAAAATTAAAGCTATGCACACAGAGAGACACTGACACTTTTCTGGTCAGAAGAGATATTACCAAAGACATACCATTACTCACAGGGATTCCCTCTTATCCAATAAAAGTCTGCTGCACATAACCAAAGATACCAGAAAACATCTCTAAAGGAAAAGGTAACATGGATCTTTCACAACATCACAAGTTAGGCAAATAAAATCTAAAGGTTGCTTAGTATTTATAGCTCTTTCATCTCATTCTACGTGGCTTTGTACAAGCTTGCACATCTCATTGTCCAACATGCTAGTTCATGAACCCTGACATCAGGACTTATGAAAACCAAGGGCCTGAATATTCTAGATGTCAATCTCTTTCCTCTTCTGGGCAAAACTCATGTTGGCTGGAACTAAGTAAAAGGCTTTGGAAAAATCTGATGGTTTGTCCTCTCTTCCCATATCTCAGTCTCTTTGTGACAAATCCTATTGCTTTCTCACAGCATCTCAAGCTCTGCTACCCAAAGGCTAACTTGCATTATTCTATCCAGATTTCCATTGCCTGCTCCTCTAAGGTAATTATGATAATCTGAAAAAACTCATTTGTGATGCATCAATCTCAGTGGGAGGCATGTTTAACAGAGCCACTTTTCAAATGCCATTTCTCTTCTCATATCAACAAAACATTAATTAAGGCCTTCACAAGCTTAACAAAATAATGTGAACTTAAGACACTGAGGCCTTGCTACAAGCTTAAGAATCCTACAAGCACTTTTAAAGCATGATCAATATAACAGAATGTAATAAAATTTAAAAGTGTAATTTCTCAATGCCAACAACTTTGACTCAACATATTTTTGTATCAAGTTCAAATATGTCAAGGCATTGCTGTTAAGAAATGGAAGTATTATTTGTGTCATTTTCACTGGAACTATAAATTGTTTCCTTTAAACAGTTACTTAACGATGATCCACATGACCTCAATACAGTTCCTGATAAAAACAGTACAGAATCACTTTCCAGAGAATAGCATACAAGTTGACAGTACAAGACTGCAGCTATACAATTATCCTCAAAATGGTTCTTGCATAAACAAAACAAAATTATCAGCCCATAACAACAACAAATTGGATTGGCTTATCTGTACTGTGTATCAGCAATTTATGAACACTTTCCCTGAACCTTTTTACCCCTTATTGTATTACAGCTTCACCCCAGTGCCTTAGTATGTTCAGTATCCTAAAAAAAAAAAAAAAACACAAACAAACCAAACAAAAAACCTCTCACAAAATAGTACTATTTAATGAGATACAGCCTGACCCACACAATCCATAGATAGCCATATGTCTGGGGAGATGACAGGTTTAAGTGCTGAGTCCTGTTGCATGTGTACACCATTCCTTGGTAACCTATTGCTCTGATTTAAAAGGTACAGTGTAGTTGGCTTGTTCCTTCCAACATGCACTAATGTTCTGTGTTGTTTGCTGTAATAGAATACTTAGCAATTCATACTAGTGTTTTAGAGGCAAATTGCTTTCCCATGTTTTATATTATAAACACTTTTTCAGTTCTGGTTCTGTGAGGAACTGTGTGCTTTCAGCTGCCAATTAAAACCATGGAAATTGAATGCTACATCTCACAGATGTGCAGTGCTATAGCAGGATCGGTCCCCTGATGTAGACAGTGTGGATACTCTCCGAATGTGGAGCTAATACCGGTAACTCATTAGCGGCACTTCATTAGATTGTTAGAGTAGCAATCCATTTTGTCAGGAACCACAGTGAAAAGCTATAGATTTATTTATTTATTTTGCTGTGCACAGCCTAATTCCCATCTCTTTCTTAGTAACAACAAGGAAAATGTTTAGATCCCAGGTTTTCTAGTGTTCATACAATGTATATTTAAAACTCTGGAACTTACTGTACCCAAGACATCATCTTCCTCATTCACTAATTGTTTTTAATATCCCCATATTGATGGGATGTTGAATTTTACTGTTAATTAAAGTGTTATATGTTGGTAATGTTTAAGCAAAGTTTTGAACTCAATATCAGCACCGTGTGCGCACGTGTGTGTGTGAGAGCATCTCAGTGTTTGCAGTGGCCATGAACAGGGAAGTGCGTTTGTTTTTATACATGGGCAAACATCTCCCTTCCTGACTTGCACCGGGTAATGCATATACTAGGCTACCTGTTTGCAGTTACTGATGTATGTATCTGAAGACCTCTGTGCCCCCTGAAAGCCTTTATAATGCTCACTGTTCACCGAAGTAAAACGTATTGCTACCAGTTATTTACTATCCATTGCACATTTAAAGGCGAGAGTTAAACGCAGACACAAGGGAAGTCGATACAATTCCATGGCACTCCATGTATTGATGGCTTTTGTCCCAATCTGCTCTGGATCCAGTAATCAAGAAATAAGTACTCAAGAAGGAAAGCACTCTGCAATGGTCTAGGTAAGTAATTTGGAAATAGCTCCATTCTGGCTTGTCCTTTCTTTGGGGTAGCATTTGGAGAGGCCACGCACCAAAAGAGGCTGAGGTTTTTTAGGTTCATGGAACTTAGTTAATGTCAGAAAAGTCGCTGTTCTGCTGTTTTGTGCTGCTGTTTGGACCTTGTAGTGTCTCCAAAAGGAAAACAATTTTTCTTTCACCATCACTCCTTATATGTTGCAACTCATCACCATGAAACAACGAGAATTATTTGGGATCTTAGTGCCAGTGAAGAAACCTAAGAGCTATCTGGGGAAGCAGACAAATAAACTAAAGTCATTATTTGAATGGCTTGTTGCTTGGTCATGCTTTCCACCCAAGAGCCAAAAGGCAAGATGTGAAAACTACAGAATAACAGCTGGCAGGTATGGTGCAAAACTTTGCAACGGTAATAGATAAACAGAGTGTAATTCCCTAAGAAGAGACGGAAGAATGATTTTTTTATGTTGGACAAATAAGTGGATGCCAAGAACTCAAATAAGTAGTAAATAAAACTGTGAGACATAGATGGTAATTTATCCACTATGCACTAAGTATCCATATTCTTTACTTTTTACATGAAAGGAAGTTAACGTAGGTAAACAGATATTCACAGAGATGATTTTGGCTATGTGGTCACACAATGTAGCTCTGCAGCAGATTCTTGCATAGATATTACGGAATAATCATTCTGTATTCTATATTCTGAATGATCTAATACATAGACAACTTTTATCCTTTATTAATATGTCACAGCTTTATACTCCAAGAAATTTAATGCATGATTGAATACTTTTACCTGAAACTATTTGTCATTCTATTCGGATGTATCTAATTTGGTAATCTCTGTTCCTAGCTAGGGCTAACAGTCCCATTGAACAGAATTACTGAAATTTCATAAGAAAAGCCAGCCTGAAAACATTTTTTAAGTTCTTAAGCAATTTCCACCTTAGTTTTGCAAGGCCAAGGAATGTTGGAGTTTTATCCATGTTGAGAATTTTTGAAGGCTTTTACTTAAAAAAAAAAAAAGGTCACATGACTGGAAAAATTTTTCCTCTAGTTTTGGGAAGTGTTGTCAAAAAAAGAGAAAAAAAAATAAAATAAAAAAAGATCCCGTGAATTTTGGGGTTTAGGTGAATCATTTTACACTGTTCTGCCAATTCCAGAAGGAACTTTGGTTCTGGTAGTAATGCTCTAAATAGATATGTAAGTTAAATATACACAGACTCCCTGCTGCCATCACATATCATGTGGTTTATTCAAATCTAAAACTGACAAGCAGTAGTATGCACCTTCATATTACATTCCATTTAATGGGCGCCAGTGATCTGGACACTGTTGTGTCTGTGTCTGCTGTGGCTTTAGCTCCCACAGATAGAAGTAAACAATACCCAAGGCAAACTCTGCAGATACTGAGCTTCCATCCAGTCTTCTTTAATCTTCAGCCAGCTGGACAGCTTGGGAGTACTTCAAGAATCCATACTGTATGTGAAAGGGAATCCCATACCCTCATTTTTAATACTGTTTTTTTTCTAGTCATCAACAGTCGAGTCTTTGGGACATATTCTCACTTTACTTTTTGTATTTGTATATCTCTAGATTTCATCAGTCATTGGCACTTAGATATTTCCACATTGGCAGAATATGTGGTGAGAATTCAACATTCAGTACAAATGCATTTCAACTAGAATAATATGTAAGGCTAAGTTTTAGCCCCCTCTGATTATTACAGAACTGCATAGCAAGTTGTCATCCTGTCTTTATTTCCAGCTCATTTGCATCCTGGTGGTGAACAGCACGATCTGCTCATACACACAAAGCTTGCCAGAGGCTAAATGACTCCCAGCACAGGGACTTTTTTGTCCTGTGTGTTCAAGGTCCTGTAATGTCCTGTCTCCAAACAATAGCCAGAACTCAGCATCAGTACTCATTGCTGTCAAAGCTCTTTAGCTGTTTTATTAAGGTTTCATCCAAAATTTTCTCACCTAACTAATGTTAGATATCTACAAAATAAGGACTGCACACATGTGAGTAGACTGGCTTCTCAGTCAATAGTATAACTTGATATTTAGGCTTGTGAATCTGTGTGACTGTGATCTTTGATCTGTGGGTGGCATTCTGTATCCAAACGTGCAGTACAAATATTATTTATCCTTTCAGTCAAGTCATTTATGACTATCTGACTTTAAAGAAAAGCCAACAAGATCCTGGTTTAAAAACATCATATTTTTAACTTCACCCCTCCCCTCCCTCAAATCGTATTTCATGTTGCCAGGCTCTTTTTCAAATAGATTGTTTTTCAAGTTCTAAAAACCTAACAGTTAATTTGTAATATATTCAGAGTACAAAACAATATACACAAGGAACTATGTCTGGTCTCTGCCAGGCAACTGAAGAATTGGGATTCTTGCTGAAGTTGTAGAGAAAAATTTTGCAAATAACATTAATAAATTATTGGCTTGTTCTATGCTTATTCTATTAACCTTTTCTTCATTGTTTTTTTAAACTAGGTAAGATAATGGTTCATGCAGTTCTCTCTAAATGGTAATATAAGGGTGTCTTTGTCATAAAGATGGATGTCCTCAAAATATTTTGCACATTATCGGACTACTTTAGGATTAAAGAGGCTATTTAAAGTCATGAAGTGATAGACAGCTGTCTACCTCCCATAAAACAAAACCATATTTTGTAGGGAACAGGGTGGCCCACAGCCAGGGCAGTTGGTGAGCTGGGACGGAGCAGCTGGGTCAGGTCTGGGCTGGGAGGCTAAGAAGGAGGGTGCTGCAGGAAGCCATGTCTGCTGGTGATTCATGAAGAAGCATTCACCTCCCGGAGATGCTAATGAATGAGTGCCAGCATAGTATTACGACACACGGCACAGGGCTAGGGACATTAAGCTCATGACATAGAAAACTGGATCCTGACCAGCTGTTAATATGTATGCCTTGCCTTTTTTAAGGAAAAAAAGGCCAGTAGCCGTAGCATCCTAGCTATGCTAAATTTCTTGTATTTACATTTGTCTATCTAAAATTAGCCTGCAGCACAATACTTCTCCCTGTCCAAAACCTCTGAGTCCATTGCTTTGGGTTGTGAAACAACATTGATGGTTCACGGATAGAGCTGTCGAATGAGACAGTGGAATTATACATTTTTGCTTGACCTCTTTGTCTAGACCTTCACAAAGAACTAATGAGCTGAGCTCAGCACCATAGTTACACAGCCACACTTGCTTTCACAAACCATGTAGTGGAGATGTACTCATGTGTATGTGTAGTTTAGATATAGATAGAGATGATATAGATAGATACAGTTATAGATACAGACACAAATAAAGACAGATATATAGTTGATAGACACAGAGGTAGAATTAGAGATAGAAATAGCTATTGATGTATGTGTATAGATATATGCACTGGTACACTAGCATGGCCAGAATTCAGAGTTGTGTTACCAGGGTCATTGCTCCTGGCTCTGCAGCAGCTATGCAGACATGCCTTGTGTATGCTTAATTATGGAGCTGTTATAACAATGAGAACCAGACCTTAAGGCTTATTGAAAACATTTACAAAACTTTACAAATAAAACCTAAAAGTCTGTAGCCAATTAATAAACCTGTGGTACTGCAGGAGCTCTGATTACTGCACTGTACATAGGAGCCATTTCACAGTTATATGTGGAATATGTCAGTAATATATGGAAACTGTCAATAATATATGGAAATCATGTCTGACTAATCTGATAGCCTTCTATGGTGGCATGACTGGATGGATAGATGAGGAGAGGGCAGTGGATGTTGTCTACCTTGACTAAAGCAAGGCATTCGACATGGTCTCCCAGAGCATCCTCATAGGGAAGCTTAGGAAGGGTGGGTTAGATGAGTGGACAGTGGGGTGGATTGAAAACTGGTTGAAAGACAGAGCTCAGAGGGCCGTGATCAGGGCCACGGAGCCTAGTTGGAGATCAGTAACGAGTGGTGTTCCTCAGGGGTCAGTACTGGGTCCAGTCCTGTTCCACATATGCATCAATGACGTGGATGAGGGGACAGAGTGCACCCTCAGCAAGTTTGCTGATGACACAAAGCTGGGAGGGGTGGCTGACACCCCAGAAGGCTGTGCCGCCATCCAGAGAGACCTGGACAGGCTGGAGAGCTGGGCAGAGAGGAACATTATGAAATTCAATACGGGCAGGTGTAGGGTGCTGCACCTGGGGAGGAATAACCCCCTGCACCAGGACAGGTTGGGGGCTGACCTGCTGGAGNCCTGGAGACATTAAAAACCCACATGGACACATTACTGTGCCACCCTGTTCTGGCAGGGGTATTGGACTAGATAATCTCCAGAGGTCCCTTCCAACCCCTATCATTATATGATTCTGTTAATTAGGGTCCAAGGCCTGTTTAACACACACAATGTAATGAGGAGATTTCCTAATTTTTCTCACCTCTTCAGTCTTTCAATCCAAGTCACAACTGAGTGCCAAGAGTTGTCTTATTAGAAAGCTGAACTTATTGCTGACATTCTGTTTACTTTAAAATTTAATTCAAATAGTTTTATGCAAATTACATGTTTTCTCCTTCAGTGAAAAATCGATACAATATGCTGTAGAATAAAATAACTAGTTTTTAAAAATTAAACATAAGCAAGGACTCATCCATGTGACTTCTACATAATCCAGCACATCAGTTTGTCCTGATAAGCAGGGCTGTGATCTCAGGTTTTAGACTCATTCATTTTAAAGGCTAAGCATTTCATTCCTTCTCACCGAGCTCTGGGAAGAGATAACTGACATCAGTTTTCTCTGTGTCTTTGCAGTTTTTTTAACCTCATTATTCTTTGAATTATCTTGGCAGTTAGTAATTTTTTAGGTTTAGCTGGTGCCATCTCGTCTGTAGAGCTCTACGGCTGAAAGTACAACATAAAGAAAGGTCACAGCGCAAAAGCAAGTCAGTCTCAGTTTTCTAGCATTTGTAGGACTCCTTTTATTTCATAGTTGTTCATTTTCTACTACTTGCTTTTGTTTCTTGGCAATTGCATGATTTCATCCTGCCCATGCAGGTCATGTGAATGTCCCGTGAATGATAGAATAGTTCTCTTTCTTCCTTCACGCTGCCTGTTTTTACCATTTCTACTGGAGCTCAGTAATTGGGGTGAGGTAACACACCCTCATGACAGCTAATCTCCAAAAGCACAATAACCATGAAGCCTAGTACACACTGCCTTGGCGCTAGAAGTTGATGTTCAGCAATGAACTACGAGAGGATTTAAAAGATTTTGCCCTCCTCCCTCCACCCCGTCTCTCTTTAGAAAATAAATGTCTGATTCATGCAAAAATAATGTATGAACCATTTGCACTGCATTAAAAAAATCTGCTTGTTATTCTGAGACAATTCTGCCTTCTTCTGCCTGGAATCACACTACTCTGCTTCAAATAACTTAGGGGTGAGCCAAAAATATACGGCAGTATTTGCCAAAATATAGAGGCTAAAATTACAGAAACATCGGGTAAAAATGGGAAAATGCAGTTTTTAATAGGCTTTAGAGCAACTGCAAGAGCAGGAGCAACATTCCTACAACAACTGCTTCCCAGTGGCAAGTATCATTTCTATACATGCAGTAATTGCCATTAAATGTTATGCTGTCACTTGCCAACAGCATCTACAGAGTGGTATCAGAGTGACTGCAGCCTTCCACTGCACTTAAAACAGAAATTAGCACTCTTATGGTCCAAGGGTGGGCAACAATTGCAGGCCATTGCAAGGTCATACAATGTGAAATGGCTTTTCTGTTCCACGTCCACTGTAACAGGGAGGAGGTAGCTGCACTTACGCCTTTTCAGAAATTTGCAGCCCTGCTTCTCCTTTCATAACTTTTCTGGCTGTCAGATGGATACCATATATCGGAGGACTGGTTAGTCATCAATGTTTGTGAAACACTTTTCTCATGAGATGCAAGGAAGTCCAGAAATATAAAATATTAGTAATGCAAATTACTGAGT
Source organism: Rhinoptilus africanus (assembly GCA_013400135.1). Classification (NCBI taxonomy): domain Eukaryota; kingdom Metazoa; phylum Chordata; class Aves; order Charadriiformes; family Glareolidae; genus Rhinoptilus; species Rhinoptilus africanus. The sequence continues at coordinate 70,195 of VXBO01005015.1, forward strand.
ACTTATGCCCGACTTTCTATTGTTTTCTGTGTTTAATTTTCATCTGTAGCTAAATTCAGTGGTTTTACAACATATGCTTGAGGTTAAAAAGGCTTAAAGGCCATTTCTGAATTGTGATGCTTTCTAAATTAGGAGCCCCATTACTTGCTCATCTTGCAGAAAGGGATTTAATTTATTTGACATATTATAAATCACTTTCCAGGAATAAGTTAACTTCTGGTTACCTACATTCCCAACTTCTATAAATGTTTTTTGTGCAGACTGCTTTCTTCTTCATAAAGCCCTATTGGATTCATGAGTTCTTATTTCATTTCACTTCTCTTCATATATTTTTAAGCCTCTGAGGTCTAAGTTCATTTCTCAAGTAAAATGTGTGAAATACTGCTGACTTCCTGGCAATTCTGAAAGTGACAACTTTCTCTATCACATAAATTACCATATTTCCAGTTATTTATTTTATGATACTGGTATTTCAGTCATACAATTTTTTCTGTACCCATAAAATTTTCCATCTCAGATATAATTTTCTGATCCTTCAGTAAGGCCATTTATTGTGTTTCAACTCCTAAAGAAATTTAATATTATCAATCTGTAGTATTCTCTGCTGGAGACAGATGATTTAAAGTTTACTTCTCAGAACAGAAATCATTGGCATACGACCTGCCTGCACATATACCACCTGGGAATGAGGAAGGTGCTACAGTTTAAGTTATCCTCATATGAAATCATCATCATATATGTGAACTTCTTGCAGTTGAAAATACAGTCTTTTTTTCCATGCAAAAGAGGAAAGTGTGGGTACCACTGGAGTTCTTTTGTATGGTTAAGAACAGAGGCCAGTCATGGCTTGACTGAGCAAAAAAAAAAGAAAAGAAAAGTCAATAGGTATTTTAAATAGCTGAAAAAAGTTCAAAGCTTGTGCTTTTGGAGTTCTGTCCCAGAGGAACAGTAAAATCTATACAGTGAGAGACCATGCAAGAACAAAAGCAGAGGCATCATGTGGATAAAGTAACACACTGATAATAACTCATGTGGTGCTATTTTACTATTGAAAGAGCAAAATGGAAATAATTTCTCTTTGTTAGGTCAGTATTTCCAGTGACTTTATGATACAGGCCTTATTTTTCCCTGAAACAACTTTGCTGTTCAATTTGTTCTGCATGTAGTAAGAGTCTATTTACAATTTCCTTTTTTTTTCCCTCCCCAACAACAAATTTCTATATTAATTTATCTTTCTTTTTCCTCCTTTAGAAAATAGTAGTTACTTTGCCACTGATTCTCAAGACTTCTATGTCATCCTGAAAAATGTTTGTTTGGAAAAGTCACTTAGTTATGGTACATTTATTAGCCTGATATTATAAAACTGTTTGAGACCATTCAGCTAACAATGATCCAAACATGCTCTTTGTCAAGGCTACAACTCTCTCAAACAGCTGAGGCAATGAAGAGGGAGGGCAGGGAGAGTAGGGATTAGGGATGTAATGTGTTCTTGAAAGGGCTGCCTACTGGCATATGGCGGGGGGGGGGCTGTGATTTAAGTGCTGAGTGCCACAGCAGTGATATATTTGCATTTCACCAAATAATATTAGATACATATGGTGCCCTTCACTTTGAAACTTTGCCCAAAGACTGCAGAAACCTTGGGTCAGTTTATTTTTTCCTCAGAGAAGATATTGCACACTAGTTTTGCTGTACCAATTTCAGTGGAAGAATTTCCAAATTGTTCCAGGAGTAAGAGAAGATTAGACCTCAGCTTGCTCCTCAAATATTTTTGCTTGGTTGACTATGGAGATACTTAAGGTAGCTTTAACTGAATTATCTCAGGTACCAGAAGTAGTCTAGCCAGAACAGTATGCAGCATGGTACAGGCTATTTCACATTTGCAAGAAGCTAGGGTTATTAACTTTACCTTATTATTTGGTATCCAGCACTACAGAATATTTTTGAATTTTAACTAAATGGAGCATTTTAAGACTATGCTGAACTTTTTGCTCACTTAGAACCCCGAAAACATTCCAGCTTTCAGCAGTTTATCTAAAGACAGCAGTGTGCAAAACAGAAATATAATAAAATACTGAGTTTCTGGGGATTCAAAATTGCCTTTGAATTCATGTTCCTGTTGATAAACAATTTTAACAAAATAAACCGTGAGGGGAATTTTGAAGAATCCAAAATATTTCATCCTGGAATTTTTAAACTTTTTTTTTTTTTTAACTTGTTATTTATTTATTTATTTATTTACGTTTTAAGAATCTGAAAATTCATTGGAACACTTAATTTCCAGTTCCATAAAAAAATTACAATGCACTCAAAACACATTTCTTTTTCTTATTTTTTTGTGTGATTCGAACATCATCAAAATACATTACCAGTAACAATGACTTCCTATTGTGGAGACACCTAGATCAATCCAAAGCCTTTCTCACCTCTCGCAGCTCTTTGATGCCAGAAAAAAATGCAGAGGGATTTTACTGCAGAGTGGGAGAGAAGCACATGGGACAACAGAGGGTAGAGTTCTTTAAGAGGAAGGTCAGTAAAAGCAGGATGATGTAGGTATTTCACTAGGCGAAAATGAAGAGTATCATGCTTCTCTCAATAATTCCTTAAGGCAAATGTTATCTACATAGTACTGAACATAAAAAGTAAATAACAACAGTCACTGCTCTCTTTAAACTGCTCAGAAGAGTCACTGAGTCAATTCAGTTGAGAAATTAAAAAAGACTTCTGAACCTGTAGCAAGGAAGCTAAATTCAGGAAATCTTCCCAAACACTGTTCTTTATGGCGGGACTGTAGAAATATATATTTTTTCTTCTGAGGCTTTAAATTGTCTTCTGAAGAATATTGTTAACAGAAGGAAACTGTCTGTTGAATGACTCATAACAAAGCAGTATTTGGCTTGTGTAGTATTCTCAGAGACATATAGAGTTTTCATTGTATTATGAAATTGTAATAATGATTTATTAATTAGCTAAGACTGTCATCACACTTTTCTATAGCTAACTTAAATGGCAAACTCACTGGGGTCTGTTTTATCTCATGTTCTCACTTTCAGCAAAATCAAGCAGAGACACTTTGTTGGCTGAGATGATACTTTTATCTTTGTTGGCTGCGATGATACTTTCATCTTTACCTTCAAGGACGCTGGGGGAATGGAGACAGGGAAAGAATAAGGAAAGAGGATTTGTACCTCCTTACTTTGAGCCTTTCCTTTAAGCTCAGCATTTTTCCCCTCCCTTTTCGTGTTCAATAAGATATCAAGAGACAAAGTGAGCAAAGGGGTGGGGGTGAGGGGAAGAGAGGATAGAGGAAAGAGCATTCATCTAAACTTTTTCCAATGCCTGAACACTCAAAGCAAAAGAACTAGCTTTGAAGTTTTTCTGAGCCAGGATTAGAGATGGATTTTTCAAAGTATAAAATGAAGAAAGTGAGTCTGGTTTTCATGTATTTACAGCAATCATCTCCAATCAGTAATTAAAAAAAAATAGGGGAAGGAAGGCATTTCAGTACACAAGGAAGCAGTGTTCCTAAAACCACCCAACTGTATATCAAAAAATATTTGCAGAAACAGATGCTAAGTCGATTAATTCATATACCTACAAAATACTTAACATGCTTGCCAAGGTACAAGACAGGGAGAGAGCTTATCACATCACAGTTCACATTTAAAATATATTCTTAAAATTTTCAGTGTTCCTTGGAGACTCAATAGTGAATCTTGTTCTTAGGTAGTTACTGAAGATATATGGAAACAGTGAATGCTGAATTTCAAATAGGATCTACTAAAAGCTGGTCTATCTTGAAACAACTTAATAGTGTTTATTTAAGTCCAGGTGCTCCTTTAATTTAACACTGACAAGGCTTAGCAGGGAACTGGAGAATGAAGCAAGTAGATGAGTAGGATGAAGAGGGAAAACACACATACGTTCATGTCTCACTTCCATAGACTCCTGCCCGCAAAGAAGGCAGCCCAAAGAAGGGTTACTGGAGATTGTTTTCAGTGCTTCACCTAACCAAGAAGCAGAAGAGGCAAATCTTCATTTTGGAAGAAGGTACCCAGAATATTTTTTCCTTACAGTCAAAACTACATTGAAAAATATGCTTACTTCCGATTATAATAAGGAACTCCACAAAGCATAAAAGATCACCAAAGGCATTTTTAAATGCATATCTTGTTACTCTGCATTAATGAAATATCTTGAAGCATCAGGGAATGAATGGCCCTGCACCATTGCATCTTCCCCTGTTTGGAGGTTGGGATTGGCTCATTTCTATTACACAGTCAAACCAACACAATCATAGATGGTTAAAGCATCCCACAGATTTGTACTTTGCCCATAAGCTCTTCCCACGTTGTAACAATTTGTTACTCAATTGTAAATCTGATACTTTTGGCTTGAAAACAAAGTGTTAGACAATATGCAAACATGAGCTCATCACTTTGGGCAAGGTGAAAAGGGTCTCTGATGTGATATATGCATTGTTGGCCCCCAGACAGTAATCAAACTCTGAAAGGAAAACAGTTTTTAACATGGTGTCTATTTTCCTTTTTGTTAGCCTTTTTTCCATCTCTGACTCTTTAACAAATTGGTATGTAGCCACTCTTTTCTTTCTTTGGTTTGGTTTTTTTTTTTTTTTTCCCTCTGTGTGCATTATAATTCAGATTTCTAGCATGTTACTATCAAGCAGCTGTGTCTTGTAGGGAATCTGTGGTAAACTTGAGTGAGGAGAGATTTTGTTTCACCATTTCCCATACTCTACCCTTGCCTTTCCCTAGCTTTAGTAGCGTTCTCTAGGAGCAAACATTTACAGATACTGAGATACTGTGAAAAAAAATATGGGAGAGCATTAGACAGCAGGAATTCCTTCCTGTCCCTGTGCAGAGAGCAACAATTTCATGCACTACTGCAGTTTATTGCATCAACCAGTCTATGCAAACACTTCATATAGTGCTATATGTTAAATGTTTGTACTTCTAGACAAAAGTGGGAAGGGAATGGTCAGCACTGTGTGTGTATGTAGGCAGGCTGTGAGTGTGGGGCACTTGTAGTCCTTGCGTCTGTCAAGTGCCACTCTTGATGTGATGGGAAGGCAACCCACAGTCCTTCTGAAATCGAGTTTTCCCTTTGGCAGGCACAAAGCCTTAGCTCTTCATCACACTTGTAGTCTGTGCACTTCCTGATCTCCATACAGTTCCTACCAGTTAACACAGAGCTCACGGTGTACCAGGAGAAAGCTGGTGTTTCAGTGCTTCACTTTTGCACTCACATTTTAACTTAGAAATGCTATTGCTATTTCTGATAGGGATGACAAACTCACAAAAGCTAAA
>VXBO01005019.1:0-44399 GCA_013400135.1 Rhinoptilus africanus
CGGAGTCTGTCAGGCCGCCGGCCGAGCGGTATGAGGCCCGAGGGGGCGCGGGCCCCCGCCCTCGGGCCAGAGCCGGGCCCATGGGAGCGGGAGCGGCCCCCACGACCCCGCGCCCGAGATCGCCCCTCGGGGCGGCAAAACGCTCCCAGAGGAGCGGCCATCACCCGGGGATGTGAGGCGTGTCCCACGAGGCCATCCATCCCTCCCTGGAACGGCTTCCTGCAACGGGCCGGGGACAAGCTCCAGCCCAGACTGGCTTAATCGGAACCGGTGGTATATCGGAATAAAGTGTGAAAGCAGGCACGCTGCTGCTGCATAGCCCAAACGTCAGCGAGGCAGTCGGCAAACAGTGGCCACAGAAGCCCCTGCTTTAGGTTCCTCCGAAGATTCCTCCATCTTTCTGAAGCGTGACAGCGATGGCCCTGGAAGAGGACGATAGGCTGACAATAGCAAACACATGAAGAATTACAATCGCTGTCCCGTTGGCACCTCACAGAGGAGATAAGTATCACCATTAGACCTGGTCAGATAAGGTGTTAATTTTTCTGCAAAAATAGACTCTTCTTTTTGTGGACAGAATGAAGACAAATGTTGTGGGGTTAGGGTGTTTTCGTTTTTCTTCTAACCACAGTAACATGCAGGAAAAAATATTTATATAAACTTTATAGATAGGCTATTTATAGTCTATTTACAGATAATATAATTGGGTACCGGATTTGCAGGTTATCTCCATTCTATAAAGAGCTTCCCTGGTCAATGACAAAATCAGAACAAAACTAGTGACAAAGGCTGAATTTTGAGTCCTCCACCCTGAACACCAAGTTCCATTAGAGTCCGCCTTAGTATCTAGTTGTTATGCCTCACTTTCAGTGCCAGTGTTTCAAACCTTTACTATGAAATCTTTCAGAAAAGAAGGAAACACGGCACTGGAAGCAGAGGTCTCAGACTAGAGAGTCTAGCACCGTATGCCTGGCTCATGGCTGACCAGTTTGTCCCAGCGGCAGCTTCCTCACCTGCAAAGTTGAGGCATTTGTTTTTTCTCAGAACTGTGTAATCAATTCAGTGAATTTTATTTTATTTTTTGTTCAGCAGGATCTGTAACATAATACCAAAGGATCCACTTGAGCATTCAGTGCATATAATACATCAAATATGGTGGATGGTGGCTTACAAACTTCATCCGCCAGTTCCCTCAGGACCCATGGATACATCTCAGCAGGTCCCACAGACTTTTGCACCTTCAGGTTCCTTATATGGTCTCAAACATGATTTTCTCTACTGGTGAGTAGTCCCTCATTCTCCCAGCCCCTGCCTTTGGAGTCTGTGAATTGGGCGGCGTGGCTATTGCACTTGCCAGAGAAGACTAAGACAAAAAAGCTGTTGAATACCTCAGCCTTCTCCATGTCAGCTGTAGCCAGGTTTGTACAGTTGTACAGTTTTTGTCATCTTCCTTTGTTGTCCTGTGTACCTGAAGAAACTATTCTTGTTATTTTTTATGTTCCTAGCCAAGTTCATCTGCAACCATGCCTTGGCTTTCCTGATCCCCTCCCTGCAGTCCCAGGACATATCCCTATAATCTCCTCAGGATGTGCATCACTGCCTCCACTGCCCATGCATTGTGTGTCCTCTAATTCACATGATTTTTAATTGGGACTTTAAAAAAAATGACTGGCAGTAAGCCTTTGTGAGGATTTTTCTGTTTATCACTCATATAAACATTTTCCTGTATTTCCACCAGTTAGAATTCTTTGATAAATCACAGTTCCCGTGTCCCAGTAAAGGCCTCGAATTTGGTAGTTAAATCTTTGGATACTTTGTCCTCACTAACTATATTTGAGCTTCTCCTTCCAGCTGACCTTTTGCCATCTCTACCTGCAAGGCCTGTGGCCTCTAGTAAGAGGCACAAAACTGCATGGTCTCTGTAACGGCTGAATTATACAGTTGGCCAGGTGCTTGCTGCTCTGTGGGGGAAGGCAAGCCAGGAGCAAAGGATGACAATTTTACAAATGGTCTCACTGATATCCTCAGGCTTGCATAGAATAATTACGCGGGTGCTTGTGAAATACAAGATGCAATTTTGCTGCTTAAACCCATCTGCTGTAGAAATGCTGGTCCGACAGGTGCTAAGGAGCATAAAAGACACAGTAATTTCTAGAGATGTCCAGAATTAGGAAAATGGGATCCCTCTGCTATATGCACAGAATGCAATGCGTTACACAGAGGGCCAAGTGCTGTGATGGCCTTGCCTGCAGGTTTCCTGGTGTGCCCACCTGTATGATCAGTCTCAAGAACCACAGGAAGCTATGGATAAATGGGAAAAGGCTTTTGAAATGCTTTTTCCTTGACTAAAATCATACCACAGCCATAGGAATAAGGCTGTAATAAATTTATAGAGGTGAATAAGGACACTAATTCTGAAACAAAGGCATGTTTATTTTTTTGCCTCTACCATTGCAATTTTAATTGCAACACTGACACCAGTCATAAGCAACTACTGCTTCCATAAGGAGTCACTGTCTTACAAGAGAATGACACCGCAGTTGCCATTGTAGCCTGGGCTCACTGCAGTCCCTTCTCACCCATCTGGATACTGGATTTAATGCAGGATCTTTATAAGCACCACAGTTTGGACAATCTTCATTTAAAAACTGTCAGTTGAAACTTGGACTATTTCATCCTAAGGAAATCTTCAGACAATTATAAAACTCAATGGGAGATCCCACTGTTGGATAGCCCTGAGGAAACTGGAGCTTGTTTAGCATGAACACCTGCAGCTTATTTGTAACTGCAGATTATTCATAACATATGGATGTATTCATAGTTTGTTATTCGTAATTCATAACCCAAACCTCAAGTACATTTCTTAAAAGACCTGCAGGCCGTACTAAGGTTACCAGTTGTAACTGAATAGCACCAAGACATTTGGCTGAAGTCATCTGACATCAGAGGTCAAAACAATATCCCAAACTGTTGGTTGTTCTTCACAAGTCATTGCTCAAAACAAATAAAATCACATTCCTCACAGGCAGATGAAGCCCAAACACAACACTTTGCTGACTTGAATTTTTTTGTTCATTAACACTTAGTGCCCTTCAGACAATGTTGTTAACCTCTATCCTTCATTATCTCTATGAAGTTGTGAACAAACTCATGTTTGATATCTGGGTAACAGCTACTCAATGTAAACGACAAGATAATGAACATGGATACATAAAGCCCAACAGCAGATAACCAAGACTAGAGTTCTAAGCTACAGGTTGATGGGCCATTAAAGGAACCACCAACTCTGGAGATTCAACCAGGAGCTTTGTAACCAATAGCACTGTGGATGGTTATCAGGAAGGTTCTCACAGGCCAGGGCAAATTTATTTTAGGATGCCTGAAGGGGATCGCTGGACCACATGAAATGTATCATAGGATGTCTAGGGGAATGACCGCAGACCCCCGAGGGAGTGGTGAATATGGGTCCCAGAGGAACAAGCATGGGAAAACAGGGGCAGGAGCGAGAGTGTTGATGTGTTGGGGCAGGCAGAACAGCTACCAACTGAATGCAAGCAGGTGGCTGGTCAGGAACCTTTGGCTGCAACCTACCACTCATCACCATGGTGTGTTCTACTTTTATTAATTAAACAAACACTATTGGTGCCTGTTTTCATTGTGCTCCTTACTGTGTTTGTGTACATATGTGTATGTTCCAACAGCACCCCTAACTGGGCCTATCCAGCAAACAGGCAAAACCCCAAATCTGTAGATAGCCTAGGTCCAGGGTTGAGAGTGAAGAAGATACCCAAGGTCCAGACATGGATACCAAAGAGACTCAAGGTCACGAGCAGAAACTGGAGACACCAGAGAATGTGAACACAGACTTGAGTTAAGTCTTTGAAAGCATGTACATATGTTCCTCTATCAAACTTTAGGCAACAGTAACAGGATCAGGACTCTTCTACAATTTCCATTTTAAGCAAGTGTATCTAAGGGCACTATCCTCTTGTTTCCATTAACCTGTTCATTTCCGTTTGTCTGCAGTACATGGGCATATGCGTGCATCTTTGAAATTCACACTTAGCCTTACTGTTGGCTGGATGTGTGAACAGGGACAAGCAGCAGGACTGCAGGGGAGGAATCCCCTGTACCACACTGTCCACGAGATGTGGCAGTCATTAACAAAATGATCCATTATGGTTCATCCAATTTCATTTGCTACAGCACACAGGAAAGCTGCACCATGAAGAAGCTCAAGGACAATAACCTAACCATTATTTTTTTAATTGTGTAATCGCACTGGCTGCTTTTCTACTGAAAGATAAAGTATCTGTCAGATCCACAGACAGAATGGCAAACAGCTGCCACCTGTGGCTACTTGTAATTCTTCTGACCCTTCTCAGTCCTTCAACATAGATATGGCACTTAGATACTAAGTGCTTCTATTTACTGCTTTCGTGGAACATCTTCTGTGTAGTTCAAGACAAGCAAAAGTCTTTAAGTAGCCAGGCAGGTAAGTTTCCAATGTAGACAGCAATACCACTAAGAGGTCATCCAAAGAAGTTCAGTAAAGACCAGAGGTAACAAGGCAGAATCCAACTATATTTTAACTCAAGCAGACAAGCTCTTCCCAGTCCCTCAGTTAGGAGTAGTCCTGTGTATTGGAACATGTCTGCCCTCTGACTGGAATGACTTGGTGAGAAGTACACCAAGTTCTCACACCTCAGCGTAGGCACTTTCACGTAGGCTGTGCCTTTGCCTGCTGGGGCACATCCGTCTTCAGCTGCAGGCTCTAATAACTCCGACCCTTCATGTGAAGGCAACAATGCATGTAAAAATTTCACTGGAAGAAATAAGTGGTTGCAAGTCCCATCTGCAATGTCCCATTCAATGCAGAGGTTAGAAGTATTAGCATTGTTCATGGTGTTACAGAAGACAGATTGAGTGGAGAGACGCGACGTGTGGGAGTGTTGTTGGCTGACAATGACGCAGGGAGGAAAAAGGGAGCAGCAATATCGGTGGATGAGGTTTCTCCTTGGTTGCGAAGCTGTAGGATCTGCCGCAGCAGGGCCTTTCCTTCTTCTCTAGTCTAAAAACAATTTGTAAAAACCAAAAGAATGGATGGGTGGTTTCTGGGTCCAATTCAGTATGTAAGCAGTATAAAAGTTACAGTAGTTTGTCATTCTGTAAGGCTGCAAGCTGTAAAAACCATCCTCGTTTCTTTTGCTACTTGAAAATGTTAAGGTGTGTCACTTTTTTTTTTTTAAAGTCTTTCCTCCTTTTACTCACCCGATTTGCATGTTACTTGGGTATTTCAGACAGTGTTACGATTAACCGCTGAAGCTGTCTAAATATTCCAGCAAAAAAAGACTGGAGAATCTTCAAATAAGCTGAATTCAGGTTCTCCAGAGTTCCAGACAGATTTAAGGATAGGCCAAACATCCTGCACTGATAGCTAGTGTCTGCCTCCAGAATGAAGTTAAAAATCTGTAATTGCCCACTTACAAATACAGAACATCTCAGAATACAGACTCACAAACAAAACCCCAGGTACTAGTATGTCCTCTGCACTGTCTACATGCAGAAGATGAGGAAAAAAAGAAGTTATGTGAATACCATTGCTACACAGTGTGGGAATCTGTGACCATTTAACCACCTCCTCTCCACCAAGACTTTCAGCAGTCTCAACATTACCATATGGAGACTCATATTCTTTAATTTAGAGAACACCAATGTGACATGGTTAAATTTTACCATTTATACCACATTCTATGATTTCAGTCAATCACAAGCAGCATTAGTGATCAGGTATACACCACCACCACTCAGGATGTGACCTGCATGGCAACAGCCCTCATTCCTTCTACAAAGGATTCCTTCTATTCTGAGGGGAGCCCAAGATCAAGGTCAGAGATCCCCTAAGAAAGAAACACTGAAGATTGCATAACTAACTACTCACATCATTGAACGCACAGCACTTCTGAGCACATGCTGAGGCTTCATCCCAGAGCTTACACTTGAAGTAGTATTGGGCCAGGTAGCGGAAGGCAGTGCTGACCTCCACGTGCTCCACCAGCTCCTACAGCGAGGGGGTAAAAAACATCATCTTTGAGCGCCTTCCAAAGCAGTTCTACACCATGTTTACTTTTATTTCCAAGATATTGTCTTACCCCGCAGGAATAGATATCCTGGATGTATTTGATATAGCACTGTGCTGCCTGTTCAGATTCATTCAGCTGTTCATGCAGCCTAGAAAAGGAGAAAAATGGGTCACTGGAACAGGAGCACACTGTCAAAGACCTTCTCGGTCTGTGAGAAACCACCTCTCAACCTGGTCTGGACTAGAGCCAGGTCCCTTCCTTCAGAATTAGTAAGACATCCACTGTGTACTGCCCCTCATGGAAAGAGATGATTCAGCATGAGAACATTTACATTACCAGAAAGGGAGCCAGTCAGATACTCACCTCTAGCAGTGACAACCGAAGCAGGGACTTGTGCTTATTCTCTTACACTTTAAAACTTTTAACAGACCTTTGCCATCTTATTTACTGGCTGTTTACTCCAATGCTCTTTTTTTCCCCACTACATCCCAAAAGGTTTTGTACAGCAGCTTCACCTTTCCACTTGCCCTTTTCCTTCCCTTTCACTTTTTACACTTTATATTACTTTATCCCCACCAAAAATTAGTGCTGATGTCAGAGTTTATTTCAAATTAGACTCTTTCCCAATGTTGCAACCATATACCGGGGAAGTTAAAATAAAATAATAAAAAAAACCCAATAAAAAATAATCAGGCAATCTGCAATTTTGTACATCATCTACCATCATGGATTGCTTTAAGTTTCAGTACAACAAATACAATCACTAGTGCTGCCTGCTCAAATCACCTCAGGATTCAGAGGTTCCTTGCAACCCACATTATGCTATGATTCCCTCTAGTTATCCCAAGGGAAAATTAAAGCTAAAGCTGGACACCAGAATTTGCAGTCTCTACAGACCTAAAGATATCTGTTATTACACAGCTCCAGAAGTAACGCTACCTAACAGCAATTCCACATTTAACACAGTATTGGCTGTTCAGTGATAACACATACTTTGCTAGTTTCACCAGAGCCATCTTCTCCACATCTCCCACAGCATAAGCTCTCCAATAGCACTGTCAAGGAAGGAAAGTCAGTCAAACACACGACAAAAATTACTTCAGCTCATGACTCATGCAAGCAAGTTAGAGAAAACAACATGGCTTTCCAGCAAAGGGGCATGTCATGTCTGTAGACGACTCTTATTTATCAGCTGCTCTGGTTACAATTGCAGAACTTCCCTAATTGTAACCGCCACGTAAATGGTTTCAATAAGCTCCTAACAACACACTGTGTGGTAGCACCGCGTACACAGTTTTGCTGCGACTCCACCAAGTGTCCTGGGAGACATCTAATATCTTACTCCACACATCAGTTCTCACTTACCTTTTTAGCTTCCACCAACTGATTGAGTTTCTCATAGCATTCTCCTAGAGCAACCAGCATACGAGAATCATTTGGTCTGTAAAAGAGCAATTCCTAAATGTAGTTTTAATGGACAGCCAGCTGATCTTGGGGCGAGGAGGGGGGGATAAAAAAATCTACATCTGGTAGTGCCAGTCATCCTTTCTTACACAAAACATCACTTACTGACCAGCGTTCCTCAGCATTTAACTGACACAGCCTTTGTTAATAGTTAACTAATACAACTAACAAGGATTTGGAATAGTGAGACCGCACAAAACACACAGCATTGATGTCCCTCCCCTTTCTGCATGTAAATTCCTTAGCTAGTACCAACTGCATCAGAGTGAGCACCAATAAAATGACTCCATTCTCAACTCTACCTGAGCTGGTGGGCCCGTCGGTAGTAATAGAGACAGTAAAATGGCATTTTGAGGATCTCATAGGTTTGCCCCAAGCCATACCATGCTCTGTAGTCCCTTTTGTTCACCTCTATTGCATGTCTGTCAAAGAAAAGGAGAAGAACTAGTCAGAAAGCAGCCAGGGTCAAAATCAAGACAGAGTTCAGCAAAACACTAACAAAAAAATAGGAGATACTACAAACACTATTCAAACACTATTTTGTGCAGTATATGAGTGATACCTGTAAGCCTGGATAGCTGCAGATGTGTTCTTCATTTCCATATACTCATGTCCCATGAGCGTCCAGGCTCCCAGATAACGAGGATTCAGTTTCAAGGCCCTCTGGAAATAGAGTGCTGCTTTTTCATGCTGGGAACGCAAGCTATAATAATTCCCTAAAGCAAAAGTCACAATATTTAAATAAATCCAAAAAAACCCACAAACAAAAAAACCCACCAGAGAAGGAGACAACAGATCGAAGTGGTATTATCTACAACCTCCTAACTTAAATCATAAAGAGTCTATTAAAGGCAGATCTGATTCAAACCTCAAGAGACCTAACAGCAGTCTGTTATCCACTGTTCTGGTCAATCCCTTTCCAGTTGTACCAATCAATTAAGATCCCATCCCCTTAGCCTTAAAACTTACGTAATGATCTAACAAATTAATTTCTGGGTTCTGACACAATTATTTCCATTGGAGTTTCAAGATTATAAAGGGATTCTCAGCTACATGGGCCTTAATAATGGTTTCTTCGACTCCTTTCTTCAATGACAGTATTACAGCAGCTTCTTCAGAGAGAACTGAGGGAAAAGGGTACTCAGGCACGTGGTCTGCTTTTCAGGCTGCCTGAATCTACATTCACCAAGTGGTTTTGGTAGCCTTGCTGGTTGATCATTTTCACAACTGTTTCTGAGATTTCCTCGCACAGCCTGCAGACAGCACAATAAGAACATGTAAAAGAGCTGGCTCTCACCAATTACACAGCAGGTCTCAACACGATACTTGTCTATCTCACACAGATTGTGAGCCAGGTAGCTCAACTCAGGCTTCATGCTCTAGTGAAACAAAGAAATTAAAGTAATGAGAAAAGGAGCATGTTACAGTTTCAAAGAAAGCTGAGGTGGTTATCAATGCATACATTGCATCTATTTCATGGAGTTGCAAAGCAGAAAGCAGAAGCTGAAAGCCTATCTTCAGAGAGGCCAGACAGCACCAGATGCTTTGCCAGTGTTTAACATACCTCTGATAAATACCATCATTATGGACAGGCAACAGAAAGAGTGCTTACCCTTACATATAGCAAGTTTGAGAAAGTGTCCATGTTTTCTATCCTGTAAGGATCTTGTTTCCTTAGCTCATTGAAGATGGATAAAGCTTTGTCAATATCTGAAGAAAGAACAGCAGATGGGAGAACAAGAACAATAAATGCCAAGTTTGTATTAAGAGGATCGTTCCTACTAGTTAGTAAGTGTCACTGACCTCGGATATTATGGTAGGCAACTGCAATCTGAGAGATGATGTAAGTGCTTTTCGAAAATCCTGCATCAATGAGACTCTGATACTTCTGCAGAGCCTCCTCTATCAGCTGCAGCTCTGTATAAATGTGTGCAAGAAAGAACTCTTTCATCCATGTATCTGGCAAGGACAGGAACTTCAACTGTCAAGAACCAAAGAAGAGGAGGAAGAGATGACAATCAGTAGTATTCTAAGAGCCACCCGTGGCAAAGAATCCATTATCTTCCCTCCCATGATTTAGTGGATGGTCTCGAGGTAGGAGGCTTTCCTGCAATCGGTTTCTTAAACCATAACACCAGCTACAAAAGAGCAGTATTAGGACCAAGAATTAATATCAAGTTACTCCACAGGAGAGACTAAATAATGCCTGTAAGCTGAGAATACTGAAATAGGAAAGGCACATTAAGACATCCCGTCTAAACAGCAGTACAATATGGATCACAGAAATCTATTTAGTCACTCCAAGCTGTTGTGGTTTGGGCCAGACTGGCCACTGAAACAACTGCTGGAATTGCAGAAGAAATGAAGCCATTTCATTTGGTCATTCGGTGAAGACGTTATTGTCTTCAGATATGACAGCACCTGGCTTCTCCTTCAGCAACTGGCCTTATTCCTCCAGTAAATTCAGAAGTCCTTCGAAAGACTGTACTTTCTTCCTACGTTTGAACATTAATATCATATTGCTATTTTTGATGAGCTAAGTGAACAGACTCCCTTTTTCCACAAATCAGTAAGGCTCTTTTCTGTGTCACTCCTACTTTTTTAAATATTCCACCAGCCAGCACTGACTGAAGAATTACAGGAGTGGTCTCATAAATCTCATGCATAAAGAAAACCAATCCATTTTGGTTTTATATCTATGTTCAGTTCCTTGATACAGTTGACCTCATATACATCTTTGTATTTGACAGAGGGAACACCTACATTAGTGTTCTGGTTTTAAAAACAGTGATTCCATATAATTTCAGGCCACCAAAAGTGCTCAGTAACTGTGGAACTAGAATCAGATTAAGGAGAGGAAAAAAAAAAAGAAAAGGGAAGTATCTTAGGAGGATCTCCTTCATGTTACAAGGCAATAACCCTGCTGACAGCTACTTCAGAATATGTGAATTAGACATTTCTTAAAGCACTTTGTGGATGAATAATAAAAAATTAGCCCTGCCTGTATAAAGATTCTCAAGCTTCAGTGTGGCAGGCAATCGAAGAAAAAGAGGCTTTAATAACATAATTTACAATCTTGGATTGCCTTGCCTGATAGAATCTCACAAAATAAAGCAGTGGGTGACATCCATCTTGTGGCAACTGAACCACTGGTTACTGAATTTGGAATTTGTTACCACATTTTGATATCTCCCAAGTTTTACCATCTCTTTATCTGTAATCAAGTTGCAAAGTTCCAGCCAGGCTCCCCAGTGCAAAGGCAAGACATGGGCAGCTTCAACAAACACATCTATTGCTTCTTTTACCAGGTCCAGCTTCCGCAGCACGACACCGTATCTGTGAAGAAAAGTTATCAAGGTTATCAGAAACAAAGCTCTGCATATTCACACAAATGCACATTAATATATTAGAAATATAAGCAGACACTTACAGATAAAGGCCAAATCCATCCAGTTCCCGTGCCTTGTGTTTCTTGCTGAGCTCAACTCTCAATTCTCGCAGAGCTTCATTTTTCACCTGTCCTTTTTCCAGAGGACCTGCACAAAGAGAAAGTCAAACAGCTAGTTTTCACTCAAGAGTCTTACCACAGGAATTGCGATGTCTAGGGTATATTCAGAATCACTGACATGACCTGAAGGCTTAACAGCCTGTGATTATTTTCCTCTTTTTGAAAGAAAATCACTTAGTCTGATTATCTACTTTAACAGAAGAACTAATAGATGCAAACCTGTAACCTGTATAAGGCCAATGAATTGAGAGAGAATGAAAGAAATCATGTTACAGCATGCCGTTACTCAAAAATTGAGGGTGAAGCCATAAACCAAAGATGACTTACATGAAGAAGCATTACTGGAAACTTCATTACACTGTCTTGTGTTTCTTGACAGCAGAGACTTACCCAAACTATCCACTGTCTCATCATCCTTCTTCTTTTCCCCTGACTGTGGAAAACAGGAAAACCAAGATTACATCAGAGTAGCATATTCCTTATGTTTGCTGCAATGCTACCAGCAGCATGCAAACTGAGTTTTCATACACATCACATTACTAAAAAGAACATCCCTATCTCCCTTCCCTCCAGACATATAATTTGGACTTCTAGGTAGTCATTTGGAACAAGATAGTCAAAAAATAAGGTATGCCAGGGAGGGGTAGGAAGCAGAGGGGTTCAGTGGTGAAAGGTGACTTTGCCTTCTACCTTACCAGGTATCTGGAGTACATATACAAGAAGTAAGCCTTCTGACTCTTGCAGCCCCGCAGAAAATAGGCAGCTCTGTCATATTCCTTTAGATCAAAGTATGACTTGGCTAATGTGTAGGCATCCAGATCACGAGCATCCTCCTGCCAGGACACAGAAGAGTTTTAGTATCTCAGAAGCTCTGACATGCTTTAGGAAAATCACCTAGTTCAAAACATAGCAATGAAATTGTTCCAAAAGCTAAAAACAGTCTATTCATCCTCAAAGATGGTTTGAGTAGAATCAGAAAAGGCTCTTAATTCCCTCCTGTAATGTTGCGGTTCGGGCAACAGATTCCTAGTTCTCAAATAATGAGTCCAGACTAGTTAGAAACATTTAAAACAAACAGTGAGATTCCAGAAAACAGGCATATACCTACAAGTCCTACTGTAAACCTATGGAGGGGAGGATGGAGATACAACTTGTTTCTCTTGCATCCTAAGGAGCACAAGTTCAATGGCACAAGATAATTTTGCCCTTTGCAAAGATGGATAAAAATTAAGGAGCATGATTTCAAAGTTTGCTTATAGAAAGCCTCCTTTAAGGCACAGCGACATGTGAAATGGAATGATCTGATCTGGGGAAGCTCAATCTGCCCCTTTCGTCACGGAACGGAAGGGAACTTCCCAGCATTATGGGGCGACCGGCGCACAGAGGAGCCTCCTGCGCCTACTTTTAAGACGATCGCGATCACTTTCTTTGCTCGGGGGCTACAGACAGGACTAAAGGCCGCCCCGCAGCAAGACCCGCCGCGCTGCCTCTCCGAGCCCCCCCCCGCACCGGCGGAACAGCTGCGGCCCGGCCCGGCCCGCCCCACGCCGCGCCCAGGCCGCCCCCCGACCGTACCTCGGTGAGCGCCGGGGGCGGCGGCAGCTCGCTCAGCGGCAGCGGGTCCAGGGCGAAGGCCAGTTCGGAGGCCCTGCGGGGAGAGAGGCCCGTCAGCAGGGACAGGGGAGGCGCCCGCCAGGCCGGCCCCCCGCAGCGCTCACCACTTCCCGCTGTGCTGCAGCCCGCGCTCGCGGCTCCGCTCCGCCACGCTCAGCAGCTGCTTCTTGATCTCCCGCAGGTCCGAGAAGTCGCCACTCGCCGCCGCCATGC
This sequence comes from Rhinoptilus africanus, assembly GCA_013400135.1. Classification (NCBI taxonomy): domain Eukaryota; kingdom Metazoa; phylum Chordata; class Aves; order Charadriiformes; family Glareolidae; genus Rhinoptilus; species Rhinoptilus africanus. The sequence goes on from VXBO01005019.1 coordinate 12,883, forward strand.
CGCCGACTCCACCACCCGGCCAATGGCGGCCCCGCACACTGCGCGCCCCCCACTCCCAGACGCGGCTTTCTCCTTGGGCGGCTCCGGCCGGGAGCTCCAATCAAAGGAGGTGCGCAGGAGCTGCGGCGCCTGATTGGCCGGTTCTTTGGCGGTGCGCGCGCAGTGCCCGCCCTGGACGCGACGCCGGGGTTCGGCCCGGTTCCGGCATGGCCTCTTGCTGGCCGCAGTGCGGGGCGTGGCCTCCCCGGGGGCTGAGACCGGCTTGTCCGGCCGGGCCCTGCGGGCCGCGCAGCACGAGCGCACTGGGGCCTGAAGAGCGGAGAGCGGGCCCGGGGCCCTGCCCGCCGGGCGGCCGGTGCCGGTGGTCCCCCCGCGCTGGGGAGCGCCCCCTTCGGGAGCGGGGAGAGGAACTGCAGCAAAACAGGGTGCTTTGGGAAAGGCTAAACTTAGGGTTCTAAATGCGCCTTGGCTTCCTGAGGTGTGGGACTGTCTGGCTCATGCCGGCCTCCTCTCCTCCTTTTCTGAGTTTTGCCTTTTTTTATTTTATGGTGGTTTGCACCTGCTTTTTGCTTGCTATCTGAATGCTATTAACCGTTTGGGCTTTATGCCTTTCCACTAAGGTAGATAACTCTCTTGCTTTAACAGATGCCTACTAATGTTTTTTGAGGCCACAAAGTGAGGAGAAACAAGGACTAGAAGAAAGGCCTTTCAGAGAAGTCTGAGAAAGGGTTAGTACCACAAGGATGCCTTTTGGAGCAACTGAAAACCTTACTGCTGAGTGTTTATTTCACTTATTTTTAACTTTCCCTCTCCTTTATGTAATTAAAATTTATCTGGTTTGAGCCTTACACTGGCAATGCCTAGTGTTGGATGAAGGCTGGGGGCATGGTCCCAGCAACACTGAAGGATCATAATCATTCTGAGATCAAGAGATGCCATTCTTTCTTGTTTCTAGCTGATTAGTTCTGAGGTGACAGCAGAAATACTTGTTATGTAGTGTCTGTGCTACCTTGCTCTCAGGTTCTAGTCTTCAAGGCCATCTAATTGTTTCTTAATGGGGTATTTCAATTTGCCTTTGTATTGATAACACTGCCTAACTTTTTATCACTAGAAAATTTTCACTTACATACTGCTACTTCCTGTGCTAAAAATCATAATTTAAACATGTTAAAATACTCGTCTTTCAAGCCTGTTTTTTTAACCCAGTATATTCCTCTTCATTCCAGCCTCTGCTTATTTTCCTGTTGCATTTTTTCTGTGATGCCCTGGGAATTTCACTTGAAGTACATTAGAATGTAATTTAACTCTGCATCTTTTTTATGGTGTTTGGTTCTAACAGTACAGAAATGTAAGCACTTGTTTTGGGATCCATAAAAAAAAAAAAAAAGTTGCTCCACAACTTCTTAAACTTTTCCAGAAAGGTAATAATAAGCCTTTGTGCTTATTCCAGTATCAGAATGTCAACTTTAATCCTCTTTCTCTTTTAAAAGATAAATTAAGAAAGAATACTGTGAAAATTCATTTTGTATGTCATTTGCAGGTTAGACTTTTGATTTCTCTGATGGTAAGGGCAGTATATTCTGCCTATCGTGAAAGCATCCTTCACAATCACTTTTATTACAGAAGTGAGTTGAATCAGAGGACTCAGTATTTGAATTGGCTGCAAGTTCACCTGGTAATGAAAGGGGTGTAATTGATTAGCATGATGTTGCCATACTCGATTCATTATTATCACAATGAAAGATGTAATTTATATTTTTTTATGAGTCACTGAATGTCACAATTTCTGAATGCAGTTTAGATTCTCAGACTACCACCGGCTCTCAGTCTGGTGATTACTATGACAATTTCTAGGTTGTGACTGTGTTGATCTGGAATCATTTGTTCTGGAGCAGCCTTTGCTGAAGTCAAGGTTACCAAGACGAGCAAAGCACATGGGGTGATGTGGTGGGATAATAGGACGGGAAGGGATCACAACAAAATGGGACTTCAATGAGGTCACTTCCAGCACCTGCATGTCAGCAAGGAAGTGCCTAAAATACATCATTAGGGGAAAATCCCCCAAACCCCTTCCAAGAACTCAACACACTGGGGGGCTTCTCTAAAGTCCCTGTACAGCAGTGTACAGGTTGTTCTACAAAGGTTGGCAGAAATAGGAATAGCCCAGTTTATTGCTTAAGTGGGAAACAATGAGTTATTTATAGTCGTGGTCTTTCAAACAGACAAAGCAAATTAGTCCATTGTTTGAAGTCTGATTTTAATATTACATGTCTTTTATCTCTCTTAATTTTAGCCAAATATGTCTTCAATTTGGTTGTAGCTTTGACAGAAAATACTTCTATTACTCTGCCAGCCTGTATATCCAAGATGCAAATAAAAACTTATTCATGTTATTACGAAGATGAGTCTAGTCAACACAAAATGCCCACCTGGTTTCTCATTCCCTCTCTTCTTGCCCCACCCCAAAGCATGGTGAAAAGAGACTCAGAATTTTTTTTTCCTTAAGATAAAATTTTGTTGTCCTTACAGTCTCTTTTGTGTTTTCCATATGTGGGGCCTGCTGTTAGTGGTCTGTATTTGTTACTTGTTTGATAATGACATTGTTTAATTTAAGGGTGTTAAGGTTTTTCAAGAATCCAATGAATGATTTTTAAAAAAAAATTCTGTTATTTTTGTGTGTGTGTGAGGTCTGTGAAATAATTTTATCGAAGTCTGATTATCTTCAGTTTTGTGTTCACTGGGTATTGCATGCTGTTTTCCTGGCTGGAAACTGTGGCAATATGCTTGAGGTGCTCTATGAGATTTCAATAAGAAATACGGAACCTTCTGCAAAAAGTGCTGCTTACTTGGATGCTTGCTGAAACCTGGTCAAAATATCCTTTATGTCAGGTTCCTGATGTGTGCCACGTGGGCAGCTATGCTCTAGCTGTTCATATGATTGCTCTTCAGGTATGACATACTAAGCTGTTTGGTGAGAAAACATGTTTATTTTTTGGTACCCAACCAGATGGGGTTGTGTGTGTGTATAGCAACCACTGCAGGAGTCCCCAGCCGCTGAAGTTGTTATTTGTGGTTCCAACTATTCAGCAGAAGATGGCGCTTCGGGCTCTTGCTTGAAGCAGCAAGAAAAGGACGAAAGGGTACTCAGTGATGGCTAAGAGTTCAGTAATTGAATTCAGTAATGCTCAAGACTTGCTTCATAATAAGAACCCATAATTCTTCCTGTCATTCCATTGTGTAATAGATGTGTCTTTTAAGTGACACCCAGGGCTGGCTTTTAGAGCAGGGGACTAATTAAATTCTCTGTGCATGAAAACTAATAATATCTTAGGGAGATGCAGATTAATTTAGCTGTACTCATTGGGTGCTGTTGGAAGAGCAGGAGCTAATTCAGTGTTGCATTGCACAGGTACCTGGGTGAGACTGGCTCCATTCCCTCACAGGAATGTGGTCACAAAACCAGTGAAGGTCAGTGTCGGGAGGGGATTATGTCCATCATACAAGTGGTTGTGTAGATAGTTACTTTAAAAGGATTAATTTTTTTTCCAAAGTTAAAATCTCCAAATGTACGGCTGATGCTCAATGAAATCCAATGTAAGTGGCCTTTGCCACATCAAGTGTCTTGCCAATACAGGGAACTTCATTTGTTGACAGCTGGAGAAAAGCCAGACTTGTGCATTATCTGAATTCAACTTCTCTTTTATGATGCTATCAAACTATGGTTTTCAACTTGTTTTAAAATCGGGTATGATACAGTTTCTTGTATAATTTTACACTGAGAAATCTGATGTTCTAAGAAGTTCTTTTCTACTATTGGTTGTTGTCTCTATTTAGCACAGTTAATGCTTTTGCTTGTTGTACGTTCTGCCAGGACATCATTAAGGTTAGAGCTTGGAAACCATGTGACCCTAAGATGTGAGGGAAATCATTATTTATATTTGATTTACATGAAGACTGAAGAATAAATTCTCACAAAGTGTGGATAGTTTCAAAAGACAGGAGATTGCCTGTCAGAAGTGAAAAAGGTTACCCAGAAATTTGTATCAACTCTGTGATGCAGTTTTTGAGTTCCTGAGTGTGGAATTACTTTTATTTGTTTAGGGGGATTCTTGTTAAACTTCTAATCCCATGGAGACTAGCTTTTCTTACTAATATCCTTTATATTTCTTCTTTCTAATAGTGTTCTTGCTTCCAGAAACAAGAGTTGTATTTCTGTCTGCACTGTATGTGTATGCTGTTAGACTTCTTTAAGTGACCTTTGGTAAAAAAAATAATAATAGAAAAAGTAGTATAAATCCTCTTAAACTGTCTATCCTAGAATTGAGTTTTGGATACTTGAGTTGTAGTATTTCAAGTGAAATTTGTAGGTAACTTCTTTAGAACTATAAACTTTGCTATATACACATATGTATATACGTATATAAATATTCTGTCCTTCTAGCAGTCCAGATGTTTCTCATTCTTCAAGACCGGGACGTGGGTTACCAGGTGATGCCATTTCAAAGACTGCCACTAATGCCAATGGAAGATCCTTGAACAATTTCTGCCTCTTGAATTATTATACCTCAGAACGTACCTCACAACCTCTTAGTGTGACAACAGCGCATTTTTTGAGAAAATTATTTCTCTGCTAAAAAAAAAAGAACTTGGTAGATACTTGCCAGATTTTTGTAGCTGTTTTGAGCAGAGCTCAGAAAGAGTTTGTTTGGTCTGACCTTCTAGGATGTATTCTAAGCAGCTTGTTCAGTGAGCTGACTAAACTGCATCATCCTCATGCGATTCCTGTGTGAGATGGCAGAAATGGTACAATCTGTAGATGCTGTGGATCTCAGTGGATGGTCCCTGCAAGGGTGTGAGTCCCACAGAGAAGGAGGCCAGAGCTGCAGGGGAGAGGACATGCCAGCACTGCCAGTTCAGCTTTCTTGACTTTAGCAGCAGGGGAGGTCTGGCTACACTTGTCCTGATTAGACACTTCTACAGCATTTCTGATTCCAGTAACCTTTTTGCAATGCTCCTCGCCATGCCAGCTTTTTCTTCAGAGTGGATGTTAAAATGATGGGGGGAGAGGTACAGAAACATTTAAACAACTCAACCAGAATGCTCCTAGACAATGGGACAGGCTTTTGAGCAACCTGGTCTAGTGGGAGGTGTCCCTGCCCGTGGCAGGGGGTTGGACTAGGTGATCTTTAAGGTCCCTTCCAACTCTAGCCATTCTATGATTCTATGACCTAAGGGGCCCTGCAAGGGGTGGAGAGCAGAAGGAAGTAGGGAGTGGACCTTTGATGTGTGTTGAAAACAGCTGTCATCTTCTCTTGTCCTTTGGGGTACTGTGGGGTTTTCAGTGAGGCTGGTATGAGGTAGTGAATGTGTTGGCACAGGTAACTCCTGGGCACATCTGCTTTTGGCAAGTTCTCCATGCGGGATATCCTGCACTCTGAGAAACAGTTATCAGAACCATGTAGCGGAGACCGGGCTACAGCTCCGGGTTGTTGGTGGCCTTGTGACATTTACGTGTTTGTCTTTTCTGACAGGAACACTTTTCATACTGGTTGTGGTGTGGTTATTATAGTGAAAGTGGCAATCTGACACTGGTCCCACTCATTCTGGAGGTGATTACTGGCAGAGTCATTAACAATTATTTCAGGTAGTATAAATCTTTTAAGTCCAAGATGGATCTGTGAGTGGACAAAGTGTGAACATTGTGAATAATCATGAAAATTATAAACACTTATACATACTTGAAGGGTGGGTGCCAGGAGGATGGGGCCAGGCTCTTTTCGGTAGTGCCCAGTGACAGGACAAGAGGTAATGGGCACAAACTTGAGTATAGGAAGTTCCACCTAAACCTGAGGAGGACCTTCTTTCCCTTGAGGGTGGCAGAGCCCTGGCACAGACTGCCCAGGGAGGTGGTGGAGTCTCCGTCTCTGGAGACATCCCAAACCCGTCTGGACGCGTTCCTGTGTAACCTGCTCTAAGGTGGCCCTGCTCTGGCAGGGGGTTGGACTAGATGATCTACTAAGGTCCCTTCCAACCCTACGATTCTGTGATTCTGTGAAAAGAATGCAAACCCACAGGAAGAGGAAGAATTTTTTAGTATAAAATGGAGATCTGTCAAGTGATATGAAATTAAGAATGTTAGGGGAAAAAAGCAGAACAAAGCTTCCTGGTGAGGTGTGTTAGTGTGGACAGTGATCATGTTGGAACAAAAATAGACACTCTGTGCTGTGAAATGACACTTGAAATGCACTGAAAAATTAGATGTTAGGGTCTGCAATCTTTGGGCAGAATGGAAGTGGTGGGTTTTAATATGGTTTTTCCATCTTCAATTTGTGCTATTTTTTCCTGCCCATTATTTCTTCAGGTATATACCAGTTGTTAATGTTGTAAATCGTATATGCTGGATAACAAAAACAGAGAGCCATATATTAATAATGGGGAATTGACTGCAGGATATCTCATGTGACAAAGTTGCGTTACAGTCCGCAGTCATAGTGCTGACCAGTACAATCTAAAATGTCTGATGTCCAGAGTGCGTGTTAACATGAGTGATGGAGCACAGAATATGATATCTTTTCCCTGATGTTTGATGCAGTGCTATCTACCCTTTGCCCTTAGGCAACAAACAGTCATGGAACACACTGCAGGGGAGGTTTATAACTGCCCTGATTGAAAACAGACATGTATTCATTACAGACATGATAGAATAATATCATTCACTGCAGCAGTTGTTTACTCTTTTTCATCAGAATTTAAATGACAGGTACAGTGCAGATAGTCCTGGAAAGCACGTAGTCCTTGCCCACAAAATTACAGCATGCGTAGCAAGGCAGCAACCTTTCATACCTTGCTTGTGCATCTGTGTTTTGTGATATAGGGATTAACTTTGTGTCCAAGAGGAGAACCTAGGGTTGTGATAGACAACGGATTTAATGTGTCTGTAGTGTGGAAGTAAGGAGATAGAAAACCATCTTGTCACCAGAAGCCGAGAGAGTTATAAGTATTGTATTCTTCATTTGCAGTATGTGTGAAATTGAGATGGGGAGCATTTCAAAACTGACTGATGCGTTAAGGTGCCATTCGGAAAGCTTTAACTTTCAGCCGTAATAACTTCATCAGCATCTGAAATAATTTCTCCTCTGATTCACATCAGGTAGCTGTTCTTCTCTCTATACTGTTTATCATCTGCTTTCCGGCTTCAAAACTGAATTCCAGGAAATCTGCCTATGACTCAAGTAATACAGTATTATGACATCAGAGTAGGCTTTTGTGTGCTGTCAGTAATTTCTTTTTCCCCTCTCTCTTGCTCAGATCTGAATTGCTTTCTTGGGAGGTTAATTGAGATTAAGTGACATAAAATGCCTCTGAGGACGTTGGAGTCATGCAGCAAAAGTGTTTACTGTGCCTGAATCACTTCTCTATATCTGAGAAATCCATTGACTTAAGCCATATATTTTCTGTTTTGAAGAAATTTTATTTAATTGGAGCGTCTGATGAGCTTGAATGCAGTATCAGCTATGCATGCATAACTAGACCAAATGCTCTGAGGAAATCAGCATGCAGCGTTTGCTTAGCATATCATCCAGTAAGAACCCCTAGATATCACAGTGAAACTGTAAAGAACCATGTGAGTTCTTAAGGATTCTGTTATTCAGGACCCTTCAGGTTGTTGCTAACTGCAATTCTGACTTAACGGAGGATAGACGTGGTCCCTTTTCAAGAGACCCAGACAATTGTTTTAACCAGTCTTCAACAATTATGGTTAGGCTGAATTGTAAGAACTAGATTAATTTGATTGGCCTGCATTTGGTACACTGCTGTGCACCCTACAAATCATTGAGAAGAGAGACTGGAGTCAGTATGTTGAGTGGTGGCCTCCACCTGGTAGGCAGGCAGTAGAGATCAGCCACTGGTGGGTACTGGGATTCTGCAGTTCCACTGGCACCGCTGTCTGACAGGCATCAGTGCTGTGAGCTGAAAAAGCTGGTCCTGTATCTTCCATCCTTGTTTTCATGCTAATGACTGCATACCTAGGTGGTAAGGAAATAACTAATTGGGCTGAAAATCCATTTCTGTTTTTTCATGGGGCCACTGGAGTGAACATAAGAGTGAGGGAAGTGAATGTGGTAAGGCAAAACTGCCCCTTTCGTTATTGGTGAAAGTTTATGCTGGAAGCAGTAAAAGTTATTGATAGACAATGTGTGTTTTCTCCCCTCTCTAGGAACTGAGCATGGAAGTAAAATAGTGGTCAAAGCTGCTGGTATTTTCCTTATGCATCAGAGCTTTGTTACTGAGCAGATACTGAGCACTGCAGATTTCTAATGTCAGGAAACTTCAAAAGTTCTTTCTGCAAATCCTTATTTATATTTGGTCTGTCTAGGCATTTTTTCCCCTTTTTCACTATCCTTACTCTTTGAGAAAAGAGGAGGCTATTTTATGGTGATCAGCAATCCATTACTATGTTTTAAGGCAGCAGCATTTTATACAAATTGGAGTAGTAATTTTGACCTTACAAAATACATAAATGACCGGCACCCAGAGTTCTTCCTGCTTCAAAGAGGGACTTGTTGTTGCTCATCACGTCTCAAAATCCGAATGCTTGTAGCATCATGGAGTGCTTCCCTTGACCTGCTGATAAGGCTCTTCCTCGTGTAGGCCAGGATGCCCTTGGCCTTCTGGCAAGGGCTCGCTCTTGGCTCATCTTGAGCTTGGTGCCCATGAGGACCCCAAAGCAGCTTTCCAGTCGGGGGGCCTCCAGCAGGTATCTTTCTGCTTTGTAGGCCTGGTGGTAGAACAAAATTTAAAATGTTTTTTAGCAGGTTAGGTTCTACTGTGGTGGTGATAAAATGAATTTTAATTAACTTTCCAGTATAGTTGTGATGACCTCTCAAATTTCACCAGTTCTTCTGGAACTCAATTATTTGTAAGCCTTGCCCAAGTAAAGATTTTCTGTGTACATTGGGAATATCCAAGTGAACAGCAACACTAGTTTACAAGGCTTTTATTACCTGTGCTAGGTGGATTAAAATTCCTGGCTTCTTAACTGAGCTGTACTGATTCAGATGGAAGATAAAGTAGTGCACATGTAGACTTCTACCATGTTGATGAATTGCTGCAAAAGTGGTTTCTGCTGTCACTGCATCTGATACAAATGTAAAATTTATTTCCTTGATGTATCAGTGTATCACATTAACTTAATTTTCCTCAGGATGTCTAAATATTACTAAAGTACGTTCAGCACATAATTGACTTTATTTTCTTTAATTGAGAGTGATGCTGTTCTGAAACAAAATTTAGTATGTCTGATTGGTGCTAGCCGCATTATGATGGATTAGGAAGTCCAAGAAAGCCAGTCATGACTACTGTGGCATAGATTGTTTCCAGTTAATTTTCCACAGGACCTTCAGTTTAACTGGTGGTTTAACTCCAACACTGGTATGTTGAGTGTTAGTTTGCATCATTGAAATACTTAATTTAATAATTTCTGTGATCTATGCTTTTAAACTGTTTCTGAGAGAATTTTGTGAATTTTGCCTAGATACCCAGGTTTTTAGTTTTAAACATATATACAGAGTATGTGTCTTCTCCCTTTTAAGTGCAAGAAATATAAAAACACCCCAAACCCCACTAGGTTAATATAACAGAGATGCAATATAAGGGATTTTGTAGGGATGTTTTTAATGATTACTTTCTTATTCTTATGAAAAGTTAGGATGACTCCTGATCATCATGGAGTGCATATTAAAATACAACATTGTAAAAATTCCTGGTGAGAGTCTTGGTTCGGGAAAGGAAAATAACACGTTATATACCTTTACTGCCAGTGGTATGTGATTTACTGCTTATTCTCATTCTGTTTTATTAGGTGCTGACATGATCTGGAAGAACTTTTATGGCACTTTGTGCCTTCTCTTCCCAGGTTGCGTAGTGGCATTTGGTCAGATAACTTAATCATTAAGTTAATAGTGATTTAAACTATTACTGCATCTCCTCTGGAATGTATCCCTTCACCTGCTGAAGGATGACAGTTACATTCTCCTCCTGTCTGTACTAACTAAAACAGGTTAGCATAAATCACCATGGTGTTTCAGCAGACTAAAAACATGTAGCCATTTTAAGGATACTCGTGTTTTAAAATTGCTTTAACTTGTCTGAAGTCATCTTCCCATACCGCTGTCAGGGTAGATAAATAAGAAGATTCTGTGTTCAAAGGCAAAGAGGAGGCTTTTCATGCTGAACCAATGCTTTCTGCCTAATTGAAAACTGAAACTAAACCAAGTGCATGTATTTCTCCTTAGTAAATTGAATTTTTCCTAATAGTCTCACTTCAAGGAATGTTGGTGTCCTATCCTCCTTCAGCCTCTTGGCCACTCTAAATAAAGTGAGCCAAAAGAGGTCTGTTGGTACCTAGCTTGTATAATTAATTCAGTTCTACAGACATATCAAATTAATAACTAGCAAAGAAGGACCCAAAGAGGACCAATTCTAAGAGTCTGGAGTTTTCTGTGAGTGATGGGTACAATAAGCAGGGATAATTGGAGTGAATCCAGTCAGTCTACAAATGGAGAAGTCAGCGCTGGTAGCATGTCGCAGGAGTATAAGCACAAGATTTATTCAAGGAACATTTAATTAAACTGGAATGTAATGGACGATAGAGTGTGTAGCTCTTCCATTATAGAAAGTACAACATTGCTTAGATGATTTCTTACGGGGGAGAAGTAATGGCTTCATGTTTTTCTAGGACAGTGCTGTATAAAGTTTGAAAGCTACACAGGTTACATTGGTATAACCTTCAGTATTTTTATTATGCTGAGTTGGTTTTTGGACTGTACATCCAAAAGCAATAAATTCTGGTGGCCCGTGTGAAGAGTTTGGGGTGCTGTTATTTAAAAAGCATGTTTGACAAACACTACAGAAGTCAGTAGTGGAGCCATAGGTTATAATCTGATTCCTTGTGTCAGTGTGTGTTTTGTGAATTGATAACCAGTGCTTGAAGGGCATAACACTTCCTCAATATACTATTATGTCATAGTATGTTGTCTGTTAGAATACTTCTGTGGTTCCCTAGAAAGACTTGTCATTCTTTGTTTTCTTCCCTCTCCCCCTGTGATTTGGGGGTTTTTTGGTGGAGGTGACTTGGGTGAACGTGCTGCTTGTCAGCTGGAGATGTACAGTGCTGCAGATTTATGTTGTTGGGCAATTATGCACTTTGTATTCTATAGAAGTTGCAAAAGGGGAAGCTGATCTTTGCAATGCATTTTTCAGGGTCATAATTTTTAAAAACAGTAGTAGCTGGAGGTGAATTGAGCAATACCTTCAAGTTTACACGGCAATAAGGTGTCATGCAGTGAGTGAATGTCAGTTTTCTTCCTAGACTAGGCTGTAATTGTTTTCCAACTAAAATCTCCTTCTCCTGACAGTCCATTGTGCAGTGAGCACTGCTGATCCTTTACTTTAGGAACATTTTGCTTATTTAAAGAGATGCTTTTCTGTACACTGACTTGAAAAAGTCCAATAGAAAACCACTCTTTCTGTTTTACATTACATAGTAATTAATAATATGCTCTCCAGAACCTTGCATGACCCTTCATATTTTCCATTTTCTAGTATGTGGGCTTTCCTTATGAAACCTTTCTGCTTTTTTTTGACCATGAAGTCACTCTTTTCATTTAGTACATTAGATTATTACTTAGTTCTAGAGCATCAGAAGGTGTTTTGGTCACTGATTTTGGCAACACGGTAGTGTGTAGGTGAGCTGTCCCCGTGGAACCTCTTTCAGCCAGACGTGCAGTATCCAAATCATTGAGACAAGGTGCTGCGCTCTGAGCTGCACAGTGTCATCAGCAGAGGGGGGACAGGACACCAGAACTGGGTTCATGTCTCCGTCTCCCCCAGAACTTTTAGAATTGGGCTGTAGAAGCCATACTGTCAAAGCTGTTCTACCTATCGAGACTCCCTTCTTTCGGAAGAAATCTCTGCTTCTGAGATGATCAGAAGTTGACAGGGACACTGGGCACTTCCACTTTGAATGCACATAGTGTTTCTTACATGTAGTTAAAATTCCTGAGTTGGCTTTTAATTCTGATTTTTGTTTTCTGATATATCTCTGATAATGGTGTTTCTCAGTCTGATATAATGTTCCGTGCTATCATGTTTACCTATCTAACAGCAATAATGGAAATCCCATGTTACTGCTGTTTTCTGCCTTACGGATACTGGTTTGCCTTAGCAGGTTGTGGATGTTATAACCACGCTTGACAGGTTTTAGTTCCAGCCAGCACTAGCTGCAGTATTGCCCGTTCCTGTCAAAATATTTAAATTACATATTCTCTGGCATTTTATATGTAGTTATTGTTTGCTTCTATTCTGTTTGAGATCTCAAAGCCCTAGGTTATACATATCGGTGTGATGTGTACATGACCCTTGTTTCTTTTTGTACTGTCCCCTCATAGATTTACTCATTTATTATCTTATTAGATAAAACATTTCAGAGGAAAGATTTGGCTTTGTTTTGTAGCATCCACTCCGTTAAGCAGGAAATTTGTAACATAACTGCTGCATGCTACCTTTAAAACAAAGGTTCAATACAGTAAAAATAACTTCCTGGTTAGGTGATAAGACAGTATTACAGTTTTACTTAGGGAATATACTGAATGGAAAGTCTTTTAATTTTTTGTCACAAAAAGTGTATGCTGCTACATATAATATTGCTGTGTCAAACTTCATACCAGTTATGAGAGTCATCGATTGAGTATTTTACACTTGCAGATTTCAATATCGATTTGGATTCTCTGCAGAGGTTATAAATTCAGGGTAAAAGCTGTCAGTGTAGTGTGACTGACAGGTTCTTGATTAATGAAGCCTGGGACTGAAACTGCAAAACAGAGAAGATCTGTTGTTGCTGGTATGGAGATGGCAGAGTTTTACTGCATGGAGCATCTATATGTAAAGATGCTTTTCAGTCACTCTTTCTTAAGATAACTGTGAAAATAGTACTATTAATACATGCTGGAAAGCCAGTGAGGTTTTAATAAAAGTAAATGTGGTTTTTCCAGACTGTGGGCTGCCAGTGCCATTTGGGAAGGCTTCTATGTTAATCTGACATCTTGTTTAGCACTGATAACACTAGAGAGTCCAATTAAAGTATTTCAAGAAGACATCCCCATACAAGACTACATTGATTGTCCGCTAATGTGTATTGAATTTTAGCTAAATACAGCCCCGGGTGCTGTGCTGGAAAGCAGAGGAGCTTGCTGTCCGAGCTCTTAATTCCTTTTATATCGATTTGGCTGCTAATGATATAACCTTCTACTCTAATTAACTGACATCTGCATTAGGCTGAACAAGAGCCCCATGCTTGAAGCTGTCCACTTGTTTGTGTTGTGAAATGTGTCCTCCTTTTATGTTAAATCTTGTCCAGATTAGCTCAATCTGTGCAAAATGGATCATCTAAAGGATCGGCTTTTCTTTTAAATATCTTGTAAAGCAAGTTTGTTTTTCTGCTGTCTTCATTCCTGCCTACATGTGCAGGGTGTATGTTTCTGCTGAGCCTGGCCAGAGCTGGCCCACTAACTGTATGCTTTTCTAATCCTTCTCAATGAATTATTTCCTCCTTGACTCATTTGGGGCTGCTAAGAAAGGTGCAAATTTAGATGAAGGTGGGGTATGAAGAGCTGAAGATAAATGAGTCATTTAGTACGTCTTAGGTCATAAAGCAACCATGAAGTAAATGACTAAATCAAGCCAGAAACGTTTCTGGATTGGAAGGGGTAATCCGTGAAACCATATTGCCAAATATACGAACTGCCAGTTTTCAGATAGGGAAATTTTGATTTCAGCATCTGAAAAATAAAATGCATGTTTTTAGTGCAAAACTGGTTTTGCTACACGTAATAAGTTAAAGCTGCTAGTTTACAGAAGGTCGTTGCAAGCAGCTGTTTTGTTTTGTTATGTGTGCTGTTGCCATGTATGTGTTTACACATTTGCTTCAGGAGAAGGTTGTGAGTCTAACTAGTAAAGATGATGTGTGAATTCAGGATTCTGTCATGTTTTTACCTCTATGGAAGCGTCATACTCAGTGATAGTCACTGCAGGAAGCTGGTTTCTCTCACTCTGTGTATGAAGTGTTGAGTCTTTTCTTTGAATACTGTTTGAGCTTCCTATTTTTCTGTATTGTTTGTGGGATTGAACCATCTCCTAAGAAGCAGAGGTATGTATGACTGCATTTCCAGTGTTCAGGTGGTGGCTGTTCAGACAAACTTGGCAGGTAATAACTGTTTCATGATTTGTGTGTCTGGGCACTTCTGAAGCTAGTGGCTATGAGGAGACATGAAAATCAGACTGAGAGGGAAAACTCTGGCAGAACTCAGCCTCAGTCAGCATGTGCTTGTGTCACTTAATGGTCAGCACATGCAGAATCCTCAATGGGTTCACAGCATTTTCCATTTCTGGCCTGATGGGGATATTGTTAGGAATACAGGCTTATTGTGTGTGTGTGTGTAAATCTATATACACATCCACCCCACAACATATATATATACACTGTTACTTCAAAGATGACAATAGATCTGTGAGAGGAGGTTTCGTTGGTTCCTTTGGTTAGGGAGCAAGTTGTTTCCCATGTTATTCTAGTCATATAATGATAAAAACAATTTCTTACTCAGTACTCTGCAGATTCCAAGACTTTCCTCTCCTTTCTCTTTAATTCCTCTTTATTAATTAACTACCTTATTGCACAGTACACATAGCCTTTCAGAAAGTGACTAGAGCAAAAATGCAATCAGGACCTGAAGTTCAGTATACTGATTATGTGAAAACAAGAAAATTCAGGTTAAGTAGGATGTAATTCATCAGTCTCGCTATTGTATTTTTGCTTTACACAGGCTGAGAATTACTGGATGCAACAGCATCGCATTCCAGTGCCACTCCTTGAATTTTTTTTGTCTTCCAGAAAAATCTTGTGCTTCATGTGTATCTGAGGACCTGAAAGTCACCATCTTGTCTGAGAACTGGAATTCTCTGGTTAGAAAGCAGGCATTGTCCTTTCCAAGAGAAGGCTTTATTTTTTTCCCTAAGGTGTTAATGAAACAGTGCTGACAAACAAATACATAATGAAATTTCCAGTTGTTATCCAGTGTGGAGAGGTCAACTAGGACAGCTTTTAAATTATACTAATAATGAAATATGTGCCTAAGTTATCAGTGAAAGAGGGCAGAAGTGAATTTCCTAGACTGCTGTAGTTCTATTTCACTGGCAAGTAGAGCAGAGCTCAGGAAACTGCACTTAACACCTGGTCTACAATTATTTTTATTTTTTAAGTCTTATTGATTCCTAGTTATGCTCTTAGGCATATATTAAATAATTAATTTTACTTGAAGCAATGCAACCAGTTCTGATTTAATTCTTGATCCGTCACTTTTGATTTGCCACAAACTTGCATGTATAATTACTGCTGTCACCATCTGTTAATAGAAAGTCTGTACCTGTCATAGTAGCAATGATGATATATTCTGCTAGGTCATGGCATTGCTTTTGCATAATCTGGTTTCTTTCCAGACAGTAGCTATGAGCAGCAGAGGAATGAGGAAACAGTGCAATCCAGAAAACAGAGAAATATTTAACAATTTTTCAGCATGGCAAAAGGATAGCATGAGTCCCAAAAGGTAGGTTTATCAGCAATTTTATAAGAAAGGTAATTGGCAAAGAATTAGATAAGGTACTTGAGATCTGTGGTCATCAAAGGGATCTTATGAAGCTGAAGGAGTAGGCAACATGATTACAGATGAAATTTGGTGTTGGCAGATGTTAGAGAACACATACAAGAAGGAATCATTGGAATACTCATGCTTATGGGTGTCTATGTTGCTTATAACCACTTAAAAATATCCAGGTGTCACTATGGCCAAGACAATACAGGCTTCTGCTCAGTGAGCAATAGTAGTGGTTAGAAGAGAAGTATCCATCTTAAGATTTTGGGTTAAAACATTATCACATGGCTGTGTAACCTTTGACAGAACATGCTCCTTAGCACTTAGTTAGCTCAGTTCTGTCATAGCAGAGTGTGATATGGTTGAGCTTGAAAAGTTGTGTTTGTATTTTTTGCAGTGTATCAGATTATATGAACTTTATGTCAAAAGCAGTAGTGAATGATTAGATTAGCAAGCGTACAGACCATTTCTACTTGTTTTTTTTGTCTACATTTTTGTGGCATTGATGATTGAGGACATAATCAGAACTAAAACATAAAAGATATCTGAAGAAGAAAAATTATTTGGGTCCTAAAAGAGAGTGTGAGACTAAGTCTTGGAAATGTTATGCCTTAACATAGGCAACTGGGTTCTGAATTGGAAAGTTCATGCTTAAAAATCTGAATTAAAATACAGACTCAGGTGGATACCTGAGTGGTATTATGATATCATGAATAACAGTAGGATTTCTGCTGAGGTCTACTAACTGAGATAAGATTGATCAGAAAGAAGTTAATAATAATGTAGTAAGTTGTTCAACGTTTCCCTTTCCCTACCGTTTTATTTTGCCTGATGGAAGATGTAACTTGGTGATGCTTGAGAACAGAGGCCAACCTTCTAAAGTCAGTTTTTCAGCCTCATAGAGGGAATATTCATCCTATGTAGTATGAACAGAACAGCTGAGATTTTTACTCACAACATTTTAGTAAATTCCTTCATGAGAAGTCATAATCTCTCTCTAGGGACCTTTCTGTGTTGCAAATACATTTAAAACTTGCATCTGCACTGTGATTTGTATTTGCATATTAAGAATGAAGTCTTCGGTGCCCTAAAAATGCACTTTTGATGCGATATCACTGCAGCCCCAAGTTGGATGTAGAATAGCAATGGGTTGTGTAGTGTGTTTGTGGACCTCACCTACTTGTGCATTAAAAATATTGCACAAGGCTGGATTGAAATTGAGAAAAAAGATGGGAAATCTCTTAACTAATTTCTGCTAGAGGCACATGCTCTGATTTGGAATGATGGGAGTGAAATCCAAAGAGCTTGAGGCTGGAAGAATTAGCTGCTAATCTCACATTTCTACAAAAAGACTGAGCAATTCCTGTTTCATAGCCCTGAAAACATAATGGAGCCCTGGGGATCACTGACACAACAAGCTTCTGAGAGCCACCAGCACTTAGCAAAATTGACTTCAGTTAATCAAAAGATTCTTTAGGGAAGAAAAAAAACCACCAAAAGCAAAAACGCTGCTGGTCTGGAAAGCTGCAGAACAATTAACTGGGTAGATGGTTAAAGAATTTACTGTTCCTTGCAGTGGGGCTCAGTGACCTATAATGACAGTATCTAGTGGCCAAACTTAAATAGAAGGAGAAGTAATTTAAGTGCTAGACTGGTGGGGGAAAAAGTGAAAGGTGTGAGTACAGTGGCATTTTGCTCACCCTTTATTAAAACATTTCTTGAGCAAGTTGTATATGAATCTGCAAGCACGTAAGAGACTACAGCAATAATAGGTGCAAAGAGAACAGAATTATGCAGCGTATGTGATCTGGAATATTAACATACCCCATTATGAAGAAACATTTGCCATTATTCTGACTCATGCCATTTTCCTGTAGTCCTAGGTAAAAGGAAGTACTGAATTAAAACTGACACCCTGCAGTTCTCGAAAGTGTCCTTGGCATTTTTTTTTTTTAAGAGCCCATGGTGAAATCTGTGCAGGATTCTAAACTGGCATGTAGATTTGAAGTCAGCTTGGTTTTAATAGTGTCCCTTTCCTAGGAGAAAACACATTTTCTGCTTTTAACTGTTGAGTGCTAGATGTTTTAAGAGAAATTCGGAGGGGAATCACCCTTTCTGTACTCCATTGGAATGTCCAATATTATAAGAACAAAGCCAGAATAATTAAAATAGGACAAATACTGCGGAAAACAGTTTTGAAAAGTTTCCATTTGCTTTGTTCAGGGGCTTAAGACTGCAAAGAACCTCCTGTTATCATAGTCATGAATTCATACATATAACGTGTCACATAATACTTGTTTTTTTCTGAGAACAAAAGTGTTATGATTTATATGTCTCACAATAACAGAATAAATGTTTTTATTTCAGTGGAGTTTAAAATAGTCACTTGTCGATGCCAGGGGAATTTATCTGCAACAGCAATTCCAGCATTGTAAAACAGCTTGCATCTTTCTCTTGCTGAATATGTCACTGTAAAACAGAATTTTAATTTTGGCTCTCTGTACGTGTTGCAATGCAGATGTCTCCATGTACGTTTCTCCCTGACCAAATGCCAAAAAGTAAGGAGTAGGAATGGACAAGAAGCATTGTTTTCCTTACCTGAGCAGTATACTGGAAGGAGAAAGACAGGAATATATAGATCCAAATATTTTAATTAAGTTTTGGATTTGAATGTGCAATCCTTGATTATTGCGGCAGGAGAAAGAAAACTGAAGTCTTGTGCAACTTTTTTGTTCTTGCACTATCTTCAAGGGGATGATATATGCAACAGGGTATGTGTATGTGTAGTGTAATAAAAGTGGAATAAAAATTGTTACATACATAGTTCTAGTTGCTCTGTTTAGCGCTTTTCTATAGTTGTCTTATTTTGATCAGAGGTTGCTGAGATATAATTCAATTGAATACTAATTTACTAATTAATTTTAATTCAGTCTTCTCAGTCTTTTTATCTACAGACAGAGATAACTGTAGTCTTCTCCTATGTTCTCAAGCTTACTGTCAATTCTTCTTGCAGAGTGCTTCTAGAGGATCCACTCTGCATCCCTGAGCTCTTCGAGCATCTAGTGGTATGAACTCAGTGATTCTGGCCACACAAAGATGATTTTTCTCTCCATCAGGATAAGCTATTTGAATGCTGCTTAATAAATGCTGTCATCTGGTGGGGGGAGGAGAAGAACAGCTGAATCTCACGCCTTACAGGAAAACAGGTGGGACCAATAAGAAGAAAGATGAGCCAAAAATCATGGAATTATTTTGTGCTAGCTTAATGGCTGCCTTCTGCCCAAAGGTAAAAAGACGTAGTTATCAGCGCCATTTATCAGGTGCACCATTTTAGTATAAACTTGTTTAAAACAGGGTAGAGCCCCTTTTTCATCGTAATTAGACAGTAACCCATTGATTCCAAGTGGGCCTTCATTTTCTAATTATTTAGTACATAATATAATGTCATTAAACATCTTTGAGTGGACGGGATTGCTCTAAAAGCTTTAGCTCCAGAGCTCTAATATTAGGCTTTTGGCATTCATCCCTGTGTGTGAAAAGCAGTTTGTTTACCAGGAATTTAGATTCACATTACTGGGGGAATTAGCAGTGAGCTATTAGTCTGATTCAAGCACTTAACAATTGCTGATCATCTCCTCCCAGCCTGGGGATAATGGAGGTGATCAGCTGTAAATGGAAAGTGTGTGGGGCTATTTTCATGAAGGCACTTGGAGAAAGTGCTGCATCCCTGACCTCTGCCAACCCTGGGGTTTGCGGAAACCCAGGCCCAAGTCACTTCCTGGAGGAGTGCTGGTGGCTGGAAGAAGAGCTTCCATTAGAGACCGACCCACGCTCTGCCTCATCCTACCCTCCCGCTTCTGCAAAAAGGTTTGGCCACAAAATCCCCAAGGTAGCTGTAGTTAGCTGCTGATCGTGTTTACCAGAGACTGTTTCCATGGGGGAAGCAAGTAGAAGCGCAGCTGGATTTGAGTGAATGGCGGAGCTGGGTGGATTCCTGCTGTCATCTCCAAAAGCTTTGGCTGGTTCGTGGGCTCCTCAAAGATTACTTTGAAAATTTTATTATTGTTCTTGTGTAAAGTTGCATACCATTTTGGCAAATGGAGTGACTTGTGATTTTTAGGATGTATTAAAAANAGGAAAACTGCAGTCACTTGGTTCTAACTGAATTATATGCTTTTGTTGGAGGCAGTGGGAATTATTTTAATGCTGGAAGGACACAACAATTTGGACTTCCAAATTCAAGGCTTATCTCTGGCAACACCTTGCTTATGACCTCGGGCAAGAAATGTGCATTGCTTGTCACTCAAGACACAACTTCCCTAACGCAATGCCTGAGCTCACTGCTGGAGAAGGACTACACAAATGCCCTTTATAAATGCGATGTTAGACCACATTAAAGGATCTAAAGCGATGTCAGAGTTCTGGAAGCCATGTCTGAAGTACCTGACAGTGACTGATGTCTGCAAAAGTTGTTAAGATTCCTTTGTAAGAGATTCTGTTGAACTCTGTTCTTTAAATTTCTTTCCCATAATACCTCCAGCAGAAGGAGACAGGGTATGTTGCTTCTGTTAAATGCAACAGAAGGCAGGAGACTCCTAGAGTTGCAAGATAAATTTTATTAGTGAGATTTGGCATTATTTTACACTTTTAAAAATAATCTACATTACAACTAGAAGGTTCCCTCCTTTTATATGCTTGCTGAGAGCTCAATGTTAAGACTGTCCTGGTAGAGAATTTCTGTTAGGTTGGTTTTGTATTTAGACCAAAGTTACTCACGGGATGTTGTATTCCAGAGGAGTTTTTGTGAACTGCTCAGTTGCAGGGTTAGTAAGAACTGTTCTGAAGGGGTGTAGGTAACGGTGTCAGTCTCTGATGGTCAGCAGTGCTAACAGAACTGAGCTGATACTGATATTGGCAAGACATTTCCTAGTAGCATTTATACTTGTGCGTGCATGTGTGCTGCGTAGTTGAATAACTATGACTATTTGGAGATCAGGTGTTTAAAAAAAAGTGAAACTGGGTTTGTACTCACAGCAGTGTGAGTACCTGTGAATGCAGGGGTCTTTAGAGGGGAATTTTGCAGTTACTGATGAACAGAGGCAGCTGTTTATATAAAGATGCATATGTACATGTGAAAGGAACACAGGACACTTGCAGAAAAACCCAAACTGACATGTTTTGCTTTAATTTCAGTCTAGAGCAGGATTTGTATGAGCGTCGCCCATTTTCCTGTGTAATCCAGGACATGACAGGAGGCTGCAATTGCAATCAGTAACCTTCTTGGGGGTAAGGGGCTAAAGGTCCACAGTGCCAGGAATATGAACAACAAAATGCTAATACCTTTTTCCATATCAACCTGTCTTACAGCATTGAAGTGGGGAAAGAGCAAAGATCACAGTGCAGACGAGTGGAAGATGAATGCACTACACTGTGTGTGTGGTACAGACAGCTCAGGGACATCTACTCCATTATTCTCACAAATATGGTTTGTGGAATAGTGGAAAGAAAAACATTTTCTTCTTCGCTGTTACTCTCCACTGTATTCTCAGGATGACAGACACTATTACACTACAGTCAGTAGTCTTGACACATTTCTAGTCTCACCGTAAGAAGGATGGTCTAATGTAGATATTAGAATATAGTAACATGGACTCTGTTTTAATTTCAGAGTGGTAGCAAACCTGGAAATGGTGCTGTCTCTTGATCCAAACATCTATATTTCAGTAGATAAAAATATGAACATTCATACTCCTCTTTATTAATAAGACAGGATATTTGTTCCTACTGCATGGAAATAAGATGTTGCTTCTCTGTGCAATAGAGGAGATGGTTCTGCTCCATACAGTGATTTCCTTGCCCTACCTGCCCAGGACATAAAGGCAAGGATGGAATTTGAAATGGAAATATTGCCACTGCAGAAGGACAACTACCCAGCTGGTGCTCCCCTGGCAACAAGGAAAGCACAGGGTAAAAAGAAATACCCACCTGTTTTGCATCTATTCAGGACTGTAATATCGTTTGGCTGTCTTGTTCAGGTCTGTCGTATCTCATAGCATGATCGAGGGGCACTACATGTGTGCAGAGGAGCTGCTTTCAGCTGCTCCCCTGAAAGCTTGGGCTGGCTGATGAGGCAACTCTTGCACACAATTGATTGTGGACTATTAACCTAGGCCCAGAAATCAATATTCACTTAACATCACATTTTAACAGGCAAATGCAGTACAAAATAACAGCAGTTATACAGTGCACACATTTATATTCAGAATAAACAGGTCATGAAGTAGAGCTTGGAGGAAGAGGACATTGGGCAGGCAGTGTGTAACGCACAGTGACAACTTGGGTACATGAAAAGGTATAAGGTAGTTGCAGCTTCCAGAGATTTTTGCAACTGAATGTCACAGGAGTTTGTGGTCAATACAACTTCAATGAATTATATGTAAGAAGGTTCGTCTGAGTCCAGGAGAGGTCATCCTTTGATAGATAAGACTAAATTTACTGGGGTTTAGCACAGAAATCCATCTTGACCCACAAAACCAAAGTCAGTTGCTAGCCATGATAATGGATTATATATGTGTTTGTGTGTGTATATATGTATATGTATGTTTGTTGCAAGGGGCCAAACAGAAAGGAGCAATAGTATAAATTGTAGTATAGTGGCCTTGATCTGGAATGTTTATTGAGCTGAATTTGCAACCCACCCTGGAGCGTGGACTTGTGGTCTTTAGGATGATTCACTGTATTCTATGCCTTGACAGGCTTGAGGATTGGAGACACGTGAACCTCATGAAGTTCAACAAGGCCAAGTGCAAGGTCCTGCACCTGTGTTGGGACAACCCCTAGCATCAATACAGACTATTGAAGGAATGGACTGAGAGCGGCCCTGTAGAAAAGTATCTGGGGGTACTGGACGGTGAAAAATTGGACACGAGACAGCAATATGCACTTGCAGCCCAGAAAACCATATTGTATCCTGGGCCGTATCAAAAGAAGTGTGGCCAGCACGGTGAGGGAGATGATTCTGCCCCTCTGCTCAACCCCTCCTCACCTGGAGTCCTGCATCCACGTCTGGGGTGCCCAGTGCAAGGCAGTGCATGGAGCTTTTGAATTGGGTTCAGAGGAGGGCCACAAAAATGATGAGAGGGCTGTGACACCTCTCCTATGAAGAAAGGCTGAGACAGCTGGCTTGGTTCAGCCTGGAGAAAAGAAGGCCTTATTATTAAGGGAGACCTTATTGTGGCCTTTGAATATATAAAGGGGGATCATGAGAAAGACAGAGACTTTTTTACCAGGGTCTGTAGTGATAGGATGGGGGTAACAGTTTTAAAGTGAAGAAGCATAGGTTTAGACTGGCCATAAGGTAGAAATCCTTTGCTGTGAGGGGGGTGAGCCNTATTATTAAGGGAGACCTTATTGTGGCCTTTGAATATATAAAGGGGGATCATGAGAAAGACAGAGACTTTTTTACCAGGGTCTGTAGTGATAGGATGGGGGTAACAGTTTTAAAGTGAAGAAGCATAGGTTTAGACTGGCCATAAGGTAGAAATCCTTTGCTGTGAGGGGGGTGAGCCCCTGGCCCAGGGTGCCCAGAGAAGCTGTGGCTGCCCCATCCCTGGAGGGGTTCAAGGCCAGGTTGGACAGGGCTTG
Source organism: Rhinoptilus africanus (assembly GCA_013400135.1). NCBI lineage: Eukaryota > Metazoa > Chordata > Aves > Charadriiformes > Glareolidae > Rhinoptilus > Rhinoptilus africanus. The sequence continues at coordinate 36,231 of VXBO01005019.1, forward strand.
GAGCAGCCTGGGCTGGTGGGAGGTGTCCCTGCCCAGGGCAGGAGGGTGGGACTGGATGAGCTTTAAAGGTCCCCTCCAACCCAAATTATTCTTTGATTGTATGCCTGAGGAAGAGCTCCAGAAGCCTGGGCGGTAGGACACGCTGTGTCAGGTCCCTCCCTGCAGTCAGAAACTGAAGCCTGTACAAGTTCTGACAGAACTCAGACCTTTGTTTTAAAATATTGCACTGGAATATTAGCCTGACTGTTACTCAAAGTGCTAACACGGCAGAAGCAATACAATGGTGGGCACCATATCTGCAGAGCTTGGTGCAAACTGACTTGGGGAAAGTGGGGTGCAAGTTTTGGGGAGGATTTAAGTGACTGCTGTTCTGGGTTAAGGCTGTTCCATTCCTTTTTTTCTAGAAGCTGCCTATTTCACAAGGGTAAATCAGTAGTGGGAGGTGCTTGGATATGGAATTTGATTAATATGGGAAGAAAGATGCCATTTACCAAAGTTAACGTGGGCTCAGCAACAGGGGCAGGAACAGAGTCAGAGACGGCCAAGAAACGGCAGCTCCAGAATATACAGAGGAGGCCATGGGCATACTGCTGTGTTTGGGGATGTCTCGCTGTGTCTTCCCTTCAGCCACCTAGGAAATTACAAGGAGGAATGAATCCCAGTTAGACACATTTATGCTCAAATGCCTGGCTGCAGAGTCTCCATTTCTGAGTGCTAATGTGGGACTATAGTGGTCTGTTGGTCTGCATGTCTGTGAGAGGTATAGCTTGAGGTAAAGTGGTCCAGGGCTCTGCATACATGTGGCATCCCTTGCTTTCATGTCCAAAATCACACATTTCCAGATCCAAGGTTTTTCAACTACTATGACACTTGACTTGCTGATTTGTGAATGCAACAAAGCAATGCATACCTGGGACATTTCTGAAGCAAGAGCTGTGCTGGCACTGTCTCCTTGGAAGCTTAGGGAAGATGAATAAAGTAAGTCTTCCTGTCTTTCTAGAGCTGTCTGTTTCAGGTGCATTTGAGACCAAATGGTATTTTCTGCAAACAGAAGTAAAGCAAGAGTCTTATTGTGCTTTTCTTGTGCACACCTTGGAGTCTAGCGAACAGAAGTCTAAGGAAGCTATTTTAGGAAATGCACTCACAGCCTGTATGGCTTTGATGTAGAAAATACACACTCTCCGTTCAGTGAATGGCCTATTAGCTCATGGGTTTACCTGTGAGGTTGAGCAGGCTGCAAAGCCAGTTTGCACTGTACTTGAGGATCTTTGGGTCCCTCTGGGACTTTCCCAGCTGTCTGTTTTGTAAGGGGCATGTATGTTATATCTCAGATGGGATGTTTAGGTTGAAGGTGTATCTGAAGTGCTGGATGCAAGGTTTTTCTATACAGCAGGAGGTAGGCTTAAATTTGAATCATTTATCTAATGATGCTGGTTTCTTTGACATCTTTTGGAAGCTTTTACAAGCACAAAATATGTAAATCTTATTAAAGTCTGTTGATAAAATGCTAGGGAGATAAAAGAAATACAGACTTAGGATTACATGGTTGCATGTAACAGGATTTTTGTAACTGCAATGCTGCTGAACCAAGTAACCTCTGTCAGGAGCTACTTATCTTGACTAAGTTAGTGAGGGCCAAAGGCAAGCACAGGAAAGGATGGGGTGGAGGGAACCCAAACCTGTGGTGCACTGATGTGGTTACAGCAATCTATGGATACAGCATATCTGACCTCCCCATGTGGTGAGGGTTTTTTGCAACCCCTTCATTTAAATGCTGTTCGGAAATAGCTTCATGGTGTTTGAGATGAACGGAAGTGTTGCCAAAAGATACAGAAACAGTTCTGAGAGCAGATCCAGGCCGGTCCCATAGGTCAGACAGGAGATCATGGGGATGCTACAGAAGAAGACAGAACTATACACAAGAGCAATGCAGTGTAGGATCTTGAAATCAACGTGATTTGAATTTCCCTTTGCTGAGCTGTTTCTGTGATATGACTGATGCTTACCAAGGCATTTGTTGCTCTCAAACATGCGGAGTATCTGGTCACATTTCTCCTTTTGGTTGCCACTGCTCTCACATGTGCACCACAGGGAGATGTCCACGCTGGAGTTACTGACGTAGTTGGGTGTCATTGGTGTGCCTGTCCCAAGCCCCCAGAAACTGCAATCAGGATTCATGTCACCAAATGAAAGCAGCCTCATGTGTCCTGTTATATTAAAGGGAATGCTGTGCTGGGGGCAAATGCCTTCTGTTGGGAGCCCCTGCGAGTTGACACAGGCCTGATGAATCTATGTGAAGGTTGCTGGTGTGTGAAGGACGTGTGGGGGTTGCTACCCCTGACTCGGGCAATCTGGTGGAGAGCTGTACCAATAACTGAAGCTGCTGCAAGCATTGGATTGAAGGGTGTGAAGCATCAGCCAGGACTGGCACATGGCAGCAAAAGCTGCTCTTCTCATGTAGCTGGACATGCTGTGTGGCCAAATGCTTTTTGCCAAAAAAACGCTGCAGACCTGTAGTGTGCTATGCAGCCAGAGTTCATTTAGCACAAAACCAGCAAAGACATCTGGAAAAGCAGAAGGTACAGTCTAGATTTACAGCTTCTGAGATACTGCTCCTCTTTACAGCCGCTCTGAAAAAGTACTAGCAGGCTGACGGCAAATGCCTAAAACCAAAGATGACCTCCCTTCTAACAGCTGGTGGTGCCATGTTCTGGCTGGCTCTGAGAAGACAGTGTGTGAGACATTAACAAACCACCAGGAATCAAATCATGTGGGAATGTCCTGTCTAATCCCTGTGATGGGATGTGACTCCTGCAGGAGGAATGACTTGGTCCCTGCAGGTCCTGGTGGCCAGGCCTTCAGAGCACTTTGCGCCAGCTGATGGTGCAGGCAGGTGTTCAGAAATGTCAGGCGAGTGCTGCTGATTTGAAAGCAGAGGATGGGACAAAGGAGAGCAATAAACGCCATGGAAGAGCTCTCTTTGGGCTGCATTTACCTTGGAGCCAAGAGGGAGCACTATCATCAACTAGACTAAGGCATATTCATTGGTAGACTGAGTGCTGTCTCCTGCAGGAGAGCAAAATGCGTCCTTCACAGTATCAGAGTGTGCCTGCAAGTTTGTGGCCTGAAAGCATCCTCCCTGTATGTTGCTGTGGGTATCACTTACCAATCATCCCCATGTAAGCCTGCAGGCACACAGCGTGGTTGTGCTGCGAGCAACCATCTCGAGACATGTCTGCAGGTTGACAATTCTGCTGGAAGTCAGCCAGCCGGGATCTGTGGGAAGGAAAAGGAGGTAATCAGTGTCTATGCTGTTCTCTTCTCTTGGCTAATGTCCACTGCTGCTGGACCTACTTGCAAATACGGTCTTCTAAGCAGGAGTCCAGAAGCCAGAGGCAGTTGGGCTTGGTGTTATGCTGGAAGGAACAATCAGGAACAATAGTTTTCCGGCGTCGTTCTCCACAAAGTTCATCTTGACATGGACAGAATAGAATCCTTTTGGTGAAATCCTCGGGGACTTTCTCAAAGAAATTCCTTAGACCTCTGTGGCATTTGCGGCGGTCACACGTGTCCTCACTTCCTACTCCCCTGGTACAGATGGAGGCGTAGTCTGTGCGCAGACGAACACACTTCTTGCTCAGGTTACAGACGTGAGTTGCTTTCAGGCATGGATTTGTTGCATCTCCTGCTAACTGTGAGCCTGTAAAGCCAAAAGAAACCCAGAAACAATGAAGCAAGTCTCCAGAAGAGATTCTGTGTGGAAATAAGAGTAGCCCTTACTTGATGGGCAGATTGGGAACATCAAAAAGAACAGAGCAAGTTAGTCCTGCTTTGTGCCTGTAGTGTGACAGTGCAGAGTGCAGTTACCCTAGTTACAAAGTTGTATTTTTTATTGGTTCATGTTTGTTTCAGAGAATGCATCATTGTGGGTTATTCAGATCTGTGGCTATGTTTACACTTGGTGGGGGGGGACAAATTTAGGCAAGTGTTCAGAGCAAGCATCCATCTGATTTAAGGGATCATTACCCCAAATTGGTCATCTTAATAACTTTCAGCCCCTGAAAAGGTAAGAAATGGCAGCATTATGTCATGTAATCATTACAGTCCTTACCTGATAACAGAGCTGCCAGTTTATTATAATCTGTCTTCCAGTGTTCTTCATTTGCTGGATTTTCATAGGGAGAGGTCTCCAAATTGACATAACCTAGGTGAGATACAAGATATCTGATGCAGTGGGAGAAATGCATTGTGACTAGTATTTCTTCGGGGGGTTAATTGATTTTTTTTTTTTCTTATTTGTGCCTGGGTGTTTCCTCAGGCTGGAGTTCAGAGATGCTCTGTCTTGCTCCAAGCCAAATGCCAAGGATGGTTCTGCTGGAGATGCAAAACACTTGCTGTGTAAAAACAGCATTACATTTCACCATCAGATTTCCTGTCTGGAATTTAGTCTATGTTGTCATTTGGGTTTTTCAAGCTCAGCACTAATAGGAGATGGGCAGCATGGGTGGCCTTTAGTGGGAGGCCAGGTAGAAGCACCCCACCAAGGCTGGAAAGCAGCCGCGTGCTCAAGGATGCCATTACAGCATGTGTCACAATCACGCGTCTGTTTTCAGTGATGGACAGACATGACCATTTAGAGGTGATTTTCACAGCAGTCTCCCCTCACAGCACTAAATCTGTCTCAGAGTAGCTATCTTTGTTTCTTAGGGTCCCCAGTGTATTTGAAGGGCTGTTCCCAGACCAGATCAGTTTTCTCTGCTTATCAGACAGACTAGTAATGACTCCTCCACACTGGAAGAGGTGGTTCCAGAGCTGTACCTGCAGTGCTGGGAAGTAACTTTTTGCAGTTGTTTTCAGATAAGGGCAGGGCCAAGCCTTACTAGTACCTTGTAAATTCATATTATTTCATCTCACCATCTGTCATGCTGGAGTGAACAGTCCAGAAAATGCGTAAGCAGTGCTCCTGTCTCTTCATGCGCCGGTGACACCTGCAGTGCAGCAAAGAGCTGTTCCTGAGGTCCAGTTCCGCATTCAGACACCTGACCCTGCTGTCGTGGTCCAGGGGAAGGAGGCGAGTCTTGGCCAGGGCGCAGTTTTCCAGGATCCGGTAGGTTGCGTTGCAGGTAGAGTCGGAGAGGCACTGCTGTTCCGCTGCGATGCAGTCGCTCCTTGGCAGAGCCAGGAGGTCTCCTGCTTGAGTAGGGAAAAGACCATTAGGATTACAGTCGCCATGAATGCCACATGGGCACCTTGTCATTGTCCTGTGGGTGTCCTGTATGCAGCAAGGGCTCCTCTCAAGAGGCAGAACTGGTTGGGGTCCTTCATATGGAGTAGTAAAGAACAAGAGCTGTCTCCATATAGAAACAAAAGGATGAGTATTAACGTATGAAAGAGGAAAGAAAAGGTTAAAGAAAAGTCTCAAAAATAATTTTGTTTAATAAAACCTTTTTTATCACCCTTAACTCTTTCAACGTGGCCAGGATCAGGGATGGCTCTGTATTTTATAGAGTAGCAAATCCCTGTGGAAACCTTGGCGTTACTGAGGCTTGCTCTGAAGAAGCTCTACTATCTGGGTAATGAAAACCGCAGTGCAATAAGCACATAGCAACACCGCACTGCATGCTGTGAGTCAGTGCTGCTGCCATTGCTTAAGTATATGCTGGTCATTAAGAGATGTACTGAGAAAGCCATTTGTAGGGTGTAAAAACAACTCCTTTGCTGAGCTTGAAAATTTAAGAATAAGAATGTGGGGTTTTTGTGTAATACAAGAAATCCCTAACATAAGACGCAAGTAGTTTCATACAGAAGTGCTGACATGCAACCAATTGAAGAATATACAACCCAGTCCCTGAAATCCCTGCAAAAAATGCTGGGATGCAGGCTTGACCTGCCAACTTTCATCTGCTGGTTGATTGTGACCTCTTGACTATATCTGTGTGTGTGTATATTTGTGTAACACATGCATTGATTATATATACACACACATATACATATGCACCACCTTATATGGAAGTATTAAATAATCTCAATTTAACAATATAATCTTTAAAACTAGACTTTTTTCCAGCTTTTAAAATTTTTTATATGGACTGTTGTCTCCTAAGGATAATACTGGGGTGATACATAGCATTATGTTGTCATAGCTAGGTGAATTCAGTCTGTAGTCTTTCTTCATTTCTGTAGTATATGAATCTGTGTTTACAGTACAAGTACAATGAAGACCTGGAAAAAGAAGACTGTTTGCTAATAAAATTTATATATAGGCTAGTATGGTTCTTACCTTCAGGGCAGTATTGTTTGGCTGGTTTTAGGAAGTGACTATGCTGAGCCTTACAACTACCTCTAATGTTCTTTGTGTACATGATCTTACCTACCATTCTCTTGTTCAGCAGGTGCAGTATTACTATTTAGTAGTAGTATTTCAGTCTGCCCTCACAACAGATTAGAGAAAAAAATCTTGGTACAGCTCATATTACCTGGTATGCTGTCTTCACCATCTATTTTGTTCTTTCAGTTCTTTCACTTTTACTGGTTCATCAGTTTATTTGCTATAAGTAGTAGGCTGCATAATTCTGTGCTTGGCTGCTTCTCAAACTTTTTACTTTTCCTACAGCCCAGTAATACTATCTAGGTTACTCTGTCACACTTGTACAAATTTCTTTGCTCTTCTAGCAACTCACTGTACTTTGTTGTTCATCTGGCTGTTATGTAGAGACTGTATGACTTTGTAAGCTCCCTGACCAACAAATCTCTCATCAGAAATGCTTTCTCTGCAGTGCAGTGGGTTTTGGTTAGGTGTTACACCTAGGCACAACCTTAGTGAACATCAGCAAACTGATCTACCCCACCAGAAAAGACCAAAGTACCATCTCCCCCAGCACCCCATCTCCAACGGCGGCTTGCAGCAGCTGCTGTAGGAAGTTCATAACAGGACGGGATGTATTTTCCTAGCCTTAAGAATTCTTCTCAGCAAGCACCTGAGCTTGAAGTGGCATTTTCAAAACTTTTAAATGATATGGTAATTGCCAGGCTAGAGCAGAGCTGGGTGTTAATGGATGGACTGTGTTTATACCACAGGTTTGTACCAGATGCTTCAGGTGAAGCTGCTGTAAGCCTCATTTAAAACAGTCCTCCTCTACAGACATTACTTAATAGCTATGCATTGTCTTAAGCCCTAATAATGACATGTTGTTTCATTTTCTAAACCCTTGTCTTAGTATTCCAGGTAGTAATGTGAAAGAACAGGAAAGCTAATTCTTTCCTAGACTTATGGTCTAGGTTGCAGAATGTCTTAAAGATGCATGTGTGTGGCAATCCGTTATGTAGTTTAAAAAAAAGAAAAAAGTTAAAAGGTAATAATCAATTCATAGACTATGATTATTCATATGTTAGGAAAAAAAGGGATAGGTAATACAATACCCCTTTATTCTCTTTTTCAGTCCACGTCCTGCCATGTATTATGTATTTTTTTGCTGCCCCCGGTGCACCATGCTATTGATAGAGAGGACAGTTGCAGAAGGGAAGCCTTTCCTTTATTAAGCACAGTTAGCAAAGAAGCATCAGTATTTGGACACGGGAAATCTATTGTAATCATGTGCCTGCAAGTGCTACTGAGGTCTCGGTGCAACAGCCCGTTTTTATAACAGTCGTGATATTCAGCAGCCGCAGCTTTTTCTGAACGTGAAGCACCGACATCCCAAAGCCGGGACTCGGAGCACTTCGGGCAGTGCCGTCGTTTCTGTATTTCTAGTCACATCACCCGTGACGACCGCCCAAAAGATGAACTGGAAAGAGGAGTCATTTCTATCCTCGAGGTAGCGCGGAACGAACCGCGGCATCACGGAGCGGCCCCGTGATGGTCCCCGCGGACCGAGCCGCTCCCGGCCTGGAGCGGCTCCGAGCGGGACGCGCGGGCACCGGACCTGGCCCCCGGCGAGGCAGCGAGAGGGCACCGCTCGGAGGGTCCCACCGGCGCACAGCCCGTTTGTGCTGCCGCCCTCCTCGGCGCTCGCCGCCGCGGCTGCAGTCCCCGCTCAGGGGGAAGCCGCAGCTCGCCCCTCCCGCCTGGAGAGGCCGCCCGGGACAGCCGGAGCCGGTGGCGGGAGAGACGGGCACCGGCCGGCAGCGGGGGGTACCGTCCCGCCGCCCCCCGCGGGGCCGCTCTGTCCC
>VXBO01005019.1:44448-70013 GCA_013400135.1 Rhinoptilus africanus
TGACCGGGCCTGTGCAGCGTTTCTATCGTTCGTTCGTCTGTGGATGTACAGACTTTTGGTCGTTGGTCCGTCGATTCCCGGGATGCCGGTGCGGAGCGCGGAGATGTGATCATCCGGCGAGGAGCAGCCGCGGGGGTGCTTCTGTCAAAGAAAGCGAGGCTCAAATAGCGGGAGTGTTCCTGAAGGGGATAGACACCGACTGGCTTTTAATAAATTCTCTCGGCACTTCTTTGGTCTGCAGGCGGGACGACAGAGCTTCTGGCTCCTTCCTGTGCACTTTCTTGGGAAGGGTCTTATTCCAGTGTCTCAGGTGTTGCTGGCCCTGCCTTGGTTGATCTGCTTGTGTCCATGCTGAGGGTGGCATTTCTGAGCACCTACACGGCGTTCAGGCAGCCATGCTGCTTTTTGAACAGATCCTTCCTTTTAGTTTGCATCCTATGGTCAAATTAGCCAATGTGAAAAAGTAACAGTCCAACATGTGCACATTGAACGGTAGTATATGAAAATTGTCGCGGTCGAGACAGACAAGCAACATCAAAGACAGTCTTTAAGCAGTAAGAAGAAGAAGAGTTTATTGCCACATGTACTTTCTTATATACTTTTCTTAACACATGTGTCTTTTTACTATTGGTCACGTATTTTTACAACAATATATCATTGGTTGATCTTCACAAGCGGCACAGCTGCTCCTTATCTTGTCAGTCTCTTGTTTTGCAGTCAGCTGGTTCCTCAAAGTTGTTTTACTTCCCAGGATGTTCTTTACTCCCTTCTTTCTCACGAATACACTTCAATATCTGCAAGGTTAATTTCTGACTCTATAGCCTCAGTCAAGGGGTCCACGGACCCACCATAGTCCCCCACAGAAAAGAAGGCAAACCTTTTGTCTGTCAGTTATTTGCACAAGCAGACCCTGTCTGCCTGAAAAGCCCAAGGGAAAGGGTAATAATTGTGCAAACACGTTGAGCATTCAGTCTAATTCAGTGGTGCCCCCCTCTTGAAACAGATCAGTCCTGCTGCTTACTGCAGGGAGCTGCTGTGAGAGAATTCTGAACCTGAACAAGTTGTCCACAAACACTGCAGGCTTTTACTTCAGACTTAAGGAGGAGAGAGAAATCTTTCTCACCATGGCTCGAAGTCTAATCAAAGTCTAAGAGCTGGAGGAGCTTAAGGAAAATGGTGGATGGGACGGAGTCTTTTTAACTTTGTAGTGAATTGTTTGCAGTTACTATACAGGAGGAGGAAACAGAGCAGTTAAATTGAAGAAAAACTAGGAGCAAAGAGGTTTACTTAGAATGACAATGTGAAAAAACCCACAAGTGGTAGCTTGGTCCTGTGAACTTCCCTATGTTTTTATGAGAAATTATAAGAATAAACAAATGGATCTGAAAGTTTTTAATCATGATCCAGATTATAACTGTGGCACAGTAGAGACCCGTTTGGGTGATGTATGGCTGGAATATTAAAATAGTAGTGTGAACCTGTGTGGAATAACAGGCAGGAGAAGAGGAGATGTTGCCTTCTATGTCATAGATTTGTATACTTGCTTTGAGACTGTAGGAAGATCTTTCCTACACAACGCGAGCTATCGTTAAAGGGAAGAAAACAGGGCACTACGTTTATGTTGCAGGCTGCCTGGCAGTGAAACCAAGCAGAACCACCCAGTGCAGGGCAGTGGGAGATGATGGCTGCCCAGATGTGCCTTGTCACAGGAGTACTGGGTGTACAGGAAGCTTGTGGAACGTGTTACTGACTTTCTTGGTACAGAAGATGGTGACAGCCACAGGAGAGGAAGCTCCACTAGACCTGGTTGTAGCTGAGAAATACAACTTTTTGAGAATATGAATGTAAAGGGCAATTTAGATGGCAGTGATTGTCAATCTGTGGTCTTTAGTCTGTTGTTTCTGTTTTGGTGGTTTTATGCTTCTCCTAAACAAAGACAGATTTCAGTAAACTCAGTGAATTGATAGCTAGCATCTCACAGGAGAGAAGCCTGGAGAAGGGAAAATGGTTTGTGTGTCTTAAAGGAAAGAATATAAACCATTAGTCTTAATTTCAAGCTCCAGGAAAATTCTGGAATGCATAAACAATCTGTTAGCATGTGGAAAACAACAGGCTTACTATTTGTCTCCCAGATGGATTTGTCGAGGACCAATACAATTTCTTCTACAATAGGATAACAGCTGTAGATGGGTCAGTCCAGCTTCATACGAGAGAACAGTTTGGAAGATCTCTCCATTTCCTTTCCAGACTGATTCTGTGCTCATAAATCTCCACCCAAAGCCCACTGAAATGATTCATTAACTCAGCTTTGAATTATGCTCTGCAGCAGTTAAAAAGGCAAAAGGAAAGTTCCTCCTCCCATGCTAAAGCTGAATGCTGTAGCAGTGTTTTCACGTTGCCTTGGCAAATTGACTGAGTAGAGGAACCCCAATTTAACGTCTGGTGAAGGGTTGGCCAATTCACTACACTTCACTCGTCACAGCCTATGACTGTGGTGGAATGGTCCCTTTCTTGATTTTGCATGCTTATATGTATCTTTGACTGGACCCGTGACATACAAGGTTATTTGGTTATTCCCCCCTCCCCACACAGACGCAAGGCAGCACTGTAACCTCATTGCAGGTCTCAGAGGGTTGGATAATTACCAGTCTCTCATGACCAGAGCTTTCATCACTCTTTCCATTTGAAATTGTATAGGCCAGCTCTGACCTAAGGGGGTCATCTACCAGTGTTGTATATCTCAGGAATCAGTTTCTCTAATTCTGTGCAAGGTCCAGGCCTTTGACCTTCTCAAACAGCTCCAGAAACAGTGATCAACTCTGATCTGATTTCCTCAGCTTTTAGCAACAGTTCCATGGTTTATGTTACCTTTGTTGCTCTTTGCAGGTTCATCAATGTCCTGGCTGATTCGGGGTTAGTGGTGTCAGAAGGTCCTGTGATGAAACAGATGTATCACTAAGGCTCACAGTAAGAAAATTCTTGTCATATCTTTACCAATATTTTGTTTTACCCAAAATTGCAGTGTTAACCTTGTACATCAAGGTTGCATGGGGATTAAACACATGCAAAAATTGGACACCTTGTTCCTTTCCTTTTTTTCCTGGCAGATTTGTCCATAGCATCTTGTTGACACCTCCTGCAGTAAGCACCATTCCATCATAAGGCTAAGCAGTACCGGGGCAGTCTATCATGACTTAAACACAAGCGCAAGAGAACTGTTACTATTTACACACTTGGCCTTGAGGCACAGAGTTGCCCACACTCATCAAGGGAGTCAATTTGCATGCAAATTCTTTGAGTCCAGAGCTATGCAGTCACATTCATGTGATCATGCTCTTTTCCTACTGTCAGAAGAGAGTTTGCTCCTCAGGAATTGGCTGGAGGGTGTCATCCCTGCACTATATGAGCGACGGGCTGTCACTTCAAACGAGCTGAGGAAAACATTCAGTAGTATGTCACGGTCAAGTAGGCAATTCATTACCTTACAGAACCATAGCCAATGTTATTACAGAGCTGCAGTTCCTTTCTACAGAATCCCATGAAGATAGAAACTGTGCTCTGACTCCAGAGTGAACCACCTTCCTCTGCTTTTATTCTTGCAGGGAAATGCTGCTCTGCATGGTGTGCAATGAGATTGGAGAGGACAGCTGCATGCAAGGTGATCAGGCATGAGGTTTGCATTGCCTGTTCCATCATTATTATTTTGTCCCCATGGAGATTTTGTGGTTTTGGCTGTTACTCTGAGAATCATCAGCCAAAGAGAGCAACTGCTTCTACAGCAGTCGTAGGAACTCTCTCTCCATCCCGGTATACTACAGGCAGCAGGGTAGCTTTGGACATGACCTCCCCTCACTGCTCCACCTCTCCTCCCAGAATACTGCCTTACTTTGCTTTTAATTTCTGTTTTATCATTCATGAGTCTGGGTCCTCTGGTCCCTGCAGCGCAGATTACAATCCAACTGCCTCTAATAGAAAATACTAGCACCAAACCTTATGTTCTTAAAATTCATTGGAGCTATCGCAGTTCATCTTCTTATTGCTTTCAGGCTATGAAGGACTTGATACAGTGTATGAAAGTTTTCCTCTAACACATTAAGAACTAATTCAGCAAGTTTGGACACATGTCAGGCCATGTCTTATCATGGAGTGTGTGTGAGCAGCATGCAGGATCCTCTGTGAAACAAGACATCCATTCACTATCCTGGTGCTGTTTCCTCATTAGTTGTTCCTCTCCTTGGTGCCAGAAAGATTCCTTCAGTAGAATCATAGAATCATAGAATCATAGGGTTGGAAGGGACCTCGAAAGATCATCTAGTCCAACCCCCCTNGTACCTGCAGGAGGGTAGTTTCCTCTTCTGTTCAAATCAACAGCAATGAACAGTCCTTTCCATTACTGGGGAGCCCTTTGGAACAAACTAAGAGCAGAAATCACTGTATTAAAGCAAGTAGCAGTTCCAGTGATGTGCTAGGCATTTCTTCTCTCCATCTGTGACTGTCACAGCTAGTGAAGAGTGGTTTTGACCAAGCAAATATTTTGTTTGCAGTATGTGCTGAGTTACTTAGTTGTACCTTATTTTGAGTATTAGTAAGCTTATGAAGATTATAGCACACTGATGCTTCTGCTGCTTTTTTCAGGCTTTGATCACTGCAGCCCTTCTTGAGGCAAAGCCAGAGCATGTCACTGTGCAATGCAGAAGATGCTGAGGCTCTGAGACCTAATCCTGGGCTGTTTGTAGGGACACTATCGGAGCAGCACTGCAGGAAGCAGCATGGAGGAGGGCTGTGCAAACACTCCGCTGCCTGGGCTAATATTTACAGCGCCACATTCTGCTCTTTGCAGGCCTGGAGACAGACACCAGCCACTCACAGTTCATATTAACACCTGTACACTGCAGAAATATTAACCCAATGCAAACAGCCCAGCAGAAGTTAATGTCTATATTCATAGAAAACCAAATAAAAACCTCTCTCATTTCCTAGCATGTGTGCTAGTGCGCCATAGAGTTCTGGCTGCTTATTGCCAAAGAAGGTTCAGGGGTTTGACATCCATAGCAGATACTCAGTTTTCTGCTTGAGTACCTGTAGTATTTGGCCACTTCTGGCTCAGATAGTTTTATTCTTTTATTCCTATGAATAAAGCATTCAAAGCTGCTCTTGTATTTTAGCCTCAGAGTGGTTCACAGCAGGAAGATCAGAGACATTTAAGTGTCTGTATGCATAAGTACAAAGTCATACAGCTTAGTGGATAGACTGTATCTTTGGGGAGAATAACTGTCTGTAAGTTATCCTACAGGAAAAAGGAACTAGTAAATTTATGATGATAATAACTTAGGGTGAGCAACTGACATGCTGAACAACAGAGCTTCAATCCAGTGGGACTTTGAGAAACGAGAGGACTGGGTCAACAAGCACTATGCGAATTTTCGGAAGGAGGGTGGAGTTCTGTTGTAGGGCAGTGACCTCAAGCCTCTGTTCTGGCTGGGGAATGACTGGGTGAGGAGCAGCACTGCTGAAAGGGCCTGGAAGTTGCTGTGGTTACCAGTAAGCTCACACCACACTATGAGGAAGAACGTGGACAGAGACTGAAGGAAGTTATTCCCATCTACTTAGCAGTGGTGTGGCCACTGCTGTGCACGGTTCCTTACCCATGAAGTTCAAGAGGGATGTGGAGGAACTAGAGAGGCTCCAGTGGAGTGCTACCAAGATGGTAGCATGTGACCTACAAAGAGGTTATCAGAGCAGGGCTTGTTTGCTTGGCAAAGAGGAGTTTCAGAGGTGATCTATTATCAACCTATAGCTACCTGAACGTGAGTTGCAAAGGCAACAAACACAAACTCATGTTGGCAGTGGCACATGATATAAGAAGTGATGATGGCCACAGTTTCTAGCTTGAGTTGTTCAGGCTGAATACTATGAAAAACTTTTTCACTAAGAAGCTGGTGCTGCAGTGCTAGAACAGGTTATCCAGATGCGTATTGGAGTCTGTATCCAAACTTGTAGAAAAAGCCACAGACAACTTGCTCTTGTGTTGGTGGTAGTACTGCCTATCACACAGGTTCTAGATTACAGACTCTGTAAGTCCCTTCCCACCAACTAGTCAGGGCAATGGTTAGTATGCACATGCTCCCGTGACAGATTCAGAAGCAATCCAAGTCATGAGTAGCTCAGAAGAAAAATTATTTTTAAAAGAAAAGCCAAAATATTTCTTCAAGAGAAGAAATGAGGAGCTCCTTAGAACAGCACTGCTATACTACCTTAAGTCTAATTTTTTTCAGAGACAAAACCAGAAAAAGTAAGTAGCTTTATGCACAACACTAGATTTTGGTTCAAAGACTTTCAAGTGATGCACTGCGAGCCCATTGTTCTCATCCTGGTATATCCATGATGCATATTGTCAGAGCAGCTACCCTTGTCTCAAGTGAAGCTCAGTTAGTATGCAGGACAGTGGATCTGGCAGTGGTGAGACAGACCTGAGGTAGCAACTGTTCAGAGGCATGTACTATATTGAACATGATAAAAGATAGAAAAACAACGGAACCAGAAACAAGATTTTACTGTTCCTGTAGGTTGGCAGGGTACTTAAACAGGTATGAGAGCAACCAAGTTACAGAACATATATTAGATTATTTCCGCATGATTCAGTAGCAGCCCTACAGCTGCTTTCCACACTGAAATGGACTAGGTTTCAAGCCATGAGGCCAGGGACTCCAAGGTGCATTAGTGGTCCCGCTACCTTTCAGTGCTGTGGAAGACAGTATTGGAGGCAGTGGGCTCCAGCTGCTTGCAGTAGGTTTGTATTTTAATCACTCCTGTACGTTTTCTCCTCTTTGCTTGTAAAAGAGATGGGCACATGGCAGGGCAGCAGTGCAGGGGCTGTTTACTTTACATCTTATCAGCAACATTAGTCGCTTTAGAGTCTACCAGGAAAGACCCAGTTACCAGCCGCTCCCGTGTGGCAGGACTTTGGACCACAGCATAGAGCTGCTGTGTCCAGATGGACATGGCTTTCCCTACTAGTTCTGCCCCTGGCAACAAGATTTTTAGGATTTCCAATTTCTTTGTCTGTCCTCAGAAAAATCCCTCTCTTCCCTCATATTCCTCCTGTTCTTTTAAAGTATCCAACAAAGTACTTGCCTGAAGAGCTATCAGCGAGATATTATTGGCAGTCCAGGAGGACATCTCACTGTACTCAGAGAGGTTTTAACTAAGGTTTTTATGCAGAGGTGAAGGTCGGTTCAGTGTAAATGTGAGGGGAAACTCCGTGTGCCGTTCACAGTGTGCTCCAGAGCACTAAGGCTGTTTGGCTAATAAGTGAGAAGGTTAGGCTTGCTTCTCAGATTTTGCATGCAAGTCAAATGGGTAAGACTGCCCGTTTTTTTTAGTAGCAGTATGTAGCGCTGTTGTGGTGTTGCCTTTTTTTTAACTAGGCCATACTGAAAGGAAGCTGTGCTAATAGCTGCGGCACCATCACACATATGCTGATGCATCTCTTTTACCCCAGTGATCTAGGTAATTTGTGATAAAATGGAAGATGTTATGAGTCTTACAAGGAGCAGCTGAAGGAGCTGGGACTGATCAGTCAGGAGAAAAGAAGGCTGAGGGGAGACCTTATTGCTCTCTGTAACTACTTGAAGGGAGATTGTAGTGTGGAAGGGTGTCCTGGTTTAAGGTAAAATGGAACCAATTTTCTAATTCGGAATTTTATTTTTCAGCTGGGCCTGGTCTGACTGAAGTCTGAAATTAACAACACATTGTTCAGACAGTGTTCACTCTCCAAGTGATAAGACCTGATTATACCAAGGAATGGTATGCACTGAGGCTCCTGCTTATACTTATTGCTATAACAACCAAGGTCGGCTAACTTCGCTGTTTGTCCCGTTAGAGGGTGGGAAACGGAGAAGCGCAGAGGGGTCACACCTATAGGGAGGAGTGGACAGGACANTCCGATTGGCCAATTCGGCCAAAACCACGACAAAGGGTCAGTCTCTTCTCCCAAGGAACAGGCAATAGGACAAAAGGAAACAGCCTCAAGTTACCACAGGGGAGGTTTAGACTGGATATTAGGAAAAATTTTTACACTGAAAGGGTTATCAAGCACTGGAACAGACTGCCCAGGGCAGCGGTAGAATCATCATCCCTGGAGGTATTTAAAAGATGGGTAGATGTAGCACTTAGAGATACAGTTTAGTCATGCGTTTTGTAAGTGTTAGGTTGATGGTTGGACTTGATGATCTGAAAAGTCTCTTCCAACCTAGGGAATTCCATGATTCTATGATTCTATGTTCTTGACAGATCCCCAGGGCTGCGTAGGGGTAGGCGCATGGCTGGGGAGGCAGAAGAGCTGGAGTGACACAAAGGAGTACAGAACTGTCCCTTCTTGAACATGCATACATACAGGCCGCTGTGCACCCACCTAATGCCCTGGGGTGAACAAAAATCCCCGCATGTGGGCCTAAAGCAGCTGGGGAACATGAGCTCTTCTGCAAGGTGAACAAAAACATGAGCTATTCTGCTGGGCTCTGCAGTTTCTGTTTGTGCCACCTCTCCGGACAGACCTGCCCTAATCCCCTTCTCCTAGCAGTGCGCTGCGCTGGGAAGGCGGCTGGCCGCACCAAGCCGTGGCCGTGGTCCCTGGTGCAACTGCGGAGTTGTCCCAGCTGGGCCCGCACCTCACGCTCCGACCACAGGCCCCGTACAGAGCCCTCAACAGCGACCGCCAGAGGGCGCTCGAAGCGGTGGGAGAGGAGCGCTCCGATTGGGTCGCCACCACGTCACTCGAGGACAGCGAGCCTATCCGGAGCCCGCCGTTCAGGGCTCCGCTGGCTCCTGGTATAGCGGCGGGGCGGGCCGGGGCCAGGCCTCCCGAAGAGCCTGTTGGGTTCCTGCAGCGGATGCCGGCAGTGCCCTGCGGCTGGCTGCTCCCTCCGCGGGCCGGGCTGTGGGGCATGAGCTCTTTCCTCAGGGGAGGTGGAAACAGATTGGCACTGGGCTACCAGGCGCTTCTTTCAGCAAGTTCCCCAGGTGAGGCAGTTCTGGGTCTGTTCACTCGCCTCCCACCCTTCTGCTTCAGTTGCTGGGGAGAAGGACCCGAAATACCACTCGAATACCACCCTTTCCTTTTGAATGACGTAATAGCTACTTCACTGCCCCTTTGTATCCCCTCGGAAGGATGAGAGGGGAGAGGAGGACGACTTACTGCCAGATGAGAGGGGTTTAAGAAGGTTTCTAGTCACTTGCGAGTGCTGTGCTTTGCTCTCAGGGCTGCCTGGCAGATAGGGGTTCATCCTCACTCCAAACAAGTAGAAGAAATAAAGCTGCTGCTCTTGGGACATGCAGATCAAGCTGTGGAGACACCCTCTGCGTGTCTGGGACCCTTCTGGCAGGTATCCTGCTCAAGTTGGACAAGGACTTCTGGAAGATATTTCTGTCCCTTGTCCTAGGTGCCTATTCAGTCATATGTAAGGAAGATGCCCTTTGAGGGAAGGGAGAATGGCAGAAGTGTAGCCATGCTAACTGTAGACCTGTCCAAACCTGAGGGTCCTCCTCTTGGCTCTCACGTGACACTGGCTGTCACACTTCTGTTCTCAGGCAGCCCAAACATATTGACCAAACTTAACCTGCACAGCAGGCATCTTGTGAGACTTTGGACCTCAGGTCTTTTTAGAGGAGAGCTTAAGACATTGTCCTGATGCCTGCCACCTCTTCTGAGCACTACTTCCCTCTCTGCAGCATTCAGCACCAATTCTGCCATCCTGCCAGCTGCTTTCTGAGGACTGGAAAATAAAGTGCAGAGTCTCCTGTGCTTGCACAGTCTCCCGTCTCTGTCCCATCAGTGCTGTGGGGGCTGGAGTCCGACACACCCTGGGACACACGAACCCAGGCTATAGGCATCCGTTGTCCTGATGCCCACCTAGCAGCCATTCTGCTGTGGCATAGAGGGAGGGACCTGACCACTTCACCCCGTTTCAGAGACACAGCCCTGCTTGTAATGGCATCAGGAAACTCAATGCTGTTTCTTGCCTGGGCTGGTGAATGAGAGGGCTGGCTGCTCTCTTGGAATCCGCAGCGTGCTCCAGCAACTTGCAACCTCAAGAAACCCTGCCAGGAGAAGCCACGGAGGGCCAGTATGTCTGAGCCTAGCTAGATTTAAGAGTTCTCTGCTTTTGTTGTCTGTATCTTTGCCAAACATTCTTACCTTGTTACTGTTTAACTGCCCTAGCAGCTCAGGGTTCTCCTTATCACCATGTTGCCTTTTGCTCACTAAACCCCAACACACAGCAGGAGAAAAGCACACAGGTTTGTTAAAACATACAGTGGTATATATGAATGGAATTTTGGAGCTGTTGAAGAAGAGGGCCATGTTAAAGTAGATCAATTGTATGGACTTCAGATCAAGTACATTTCTGTTTGTAGAATAAATGGCTTGAATTTCTTCAATAATCTGTACAACACTTGCTTAGTGATGTTAATTTCCCTGTGCTTGTCCTAATTTATGTTGTGGATTCCCAGGGTGAATAACTTTTTCTCTGTTACCTGGACTGATCCTAAAGGTAGCAGATTCTAGGATGTGGTATGGGATCCGTTTAGTTGATCAAGATTTTTCTCTACATTGTCTGGGAAGGAGGGCAAAAATAACTCATACTTGTGAGTTTTTTAGAGAGGCAAAACTGGATATTGTGTTGGACTTGGCTGTAGTTAGCCAGCATGTATGTTGTCTTACATCATGGTCAGCCACAGAAAGGGATGTGCCTCTCTTGATCAGGCTCTCCCAGAGACCCTGTGGAGTTTCTGGGGAACACAGTAAACAGTAAGATCTGCAAGGGAGGCGGGGGCAGACACTTTACTCAGCACTCACCACGCTGAATTACGTGGATTGAAATGTTCTCATTTTCTGAATTTAATCTTGCTTGTGCTTGTTGTGCTTTTCTGAGCAAAGGCATGTGATTTGTGGAAGATACAGACATGACACGCAAAGTTGGGTCCCTGGGCAGCGAAGACATTGCTCTCTGAAAGGCAAACTTGCATCTTAAGCATCTGCTGAGGACTCTCTTACTTTGGAGAAGACTTTTGTTCCCCTTTCCAAGAAGTACTGCAGAGGCAGAGCAGAGCCAGGTGCAAAACGCCTGTGTTCTCAGCTTTGGCCAGGCCTCCAGTGTCTCTTTTCTGCATGCACAAGGCAATAATGAAAAGTCCCCCTTTCTTTAGCCTGGGCCTCTGCTGGGCATTCCTGGTCATTGAGTTTCTGAGAACTGGAGACATCTTGGATCTTAACAGACTGTGCTGCTGCCTCTCATTGTTCCTTTTCATTTATGCCCTTCCACAAGAGTTCACATGCCTCCATGCCAGGAGTGCTGAGATGCCAGCTGCCTTGTGGGGCACACGAGAACATGTCACAGGCCCCACTCAGCGTACACAAGATGATCCACCGCGGTGGTGCTGGAGCGCTAACGGGGCAGAAGCAGCACGGTAGCCCACCTGCACTTTCTGCCTTCTCGGGGGAGGGGCCTGGGCTCCTGCCTCCACAAGCACAACACAAGCAGGGAAGCGACGCCCCCGCCCCGGAGCGGGCTCGGTGGCCCGTGCTTGCCGGGCCGGTGGCTGCTGGAGCCGCGCTCTGAAGGAAGGCACAGGGAGCCGCGTAGTTTTTCCCACTTGCGTGCGCGTTCTGGTCCTTTGTACGGGCCCTTGGGGCTGAAGATCCCGGGGCTCGCAGACGCGCCTCTCTGCGGCGGCGGGAGCTCTCCCCTCGCCCAGCACTCGCGGCTCCCGGGAGGGCTGGCGGGGGGTCTGGGGCCCAGCGGGCCGCTGCCCGCCTTAAAGACCTGTGGAGCGGTGGCGGACGCGACCGGAAGCGGAAGCGAGCGGCGCCCCAGGCTGGGGCGCCTCTGTGGTGGTGGGGCCGCTAGGCCGTGGCCCGGCCCTTCCGCTTCCTCCCGGGAGCCGGTGGCGGCGAGTGACGGGGCGTACCTCCGCAGCACTGAGGGGCGGCGCGGCCCGGCCCGGCNGGCGGGGTCCCACGGGGGCCGCCGGTGCCAATGGCTGCCGGAGCTCCCCGAACGCAGGGGTTGCTGTGCTCGCTGAAGGAGGAAATAGACCCGCTGTCTGGGCGGGCGGCGGTGGAAGGGGGAGCAGGTCAGGGGTGAGCTGGCCCGGAGCGAGTTTATAGCTGGTTTCAGGTGCTGAGAGTTAAACGGCGTGCTCCTGAACACACCTCTATTGACTCGGTATTGGTAAAACATGCTTTATTTTTCTTTACATAGTAGTGGCAGAGGGTAGGGGGTTTTTCCTAGCTTTGTTTCCCTGTGTTTGTTTCCTGTTTATTTCTTCTGCTTTTACTAGCCCCTTCCTAAATACTATGAAACTCTAACAGAACTAGTGACTTCAATGAGGGTTCCAGAACTCTTGTCTTTCATGTAATCACTCTTGCTGACTTTCTTAACAGGTATACGGCCTCCTATCGTGAACGGCCCGATGCCAGCACGGCCACTGGTTGCACTGCTGGATGGACGAGATTGCACTGTGGAGATGCCCATCTTGAAGGATGTTGCTACAGTGGCATTTTGTGATGCTCAGTCAACTCAGGAAATCCATGAAAAGGTGGGTGAGAATACATGCAAGCATTCGGATACAGAGCTCTGCCTCGTAGAGTAACCGAAGCAGAGATTGATTTGGACTGGTTTTTGTTGCAGGTGCTGAATGAGGCAGTAGGAGCGCTGATGTATCACACCATTACGCTTTCTCGTCAGGATCTGGAGAAATTCAAAGCCCTCAGGGTCATTGTGCGTATTGGCAGTGGCTATGACAATGTTGACATCAAATCTGCTGCAGAATTAGGTATGATGACACCATTAGGGCTCTGTTGCGATCAGAACTGAATGTGAAGTGGAACTCTGCCCGTGTTTTTCTGTTTTATAGCTGAGTGCATTTAAAACCTTTTATGTAAAAAAGGTTTTGAGCTGCTTAGTCTCAGTTATCTTTAGGAAGCTGACCAATATTGGAGCTGGTACGTGGCTTGAAAGAAAGATTCTTGGTTCTCAGAATGCTCTGCTATAGGTGTCAGTGTCTTTGCTGTTGTTTGTGATTCAGAAACCCAAATACAGTGTCTAGATAACTTTTGGCGAGGCAGCTTTGTGTTGTTTGTGGAGAAAGAACTGAGCAAACTCTGATGGCTGAAAGCAGCTTGCAAATGCTGATGCAGGATAAACTCACTGTAAATGTTCAATAAGTGACTTTTTTATATGCAGGTAGGTACTGATTCAACATTTTATTATTGATCCATTTAGAGCCCTAGGCATGTGAAGAGTCTTTGGATCAGGTGACAAAAAGGTGCTGAAAAGTGCTTATTTGTCTAGTGCTTGAATTATGTCTGAAGAGTCTTCTCATCTGAATGATCCAAGTGAATAGTCTCAAGAGTTCATGGTGAGGTCTTTGGCTCTCATACAGCCATTACATTTTTGGGCTGAGCTTGGAACCTAATATGCTCTTAGGGTTCTCTCCTTAAAGTCACCATCCATGTCTTTGATTCATTCACATTCAGAGCTTTCCCTTTCCTCCCATTCCAGACTCTTTAACCCAAGGAGAAATGGGTCAGAGTTCTTTCACTGTCAGACTGCTGCTTGCCACTTTTGCTTTGGAGCAGAATGATGATGAACCTTATGCGTGGCTGGATTTGCTTTTTCGTGGACAATTAATGATTATTTTCGTGCTTAGCCAGGCCCTTTACTTCATTCTGAGGCAAGAAACTATTCCATATGTGTTCTGAATCTTCAAATCAGACCAAAGGGCTGTTGTGTGTGTTTGCATTTTCTTATATTTAGGAATAATATTGCATGTAAACAAAAATTTGTGTCTAGCTGTGTAAGAGATGAATGCACGTCCCTTGTCTGAAGTTGAATGAGATGGTAACCAGTGAGATTAAAAGAAGTTAGGTTTCCCTTTCTCCCCCTCCTCATGTCATCTGAGTGACATTATGGCATAATTGCAAAGGATTTGATAGAGAAAAGGAGTCGGATATCTGGGACTTTTTGTGGCCATTGCTCTTCTGTTTCTCTTGGGAGAGCGTGGTCTTAGTTTAGTTGAATCTCTCCTCTGTAACAGGCTTACGAAAGAGTGATGCATTGCTGAATTTTATGTGCGTTCAACCATTGCCTAGATTTTAATTCCTAGTTTTTAGATATGTGGTAAACTTCTGAGGAGGAAGAGCTTCCTTGGTTTGGCAAGTGGCTTGGGTTATGTTTGGGAAGAGATAATTTTTTCATAATTTTCATTAGTTATTTTTATTTCTTTGTTGGTTTGTTGAATGAAGGATAGTGGCAGTGATGTTGCCTGGCCCTCCCCTCACCCCACCTCCCTCTTTTTTTTTTTTTTTTCTATAGACTGATCAGGAATTACCAGATTTTACTACATTTTTCCATCTTTCCCTTTCCTGACAGTAATTTGTACTTCCAAGACTTTTGTTGGCATTAGTAATGTACCTGATAGTTCTAACCATGGATTTTATGGTCCCTTGTGGTTATTCTAGAGTGGGAGTATTATGTGTTGCTATTTTTAAGTGTAACTTCAGATGGATTTAGAGAGGTTACTGTGGCTTCTTTCTGCGTTTAATGAGTTGGTTACTTATTGCTGCGCCTGGGGAAGTTGATGCTTGCAGTGAGCATCTGGACCATGAAAGAGCTCGACCATCTGTCTTAATTCTTCTACTGTCTGCCAGTTAATCTGTCAGGGGTATCTCTGGAATGAGTGCATCTTTTTGGATGCTGATCTTCTAAAACAGTCAGTTTCTTGCATCACTTGTGTGACCCAGTTTTCTCATTTCAGCCTGTTGGTTTTGTTTTGGTTTTTTTTTTTCCTGGCAAGTGTGTCAATCAAATGGATATTTATAAGGAAAGAATGGTATTTCCTTGGGGTTAAAAGCTTGCTGGTCATATCTATGTTGCTGTAGGATGAGCTTCTGAAATTAATCCAGTGTTTCTTGGCAGTAGTTCTGGAGCACTGAATTATCTTTCAGCACTTATACCTGAAGAGCTCTATGTTGGTTTAGCGTTGTGATGCTAAAAATCTTATATGACCTCTATGGCTTTGTAGGCATTGCAGTTTGCAACATCCCTTCCTCCTCAGTAGAGGAGACTGCTGACTCCACCCTCTGCCACATCTTGAACCTCTATCGCCGTGTTACTTGGCTACATCAGGCTGTGCGGGAAGGGAATCGAGCCTCGAGTGTAGAACAGATTCGAGAGGTGGCTGGAGGTGCTGTGCGTATCCGTGGGGAGACTTTGGGCATCATCGGACTAGGTAAGTGATGGGAATTGTTAGATTGAAAATGAACTGTGAAAGTTTTTGGGAACCTAAGAGTCACAGACTGAAAAAAGTGATAATTTTACAGCTGTTCTTTCTGAAACACACTGACTCATAAGAAGTGTTAGTGCCCTGTTCTGTGGTGCTGGATATCTTAATGAGTTCAGTGTATGTCATGGGATTGGGGATTTTTTTTTCCATGTTCAAATGGCTAGAAGAATTGGCACATTCAGGCAGATCTCCTCTCTTTCCCTGTGTGCTAGGCTCTGTATCAGCAAAGCCACCTGAGAGGTACCAATTCCTTCTCGAGTTTCTTGTAATCAGGTTATTACTGCCTCTGACTCAGGGTCCAGATTTGGTTTGAAAAACAGCTCCTTCTAGGCTAAGCTCTGGCTATTGCATGGGGAAGGACTAGACTTAGACAAATGTGATCAGCACTGAATAACCTCGTCTGGATCCTTATGGCAGTCTAGGGGGTTTTCAGGGCTGCAATACCTTGGGCCCTGGCAGTGAACTCCAGTGTAGGCTCCCAGTCTGCCCCAGTATCTTGTCTTTAAAGTTTGTTTTACCTTTCCTTGATGATTGTGGGTTTTCTTTTGTGAAGGCCGAGTTGGACAGGCAGTGGCTCTGCGAGCCAAGTCCTTTGGCTTCAACGTGATTTTCTATGATCCCTATCTGCCGGATGGAGTGGAGCGATCCTTGGGTTTACAACGAGTAGGAACCCTGCAGGATCTACTAATGCACAGCGATTGCATCACATTGCACTGCAGCCTGAATGAACATAACCATCATCTCATCAATGACTTCACTATTAAACAGGTGCAGCAGGAGCTTGATTTCCCCCACAGAGCACTGTGGAAATGAATGAAACTGCTGCTTTCACAGAGGCTGAGAGCGTGTGAATCCTGCTGCCTCTGTTGTGTGCCTCCTGCTGCCTTTGGAGGCTGGGAGCGTGTGGATCCGGGTGCCTGTGCTTTGTGCTGTATAGAATTTCGTGTTAAGAGAAGAATAGGATTGGCTCTTTTTGCCAAGAAATTTCATTTATAAAGAATGTTTTAGGTGATTCAGTGATTTCAAGTTGCCTTTAAAATGCATAATCAACTCTGCTGGTTAGAGCCAGATGTGGTGTGGCTGGGACTGTGTAAGTTTCTTTACACAGCTCTGCCAGAGTCTCTCTGCCCAAGCCCACTGCAAAGTCAGTCTCGGGCTCTACTCCACTAGTCTATGAATGCTTTTCAGTGCTTTCATCAGAGGCATCTGGACATTGCAGTCCAGTTTTGTATAGCTGGATGCTTTATTCATGTCCTCTTTCTTTTCTAATGTAGAAGGATGAATATGGAGTGCAGAACTTGAGAGTTCCACTTTTGCCCTTGTTGTCTTGTGGGTTTGTTTGTTCATTTTTAAAACAGTTTCTCAAGCATTGCTTGCAGGCATTTCCCCTGTGGTTAGCTTTGCAGTGAGAGCACTCCTAATTCGTCCAGGCCTCATCTAATCACTGCAGGCTCCTGCTCATTTCCAGTAGACTTCCCAAGATTCACTTAGCTTCCCTGAAAAGTCTCATTCTCAACCCACTTAATATTTTTCTTCTTCCAGATGCGCCAGGGCTGCTTCTTAGTGAACACAGCCCGGGGAGGGCTGGTAGATGAGAAAGCATTAGCACAAGCCTTGAAAGAGGGGAGAATCAGAGGAACAGCATTGGATGTGCATGAATCTGAGCCTTTCAGGTAAGATTGCACCTGCATGCCTGTTGCTGTCCTGTGACTCACTATGCTGGATGATTCTTTTGGGTTTTTTTGTTGTTTGAGTTACAGTGATACCCAAGAGGACAGATAAGGTTATCACTTCTGGAGAGAAACCACTTTTTTGGTTTTGTTTCTTTTTTCCTCTTACCCACAGCTTTGCTCAGGGGCCTTTAAAAGATGCACCCAATGTGATCTGCACCCCTCACACTGCCTGGTACAGTGAACAGGCTTCCATTGAATCCAGAGAAGATGCAGCTAAAGAGATCCGCAGAGCTATTACAGGTAATGAGGAAGACTGTGTGCTCTGCAGCTGCTGCTGAGTTAGTATTCTTTTGTTAGTTCACTGCAAGGATTATGCTGATTGTTCTGAAAACTTAGTAACTGATTTCTGGAACTGGAGTGTAAGTTGATAATTCTCTGTTTGCCTTCTGAGAATCTTGTAACTAATGCTGGAGTGGCACTTTCCCTGCCTTGTAACCTAGTACATCTTCCAGATCCTTTGCAATAATTCCTTTGATGGTTATACTGTACACCTTGTTTCTGGAGTAGTACATACTGTCTCTTGTGGAAAGGGAGGCTTGGCAATTGCAGTTTGTGGCCAGTAGTTTCCACAAGATCACAGAAGTCAGAAGGAAGTTTATTGTCTTGTCCAGAGACCAGTTGTTCAGGGGAGAATCTCCCCTGCCCAGGGTTATCCTGTGGAGGTAGATAGAAAATATGTTTCACATTTTCTTTCTGTTTTCCTTTGTAAATGCTTCAGGGAACAAACCTCTCTTATCTTGGTTTTTTTTTCATTCTTCGTGCTCTTGCAGGTCACATACCTGATGCTTTGAGGAACTGTGTTAATAAGGAGTACTTGCTGTTAGCAGCTCAGTGGTCCAGTATTGATCCTGCAACTGTCCATGCAGAACTCAACGGAGCTGCAGCATACAGGTGAGATATGTAGGTTGTCCAAAGTTACCGCTTCCAACCCTGTCTTACTACTGAAGTAGGCCAACATCCCCCTTTGGGTTTGAGAATTGCTTGTACCTGCAGGCAGGTATGTTTCTGTTCCTATATACTCTGTATATGAGCTCTTTCCAGAAACTTAACAGCAGGACTTCTGAAGCTGTATTAGGATGTAACATTTACTTGGTCATATTTAGTTCCAGCTGCATAATGGTAAATTTTTCCAAATCCTTGCAAGGCCTGCCCAAGAGAGATTTAAATATAAGAAAGCCTGCTGGGTGCCTGAAAAGAGGTCTGGATCTTAATATTTAGAAGTTGTGTGTATCATTAGGGCTGTATAAACAAAGCACTGTTCTTACTTGTAGCCCAAGTACGGACTATTTAAAGAGACATTGTCCAGTGGATTTGGGCAGTGGCCTAAATAGTGTGTATTTCAGTTTATTTGTCTATTACAGACCTGCCAAGTGATTGTGGGCAGGTTGCTTCCCGTCTGTTTTTCTCCCATCTGCAAAGTAGGAAATATATTGTCTTCTCTTCACTGAGATCTGCAGAGGTTCAGACATATTTATGGAGAAAGCACAGCGAGGCAGAATAGGAGAATGGTTCATTAGCAATTCATGAGTATCGCTCTCCTGTTATTCATCTTAGATCTAGCTGTTTTATTAGTTCAGCTCCTTAGTTTTTCTGTCTTAGAGCCCAGTGAAGGATAACTGGCAGCTTGCACTCCTCCTGCTCATGGGGAGGGAATTTTCATCCCTTAAGGGTACCTTCATACAGTGCCTCATGCTGTTTGCCACTGGAAAAAAACTTTGCACCTGTTTTCCAAATGCTTCATATGTGACCTGAGACAATCTCTGCCTGTCTGAGAACAGGTGTCGTTTGGTATTAGGATGTAACTGCTACTCTTCAGCTCTGGAAACTTTTCCTGTGGTCTATCTCGAAGCACTTCTGTTAGAAAGAGGGATTTGTATTCAGCAGGTGCCTGAGGGTGCAGCTCCTTTCCCCTTGCATAACTCTGTTGGACAATCTTGTAATCTCTGTGTTTCTATTGGGTTTAGGTTTCCTCCAGGAGTAGTGGGAGTAGCCACCCCTGGGCTACCAGAACCGACAGTAGCGGAAGGGATTGTAGCTCATGGGATCCCACCTGTCTCTCACTCTGCACCACGAACCCCTTCCCCTGGAGAGACGAGCAAACTGGATGCAGACAGAGAGATTCCTGCTGACCAATAGCAGCATCTTTCTCTTCTCTCCTCTGGCAGCAGAAAAAAGTAGGAGGGTATCTCCTCCTCAGACCTTCTTTAACACCCTAAAGAGACTATTTCCTGTTCATACGGGATGGGAGAATGCATTTCATTACTGGCAAACTTTAGCTCTTGCCTTTATTTTGTAACCCTTTAGTTTTAATCTCTCAGTGAATCTTTCTCCTCTGGGGCAGGGCAGCAGTGACCTTGCCTTGCCTCCAAATACTTGGTTTAACCAATGATTTTTCCTGTATAGCTGCCTTGGTTGTCTGTGGGCAGGGAGCTGTTCTTGTGCACTTGAAAATAGAAGTGGAGCTGCCTGATCAGGGATCGCCCTCAGTGTTTCTAACACCAGACTTCAGTGCACACTTTTCAGTTGTGACTTGCAGCTTAAATTTAATTTGGCTGAACCTCCCTAAGTGTAGCCATGGGGAATATTAGAAAAATATTAGTGAATTGGAGAAGCTGTGACTATTGTCTTTATTATGCCCTTGGTAGAATGCAGCCTAGGCTCAGCTCTGTGTATTACTTTGCTTGTTTTAATTAAGGTTTCCTGTGAGAACAGACATAGTGCAGGCATTGCTAGTTCTTGACCGTATAAAGTTTTGTCTGTGCAGTACTAGGCCTGAAGTTAAAAGCAACAGTCTCAAGGCCAGCCTTGTAAATAATTCAGAAGGGATTAAAATATCATCAAATGTGTTCTGATGGCCACTGTGTGAGGCTTCAGAATAGTTTGCCTTGGAATCTTTGTAACTTGGAGAAGGCAAGAGAATATGGAAATGGGAAAAACTTGCACTGGGAGACAGCAAGTAGCAATAACTTGCAGCTTCAGTTGCTGGTTCCTTCGTGTTAGAATTCTAAAATTTGTGCTACTGATTTTTTTTTTTTTTTTTTGCATAACTGCATCAATTAGAAGTAACATACCAGTCCTAGTGACACTTTTTCAGTGCTGTCGGAGAACAGCTTTTAACAGTTGCCCAAATTACTCCAGCTCTGCTAGCATATATTGCATCTGCAATAATAGGCAGGGCAAGACAGTGGGTTTCACATGACACTTTGTGATACTACAGGAGAACACTCTTAGCTTGTCATCTGAAGCCAAGGCAGGATTGCTGCTCTCAAGTCTTTTCCCATTTCCCAAATTATTGAATGAATTGCTTCTTTGAGGCGTATGGAGTCTTCAGCAAAAGAGGATCCACAGAAGATTTTCCTTAATTCCAAATCTTCCTTTAGTTTCATCTTGTTACGCTTCAGTTATAGCCTTTCCATGCACAAAATGTAGCAATTCCTGATTGATTTGTTCATGTTGTGTGGGTATATTAGAGTAGGTGCTGCATGTGAGGCGAGCCCTATGTGTGGGTTTGTCTGCCTCCCTTGATTCTTCCCTCACTTGTGTGTCTGTGACTGGAAGCTGAACAGCTGGAAACAGATACACCTTGAAGTGTGGACAAAATCCTCTGTTTAGACTGTTAATAGTTCGGGAAGCTGATGAAAGCTTTTGGAGTCATTAAGTTTTCAGATTTTTTTACTGGTTTTAAATTTTCCTCCAATACTGCCTTCATAAATGGCTTACTGCTGATACAGTGAAGTGATTCATTCCTTTCTACTCTGCTCTCCCACTCTCCCCCAGCAATTCGAGAAAGGAAAATAGGCAAGAAGTACATTTCAGGTGTTTCTTACGGATTTTACACTTAAACTGGTTAGCATTAGTGAGATGGTATTAGTTCTCTAGTGCTAAGTGTCTTTCTTGATAAGGTATGTGTCTCAGTGAAGGTTCTTGGCTTCTGTGTTTTCGTGGATGATGCTGATTCTACTTAAAATTTATATACCTCCTTGGCTGCTCAGGTTTAGCAGATTGGACTGGGACTGGTGGTAGGCACAAATTACAGGAGAACTTTTTCTGAACAAAAGCCTAGAGGCTCAGAAGCATTTTGATTGCAGCTGTTCCTAAAATAACCAGCAGCACTTTCCTGGGTTCTCTAATATCTAGGAAATCTAAATTTTACAAGCTACTAGCTCAGAAAGCTGTTCTGACAGGCAGATGGGGAGAAGTTTTCAGGGAATGAGGGCTCGTCTTTTGTCTGTTACTACTTTAGGGAAGCAGTCTGTCAATAAACACTCTTTCCTTGTTTGCTGCTGAAAATTCCTGCCCTGCTTAGACGTTCAGGTCTGAGACTATTTTGTGGTAAGGGGCTTCTAGTTATGAGCTTTGTGAATACAGAGGATCAGAGTACCTTGACCTTGTCTCTTCTAGAGACATCTCACAATGCAAGATAGATTTTTTTTTTTTTTTAAGAGGCAGCAATTTTTTTTTTCTTCTAAACTGCAGGTATCTCTATAGACCAGGCAAATAACTGAGCAGAGGAAGAGTGGAAAGATCTCATTTGGGAGACACTTGAGTTTCTCAAGTCTTATTTTTGGTGCCTAGATATACTGGTGACTAGTAAGCATAGGAATGAAATAATTGATGTTGTAAGAAATATTTCCAGTTATGGATACTAAGGAGTCGAAGCTGACAGCATTGGTAGTGGCTCTGTTCTATCCAACACTATGTAGGCTTGTGGTTGGGCATGAAGGCAATTTTCTCCTTGATTAAAGCTACAGCAGAAAATGTTGAGGTAAATACGAACCTTTATCATGACCTGAAAGAAGGACTCTCTTTGTGCTTATAGGATTACTCTGCTTGTATGCTGTTTGTACCTCTACTTACAGACTGAACCCATTATCACCAGACGAAGGCTGTTCTGAACAGATAGCTCAAAGAAAAATTGACCTAAAGTACCCTGTGGTCTTCTTCATCCCCTGAGTGCCAAGTCCTTTGTTAGCACTCTCTCCTGTGTGATACACTGACTTGCAGCTCCCCTTCCCAAGCTTAGCACAGCATACAGAAGTGGAAGGATTTTTTTTTTTAATGCCTTCATTCAGAACTAGCACAGAGCTTTAATCCCAAAGAACAGAAGTCTCCCAGGGTGAGGCAGGAGTGCCCTAGCTGCACTAATCTGCTTACAGGAGGTGCTCACGCTGTCCCAAGGTACATTCTGTTTGTCAGGGTCACTGCTGCTGACCAGCTTTTTTATAGAGGACTCAGAGTTTCAGAAATATATTTTTGTAGACAATGACTAAACTGTGAAACATGGAAATAAAGCACGTAAACAAAAACTTACAGCACTGTCCTCCGTACAAATGTTTTTTCTCACTTCAGTTCTCTCCTGACTCATTAGAAAATGTTTGATTACTTCTTGGATATATTTTAATAAAGTTCTCCAAAGAACATGGCTGCTGTCTATGGAAGGGGTGGCCTTAGATACAATATTGAAGGGGAGCGTTGAAAATCTCTACAGGCGAGTGTCTGCATCAGTCCTGCTTTTCTCAGATCAGGCAAGTTGGATCTTCCACACAATCACTCCCTGAATCAGCCACTCTGGCAAATGGCTTTCTTTGGATTCTGGAGCATGGACCATCAGTCAAAGCTGGGAAGGTTGCAGACTGAAAAAGCAGCCATCTTCAGAGGTTAAGGGACAGCTTTTGATGTAGCCTGGTGGTTAGTTATGCAAGTTCTCACAAGTTGAAATTGTGGTAACTGGTTTTGCAGCCTTTTAAGTGTATAGTTTAAAAATACATGTAAACAGCAGTAGCTGTTGTCACCCTTTTACAGTAAGATAGTATTTGAAAGTAATATACAAAATTAGCCCATGAAACTAATTTTTCTAACATATAGTAAAGTCAGAATTAGCAGAGAAAAGCACTTAAGTATTTCATACATTGAAGTTAATTCACGTTCTATGGCCTGTGCTCCCTGTATTGATCATTAATGGAAGTTACAAAGCTCCTTCTTATTCTTGGTGGGTTATTTGTCTAGCTGGTGCTGCGCACCTTTGGAATATCTAGCACCGTGCTCAGGAGATGGGATATGGGAAATGCTGGCCTGCTTTATCATGACAATTTCTGTCTTGGAGCTGTTGGAATGAGAAGGGGACAAGGAACACTTGGTATCTTCCACATGGTGATTCTATTCCTACTACATAGCTCATGTTCAACAAGGCTAAGTGCAAGGTCATACACTTGGGTCAGGACAATCCTCATTATCAATACAGGCTGGGGGATGACATGATAGGGAGCAGCCCTGCGGAAAAGGACTTGGGAGTACTCGTGGATGAAAAGCTGGATATGAGCCAGCAATGTGCGCTTGCAGACCAGAAAGCCAGTCACATCCTGAGATGCATCAAAAGAACTGTGGCCAGCAGATCCAGAGAGGTGATTCTCTCCCTCTACTCTGCTCTCGTCAGACCCCACCTGGAGTACTCTGTCCAGCTCTGGAGCCCTCGTCAGAAGCGGGATGTGGACCTGTTGGAGCGGGTCCAGAGGAAGGACATGCTGTGAGGACAGGCTGAGAGAGTTGGGGATGTTCAGCCTGGAGAGGAGAAGGCTCCGGGGAGACCTTAGAGCCCCTTCCAGTCCCTAAAGGGGACCTAGAGGAAAGCTGGGGAGGGTCTGTTTGCAAGGGCATGTAGCGACAGGACAAGGGGCAATGGTTTTAAACTAAAGCAGGGCAGGTTTAGATTAGACATTAGGAAGAATTTCTTTTCAATGAGGGTGGTGAGACAGTGGCCCACGTGGTCCAGAGAGGTGGTGGAGGCCCCATCCCTGGAGACATTCAAGGCCAGGCTTGATAAGGCTCTGAGCAACCTGATCTAGTTTAAAATGTCCCTGCTGACTGCAGGGGGGTTGGACCAGATGACCTTTAAAGGTCCCTTCCAACCGAACACATTCTATGATTCTATGATCTTATTTTTTCAGTAACGAAACTTAAGGCATGAGGGCAAAGCCTGGTCTTCAGAGAATGTAGTAATCGTGGATTTACGATGGCAATCACTTAGATGCAAGACATAAAGGCTCTGCTACTCTTCAATAATGTTTCTATTGGCTCCTGTACTTATTTCCAAAAAAATAAGGAGGGGGGGGTTAGTAAAACCAGTGGTGTACGGCAAACCAAAACCAGCAGATCCTGTACAGCAGAAGAGGACAGAGCAGAGTTCTGATGTTGGTTCTTAAGTTCTATATTGTTGTTCAAAATACCAAAGGCAGACCCTTTTGAACCTTCTCTTGATGCGATAATCTGTTTTAGAACCTGTTCAGTGTATCTGTGTGCTACATCAGGACTAAAATCACACCATAAAGAGTAATGGGATGAAATGATGAAATACACTTCTGAGGACAGGCACATTGTACAAACAGGTATTGCATCCCTCTAACCAGAAAGTAACAATGATGAAATGTTGTCAGCTACTTAAAACAACCTGTCGCAATCATTTTGAATACAGGAAAGTGAAAGCGAGCAATTTGCCCCTGCTGCTGCCAATTCAGCATCAGTGTGTCTCCTCGAGTGAGGAAACAGTGCATGCACAAGAAAACAACTTATTTCCACAAGAGTATCTTTGTTCTGGTATAGAGTACGGCATCTGCTCCTCATTCCAGTTTCTGTCAGTGCTACTGTGTCTTTACTGCACAAGCAGAGAGAGATGTTGAGTCGCTGGTCATTTTGGTAAGTGTAGGATTCTGAAGTGTTTTGTAGTGTTCAAGTATGTTGAAAAGAAGTGTCTTAGGGCGTTGCACCATTCAGCACGAGAACTGTTCAAATGTTCAGCTACTCTGACATCTGCATACCATTAACATGATTTCCTACCTTAATCACCATTTAAATAAATGCCTTCTCAGAATCTGCCTCACTGTAAAGCAAAGCACCCAGACTTGGGACACACTTCTGTTATTCCGGGGCCAACAGCATTTACTCATGTCAATCTGAACCGTTGAGAAGCGCAACTCAGATCCCATATCTCAAGCTGTTACTGTACTGATTTTGTGGGTGTTTACCTGCAAAATTAGGTTAAAAGAGCCTTAATTTCTGTGATAATCTCAGATTTTAAACTTGGCGTTAACGAGGGGCCCTGCCGTGGGAAGGCCCTGCTTTGGCTACCCCCGCTGACCGGCTCCGCCGCGGGGCCCGTCCATCCCGCCGGCTCCTCCCCTGCGCGGCCGCTCCGCTTCCCCCGGCACGGCCGCGAGCGCGCGGGGCACTGTGGGGCAGAGAAATTGGTGGCGGGGGGGTGGAAACTGCGCAGGCGAGGTGCATGCCGGGATCGGGNGGCCCAGCGCGGGGCAGTTGCTTGCTCAGTGTCTCGGGGGGTCGGCGGCGATCAGTGCGATCGGGCCGGCGGTGGAGGCGGCTCCTGCCCATCGGGGATGGCGGACGCGGCGGCCTCCCCCGTGGGGAAGCGGCTCCTGCTGCTGCTGGCGGCGGGGCCGGGTGAGGGCGAGGCGGCGGGGCCGGAGCCGGGGCCTG
>VXBO01005019.1:70026-133774 GCA_013400135.1 Rhinoptilus africanus
GGGCAGGGGCCGGCCCGCGGCGGCGAGCGCCGGCAGCCGCCGGGCGGGAGTTGGAAGTGACCCGGCTGCGGGACGAACGCGTCTGGGAGTTTTGTGTCCTTTGGTGCCGACGAGCCCGTGTTGAAACTTGCGGGTGTTGCTGAGGGGTTGTGGGGACGGCACTAGGTGTCCTGGATCAGCCCAGATGATGCCCCTCATTTGAAGGGGTTATTTGGAGTGGGGTTCATCGATTTCATTCTGTCTTAGATTTTGTTTTCAGATGTAGGAATTTGTGCTTGCTATAAGTCTTTAAAGACTCTTTCGAATTTGTTTCGTTTATTTCTAGTGTAGCTCAATGGGGGGGCTTGGGTGGAGAGTTTAAAAAGAGCTCTCAAAAGGAATCAGTGCCGTTTCTCTTCTGCGAGTATTTGCTGTAAGCGGTGACATGCTTTGGAGAGCTGATGGCCTGCTCTTAAGAACTGGGTGACCTGTGTTAGGCAGAGTGAGGTTCTGTGTTCTTGAAGAGTTTTGTTAGTTCTCTTTATGGTCAGATTTTTTAAAAAAAATTGATATTGTTACGATAAGTTATTTGGGCTTCTTTGCAGAGTTCCAACTTTGGAAAGCTTCCTTGACTTCCTACAGTCATGCCACTTTCTTTGGCCTTGTTTCAGAACTGCAACTAGGGCTATTGGTAGGAAGTAGTTTGCTGGTTTTAGCTTTACAAACCCTGTGTCTGCGGTTGAGAGCTGTGGTGGTGCACTCTAGCTGCTCTCTCATTTGTTTAAGGAGGAGGAAAATAAAGAGAAAGCAGAAAGGCGATCTTCAAAAGAAAAATGGTAGAAGTGTTTGAAACTGTCTGAAATGTGGAAATATATTGGGGCTAACTAAGACGTGGTCTGGAGGACTACTCTTGTAGCAAACATTTGACATATGTATCATCCATAATGCACTTGCGTTATGGAATCATCCATCCCAAATATGCCGATGATGTAACATATTTTTGGTGTGCCTGATCTTATTACTGTTTCAGTGGAAGGACTGACTGGTGGAGTGTTGTACACTTTTTTTGTGTGTGTGTATCTCCGTCCAATAAAAGCCAGTCCCTCATTTCCTGGTTAGTCATTGCTATCCAACCATGTGACATCTGTTAGACTACCCTAACAAAATAAAAATCAAATTTTGTACTTGATAGTGTGGGAAGAATAGGATTTTTTTGGTGTGAATTCATTACCTTCGTTAGCACTGCAGTTCTCACCCCAGTTCCCTTCATTAATAACCTTCCCCTTGGCACAGTATCAGTGATGCAGCTGTCTCTAAACAGTATATTTTCCAATTCTGTACAAGAACTCTTAAATGTGAACTGTGTATAATACTCGAGGTGGATTTTTGAGAGTTCTGTAATGTGGAATATTTTGTGTTGCCATGGAACTTTCCATGCATAATGAACACTGCTTTGATAATGACAATGATGTACTATCAGAAAAATAAGTCTTCTTTTTAAACTCATTCTGCCAGGAGAAGTGACGAGTTGCTGCACTAAGCAGTCAACCACAGTTTAGGAAATACTCATCTGAGGTAAACTAATAATGTGGACTAGATATGAAAAAGGCTAGAAAAGAAGCTATTCTGCCCTTATGTGGAAAAAAAAGTATGTGAGATGCCTATTTTAATGCAGAGACAAGCTATACAAATGCCATGGAAATTAGGAGGCTTAGGACACACAGTATTTTGATTAGAACTGTTTTGGAATAATCCACATATGCTTCTTATGGTAGAGAAAGGGTTGGGTAGGTTTTGGGTTTTTTTTTTTTCCCCTTTATGGATAGTAAATTATGTCTCACGCAAGTTTTTTTATGTCCGAGTTTCTATCTTTTCTGCAGTAATCTGCACATATATTTGAATGTGTTCTGAAGATATTTTCACTTCTAAATGATATGTAGATTATACAGCTTAATGAAAACATGTAGTGATCTAAAGTATCTTGTTCATAAGGGATTTCATTGAATAAAGTTGGTATTTAGCTATGATCCGAATTCTGGAATTTGCTTTGGAAGTGTCGGAAGCGTTTGAGTTAACCATAAATATCATGGTATTTCAACTAGTTTTTCTAACTAGGTCACATTGGAAAAGAGTATCTTTCTGTCTGGAGACTGTATGTAGTAGATGAGGGATGCTGGAACCCTACAAGACTGGATTTAGATTTATATGCTCTCAAGCTGTTTTCGGATGCTACTTCAAACTCATCTTGACAGTTGAGAAGAATGTTTGAAAATGTGCGTATACTGTCTGTTTAGGATAGGGTATGTAGAGGTTCTTGCCAGCTGTGTCTGCTTGCCATTCATGTCTGCTTCAGAATTTCGCTTCTCTCTGATTGGAGCTGAATGGGGCATTTGTAGAGGCTTTCAAACTGCAATAGATACAGAAAGAGGAATTTTCAGACAGGGAGTTGAAACTGGGACTTGGTAAAGTGGTGAGAAGGTTCACAACAAGCTGGGGTTCTATGAATCCGGGATGTCTGTGACACTCTGCTCATCTTCATTTCCTGCTGTCCTGCAGAGGTGATCGTATTCCTGTCAGCAAGATGCTTGTGTGCGTTTGCATAGTGAAAGAGAATATGAGGGGAATGGACCACAGAAAGTGGCCTAGGCTTTGACTCGCTCTGTAAGTCGTGTTTCCTGTTGCTGCTCTTGAGGGCAGAACACTGACCTGGATGGGTGTTGTTAAGACCAGGAGGCATATCTTTCATGCTTCTTGTTGTAAAAGAGATGTTTAAGAACAAATAGGATGTTAAACATTTTCTTCAAATAAATTTTTACTTGCATTGCAAGTGAAACGTGGTTCTTCGAAGGAGAGCTGACTCTTGGCTTCTTTGGTGGTGTAACTGCAGTAGAGGAAACTTTGTGTGACTTGGGAAATCCTCAGAAGAATCCTGGCAGATCTAAGGTGCTTATCAAGTTATAGGTGAGGAATGAGGTGGAGACCCAAGCTAAGGAGCCATCCCAGCTCACGGGTAGTGAGGGACAGGGCAGATGATGGCTGTGGAAGGAACTGGTAGGACTGATCTTGGCAGTGGTGTTACTGAGGCTGGCAGTGGGACTGGGAGGAGAAGGGCTGTTCCTCCAAAATACAGGTTATGGAGAAATGGTAAGAAAACTTGTGTGGCAGTGTGCAAGAGAGTCCAATTGGCTTGCGTGCATTTGGTT
Source organism: Rhinoptilus africanus (assembly GCA_013400135.1). NCBI lineage: Eukaryota > Metazoa > Chordata > Aves > Charadriiformes > Glareolidae > Rhinoptilus > Rhinoptilus africanus. Next base: position 73,209 of record VXBO01005019.1, read on the forward strand.
AAGCCCTTTGCAGAGTTGTCCTTACACAGCATTCACTTGATTCCATATCTTCTGGGTACCATCTCACCCTCCTGTCTTCCATGTTTCTGTTAACCAAGACACTCGAAGTTCCTGTCATTCTCTTTTTTTTTTTTTTTTTCCTTCCCCTTTTCTTTATTTGAGGGTACTTGTTATAACTTCTTGACACCTGGTAGCAATTATTGTACATGTCCAGGAGTTTCAGTTGAACTGCTTTATTCTTGGGGATTATGGAAATGCCTGCTTTGAATGTTCATTGTGCCTACATGGTGTTTATGCAGTGTTTCTGGTATTTTAGAAAGTGTCACACTATAGAACACATGCTATGCTGATCTGCACATGTGCAATATATTTTAAACCTATCAGACTTGATAAATATGTTTGGGGGAGTCTAGGTAGAAATATGGAAGCTCTAGATTGAGAAGGTAAACTTCCAAGACATAGAAATGCTGCCTTTAATACAGCAGTCTGAGTATTTTACATTTGTGTCAATGAAAGAACAGCTGTACTGGGCAAGGTGGAAGGCACACCTAGCCCCCACCTCTGCCCTGTCCTCTCTGGTGCTGGTCAGATGTGGATGTCCCTACGCAGCTCTGTTAAGCCGTCCAGCAACAGGCTGCCCAGTGGGAGTTTTCTGAAGTGATGCTTAGCTGTAAAACTACATGCAGCATGACTGCTGTATATTTGCATCAGTGAAGGGCTATAAAATAAATTTTTGCTCATCTGAGAGTGAATGCTCTGTAGAGATCACTGATGCATAAATAGACTGACTTTGGATGGTCTGTCTCTTCCTCCTTCTGCTTGATGTTTGTTGCAGCAGAATCGAGGATTTCATGTTCCCTAGTTCAGACTTAGTGAACCATGGTTATTTGACTTTGGAAAATTGCTGCTCGAATAGGCTTACTGCTTAAAATGTACATTCAAAGAATCTAGTCTTACTTAGAGTTAACTCATCTTCTTTATATTTAGTGGTAATTGCATCTACAAGTTTTATTTATACTGATATAAGCGATATGAAAAGTTCTAGTGTTCTTGCATGTTAAATTCATAGGAGTATTCAGATCCAGCTTTTGCAAGTGAAAGCTGAAAAGTTACTGTGTACTGGCAAAGTCTGTCTGCAGGAAGCTCCTTGGAAGTGTTTGCATTTGCAGATCAAACTGTTTGTCTTTGAAGAAGTTGAATGCTCCAATTACAGGCACAGGAGATTTAGAGATTTCATCAAAATTATTTCTTTTGACCTTTTGAATATTGTTTTGTAGTCTTGAAGTATAACAGCAGAAACAAGGGGAAAAAAGCTAGAAAAATAAAATGTACTTTGGCAAGACCTTAGATTATTTCTTTTTTTATCATTGTCAAAACATAGCGTATTTTTCCTTTGGCAGTTTATTTTCTTGGGTGGACAGTGTTTACATGGTATGTACAAGGCTTGCTTTTTACCAAACAAAATGCCATAAGCTGGGAAAGTAGAAACTGTGTGTTTTACGGTCTGTTTGGTGAATATACTATCGCTTCATTTAGCTGTATTTTTAGTTATGGCTACAGAAAGCAGTAGACTCATCAAGAGCTGAGTAAAATTTAGCAAGTTGAATACTGGTACCTAAAATTATAATTCAGGTCCCTGTCTTGAAATATTTGTTGGTTTGTTTTTCTATAAGGTGGTTGTACGTATCATACTTCAAATAAATCCAAAGGACTGAATCTTTGTAATGACAGTTTGTAATGACTGTAGTTCAGCACTGTAACTGATACAGGTTTTGAGCTACAGGTTGGCAGCTAAGCATCATTCAAATAGTTGTACAAAGTCAGGTTTCTGTAATATCCATGCTAAGATGTTTTCTCAGTTTTCAGTGGGATGTGTCAGTGCAGATACTAGAAGTTTGAAAGGTTTCTTTTGTTTGTTTATGCTTCTAGGTGTGCAAGCCTGCATGCAGGAATTCCTGTGGAATACTAGCAGTTGCATACTTGTTTCTATCAGGTTTCAAATGGAAGACTGATTATTTCGTAGGAGGTTGAAAAGGGACTTTTGGATATGGAGCAACTTCTACTTGAAATGCAAGTGATTATCATAAAGTTGCTTGGGGTTTTTGTCTTGAGTTATTTCTGTGTTACATCTCTCTGCTTTGGTGGAAGACCATTTCCTCAACATTTTGGATGAAAAAGGTAGGCCAGTGTTTTAACCAAGCAGTTGATTGAAGAAACCCGTTTTGTAGTTTTAACTTCTTAAGGTACAAGGCATTCATTTTGTAGGAAAACAATCTTCTGTGTGTAGTTTGTATATACATATTCCTTGGGCAAGTTCTGTGTGTTTAGTAGCTATTTTCTTTCGGCTGATCTGATTCTATGCTTCAGTGAATTCCTTGATTATTAATTAGACTGACTGTTCTTTTCTCCTTCAAGGTCTGTCTTGTAATTGTTCACATTTCTAGGGCTTTTCTGTGCCCATCTTTTGACTTCTCTATGTTGCCACCATGTGCTTGAGGTTTTTACAGAGCTCCTGCTTTTTAAACCAACTTCCAAGCTGATGGTGGCTTCAGAAATACTTGTATATAACCACATCATGTTCTTATAGAAACATTTGGAAAAATGTCTTTCCAAGAAGACTTAGCTAGTGTAATGAAAATTTGTATATCATGTTTGCATTTGGCTGTTGAAAAGATTTTTTTAATGTGATCATAAAATATATTTGCTCCTACAGTAACTGCTCTCGGTAGTGTTGGAGTGCTCTCTAAGGAGTCTTAATTAATGTTTCCCATTTCAACTGCTGATTACAGAACCAAAACAAAATTCAGTTTTACCTCCACGTAATTATTGTCCTGAGGTTACTGTGCTTGTCACTTCAGTTACTTGCACAATGCTTCATGCTTTCCCTGTGAAGCCGCTGATGTCTGCATCTAGTAATTTGTGCTACCTCCTTTTGATTAGATGCACTATCTAATCAAGGCATCCAACTTTTCAATCAGTGGCAGATTTATTTTCTTCTGTAGTTTCTAAGTGTGTTTTATTTTGAAACTGCTCTTATGGCAAGCTTATTTGTAGTTGGGAAAAATCTTACTGCTTCTGTCTTGTTCTCATTGATGAAGTGATCATGACCTTCTGAGGTGGTGCTGCTTGTCAGTGACTCTTGTCAGTACTTGCTGCTGGGAGTCCCTTTTTAGTGTCCCAGCAACTCTGGATGGTGACATACTGTTTGTAAAACACAAAGAAAGATGGAGAGGGTTTCTTGTATAGTCAAAGTTCTTTTGCGCTTTTTGCATGCATAGTGGACCTTTTGCCATCTTTCTGAATTTCCTCCAAAAAGCAGTGGTTTTGTTGATGTCCACCTTGTTAATTTTGACATTAATAACTGTATTCAGAGATGAGTTTCATTTGTTAGAGATGGTTAGTACGCTAAATGACATTGAAGGTGGTGATTTTGGAGAGAGGCTAACAGTTTCTTAGGCGTCCTTCTAAAGAACAGTATAATTTTCTACTTGATAAGAATGGCTTTGGCTTCTTATTTTCAGATTGTTGAGAATGTAGCATTAACCGCCTTGTTAAAGCTTTTCTTTGAGATTGGGTTTAGCTATAGTCATGTGGTCTATCATCTAATAACCTAAAATAAATTTTTTACTTTATCCAATTTAATCTATAAAACTCAGCAAAAATGAGATGTACTACTACTTTATCACTAATGCTTTTTCAGGGAAGATGCCAAACTTGGAAAGCAAAGGAAAAAGAATGAGGGAAACCAGAATTAGCAATTGGAATAGCAAATTTTCAGAGGCTGTGATTGTAAGAACTTCCAAAAGCTCCTCGGATTCTTCTCTGGTCTGCATAAGGTACCATTAGACTTGAAGCCAGGAATTTGTCTAAAGAAATTTGATACTTTTTATGCCAGCTTTATCAGTGACATTATTAATTATGTTGCAATAATAATTCTACTGCTCCAATACTTGCCATTTTAAAACTAATAATTTTCATCCTACTTTTACCATTCCCCTTAGACTTCTGTAAATCCTAGCCGCCTTAATTTTTAGCGCAGTGCCATTTAATGCTTTGGATACTCAAGTTCAGGTTGGATACAGGAAGAGAAATTCCTTCATATTATATGTAAGATACGTAGTTAAAACTTTCTTTTACTTTTTAATTCCTTCCATTTATTGCCATTCTTTTTTTTTTTTTTTTGCAACCCCCTCCCCCAGCTCTCACCTGAAACTTACTCTTCTGAAACTTATTCACCTGAAAGTTATTGCCAAATATTTGTCAAACCACTAGTGTTGTCTCAATAGACTAATAATTATCAGGTTCTTTCTTTACTGTTTTTAAATACGGGTGTCATATTTTCCACTTGCCAATTATACAGGTACCTATTTTAAATGGCTTAAAAAGTCAGGGCATCAAACCTGCAGTTTAAGGTGTCTTTCAGAGTTCTGAACTGGAGATCCTCATCCTTTTCTTGCTGGGTTGTAGAATGGGTGGGATTAGGAACAGTTTACTTGGATTTATAGGTGATTTGTTTTGTGAAACAAGATATCATCATCTTTACAGTCCCGATATTAGTCAAAAAAGATTGTCTTGCTATTATTTCACTGAAGTTGTTTTTTATGATGCTTTAGGATGCAGGCAGACATCAGGTAAAGATGCATTTTAAAAGAAATAGCAACAAAAAGCACAATATTTGACAAAATTTGTACATGTGTCCAAAACAAATATATTCTGTGAAACTCATGCTTTCTAATAGCTCAAGTATGTCAAGTTACTAATAGCAGAGAAAATTCAGAACTGTTAGTTTTTATATATATTAAGGAAAAAATGTGTCACTTTTTAAGGATAGGTCTGGGGCGTGGTGAAAGAGTTCTTAGTGTACAAAATGGCCTGGTGCTGCTTCAAAAGGCAGTCTGTCTCTGGCTGTGCAGCAGGGAGGTCTCCGATGGCAGGAAGTTTATGTAGGAATGCAAACATTTTCTGAAATAAATTCCTCTTAAAAAGCAAAGCACAGCGATTAGCATATTTGGCTCTGCCTGGTGTAAAATACAGCACAATTACTGGCTTAATTTCAGAGTGCGAGGGATGTTAAATAAATGGCCTGAGATACAGCATGCATAAAGTGGTACTGTGTCTAATGTGCATGGGTTGGAGTTTCTGATTTGGTTGACTTGATAGACTTATGTTGACCACGCAGCTGCAGGGCTACGAGGTTGCTGTTAGATCTTAAATTTGACTTGGATAGCACTTGTTACCCAAGATATAACACCTGGCATCATCACTTTCTTGTTTGGAGTAAACCAAAACCATACAAAACAGCTCCTATCTGGAAGTGTTCAGCTGCATGACAGTTGTCATGGGTCTCACGGGATAAAGTGAAAGAAGACAGTGCAGCATGTGGGAGAGAGAATAGTCCAGTAGTTTATGTTTCTGCTCCTAGTGTGTAAGAAAAAACTTACTGATGAAGACTTCAGTGGAAGAGTTCGGTCTGATGTTGTTATTCAAGTCAATAGAGTAGCTAGCTAATGTAAAAAAAAAAAAAATTACTAGTTGCCCTTCCTATCTCTTGTGCATTGTTGCTTCATTGGACCCTTAAGCAAGCAGCATGGAGGAAGATTGCAGGAAATAAGCCATTGCTTGTGAGTGCTTAGTTTCTGCGTGTTTTGCTGAAGCTACGTGCCATGGAGGTGGCTGGGTCGCATGTGTGAGGGAAAGCGGTGGGACTGTGTGGTGACAGTGGTGAGGCCATGTCCTGGTGCTCTCAGTAACACCAAGCTGCTGGAGTGGGATCTGACCTTCAGCTAAGCTGATGTAAGGCATTTTACCCATCTAAATTTCAAAACCACGTTAACTGCATAAACCAACTAGAATGAATCTCCAGCATTTTCTCAAAGTGCTGTTTTGAAAGTAACATCTTAAAGATACGTTGCACACAGAATTATAAATGCATGTATTTGTTACTTGCTGTGTATCAGGATAATAAAGCACTGTGCTACTTGAAGACTTTTTGAATTTTGGACAACTGCTTTGCTTTGACTTATGATCCAGTTTGCATGGTGGCTATATCTCACAGGGAGGGGGCAGAAGTATTGAGGCCATCCTTAATCTGCCTTTTGCATTTGGATTGTATTAGGTGGAGTCTTTGGAGTTCCAGGCTCAGTGCAGATCTGCTTGGGCTTCACCCTGTATTGTGAAAAAATCGTAAATTGTTTTTGAGTAGTGTTTTGTTACAAGGGTGAGGTAGCATGGATTGAGGCCAAATCAGATTGCTCTCATGTTCATACCTGTGGTAATGAAGGTTGTGGACCGTCTCTGTCACAGAGCGGTGACAGGGCTGATGGTGCTTGGTTTTGTTACAGCAGGAGTGTGGCAGTTGCAGTGTGCTCCAGAATGGCTGTGGACTGACGTTGGTACAGAATGGGGTAGGGCCTTTCTGATGAGACTTCTTCCCTCGGGTTTTGTGGTTTGCACGTAGTTTCTAGTGCTGTTTTTGAGCTGTGATACTCATGTTACTTAACACTTTCCTCCATATGTCTGGATGGTGTTAGGGTCAGTAGTGATGCTCAAGCTGGAAATGCTGTAATACTGAAAGAAATGGGATACTAACAGAGCACTGTGGTAGATTCTGTTTGTTTTGGCACTTTGTAATTCTTCCTTTCCTACCTACTTACCCCAGCTTATCTAAATACATACTTCATCTGGACAGGGAGAGAAAATATAATGAAGGGCTCGTGGGCGGAGATACAGACAGGGAGATCACTCGGCAATTACCATCATGGGCAACACAGACTTGACTTGGGGAAAATTAATTTTTTACCAATCTGATCAGAGTAAGATGATGAGAAATAAAAACTAAATCTTAAAACACCTTCCCCTCACCCCTCTCTTCTTCCAGGGCTCAGCTTCATTTCTGATTTCTCTCCCTCCTCCCCCGAGCAGTGCAGAGGGGGATGGGAATGAAGGTTGTGGTCCGTCCATTTAATGCTGTCTCTGCCACTCCTTCCTCTTCAGGGAGGACTCCTCACACTCTTCCCTGCTCCAGTGCAGGCTTTCTGTTCTGACTGTATGTCCAACATCTTATAAGAAAGAAATAGGCTACTAATTTCTGACTGGCAGTGCTAAAAATGTATTTTGTGATACCGTCAGCATGATACCAGAAGTGGTGTATTGTCATCCTTGTTGTTTCCTTTGGAAATTTTTAAATAGGCTGCCAGCTTTATCATTGGTAATGTGTTCCCACGTCATCAGTGCATCAGAGCCAAGTAAAGTTGGACCAGATACCAAAGTCTGTTGAAATTCATGTGAAGTGCTCCTTTCCAGTGCTTGAGATCCATTAGGCTCATGGTCTTTGTGTTTAACTGCTACTTTTGTGTGCATTTTGTACAGTGTGACAGTAATATTTTATAGAAGTAAAAAAAAAAGCTTGATTATTCAACAAAATAATAATTTTATCAAACCATATTTGAGATAGACCTGTCATTTTAATACAGGTGTGTATTTTAAATTAAATTAAATGAATACATTTTAATGTTTTTTCATTTTCATTCTGTCCTCTGTATCTTGTCCAGAGCTGCACCGAGGCTAGTAATGAAATTAATTCCTTGTCCTTTTTTATAACTGGCTCCTTAATTGTTGAGATTATTGGAAGTTTTTTTTTTAAAAGTCTAAAGTACATGAAGGCAGGTATTTTATTAAGCTCCTGCAAAAAAAGGTTACTGTTCCCTGGAACCCATTGTTTCATAAACGTGTTCATCTTCATTAGAAATTCTGAAGTGCTGTTGTTAAGTGTTGACTCGCATGATACCAATGCTCATCTTCAGTCACAGGATAAATATTTGTGGCCATTTATTAGCAGCTTGCCACCCTGTAAGGTAGTAGCTTTAGTAGAGTTATGATTTCTCTAGCTCCTGCTGGTTTAATACTATTTCTGCCCTAGATCCTGTCAAAAGTGTTTTTGATTGTTTTGCTTAATTATCATTAGGCATTTTAAGCATAGGAAAGTGCCAAGGAAATATTAAAAACTATGTATATTTTCTAATATTAGTAATATATATAGTGTCTTCACTAAATATATCTTGTCTTAATCAGTATCAGCCTTTAAGCATAATTGCTTTGTCTAATAACTGTGGTTTCTTGGCTTTGTGATGAAATTTACTTTTTGTCTAGCTTGATACTAATTATTTCAGAGGAAGATTTTTCTGCTTTCTTTTTTTCTAATTTTCCTGGCTTTGGGAATCAGCTGCAGTAAAACACCTAGTGTGTGTGTATATATATATAAAAAATATATATACATTTCAGATTGCATTTTTTTGCCTTTGCTTGTAAGAAATAGTTTGAAGCATGAATACTGGATTGGAAACTAAAAGTTTTCTGAGCATCAGTTTTCCTCAACATGAGGAAAAACTTCTTTCCTTTGAGGGTGCCAGAGCACTGGAGCAGGCTGCCCAGAGAGGTTGTAGAGTCTCCTTCCCTGGAGATACTAGAAACCCATCTGGTTGCGTTCATGTCCACCCAGCTCTGTGTGACCTTGCTCTGTCAGGAGGATTGGACTAGGTGATCTCCAAAGGTCCCTTCCAACCCCTACAACTCTGTGATTCAGTATACATCATCTCTGTCTCCCATAATGGATTGTTAAATAATACTTTGATAGCTGTAGAAAACTACTGTAGTGTAATTTTTTAAAATCTTATTTAATGGTGCTACTAGCTGCATGAGCTCTTGGATGTATCTCCCAAGTTGCAATCTCAGTATCTACATTCTCTTCTTCTCTCTCCCATATGTTGACAACGTAGTTCTTTCTACATCGTGAATAAGAGGTCATGGATCAACTAGTTATCCAATTTTACTTGGTAGTCTGCAACAGATTCCTACCAGTGCCTCCTTTCTTGGCATAAGTACTATTATTCCAATTTACAGATGGGGAAACTCAGCCAGTGAGACTAAATGACTTGACCAAGGTCATGCAGGAAGCCTCTGATGAAGCAGGGAATTGAACCTGGGTCTCTGGCTACTCTCTAGCAACTGATGGACCATCCTTCCTTTCAAAACTAGGTAAAATTTATTCTAAGGGATATTTTTGAACTTGGATTTTTTTGGCCATCTTCTGCTTTTTCTGATACATAAAACCCTAAAATGTAAAGATTTTTTTTTTCCATAGGTGGCATCTACAATAGACCTCTTTACAAATTCTAATGCAATAAGCTGCAGTATTTTTTCTATTCTAAATCACGTTTAGAGCCTGTGTGTCGTGTGTGAAAAAGACCCATTTATCTGTCTTATCTACACTATGATCTTCCTATTGTTTCTGATTTTGTAGTGGAAGTGTTGTTGGAAAACTTTAGGGAAAATACCATTTGAACCAAACTATAGTTCTCTATAGCATATTAAGGCCTGAATGTTGGAGTAGTAGCTAGAGAAGAATGTGTCTTCTGGAAAAAAAAAGCTTCAGGCTGTCTTTGTATATCAAATAAAGCAGAACAACAGCTCTGCTTTCTAGTGTCTTTTTATTGGGACAGGCCAAAAAAAAAAAAAACGCCAGGGAGGGAGAATTACAGGTATGTATGCACCCTCTGGTGTTTGTGTCAGGAAAAAAACCAAACTGTTTTTATACATTAAAAAATCAAACAAACCACCAAAGCATAAAAATCTTTACTGTTTGCAATTAGATATTGCTTAGAGAAGGCATTTTTCCATGTAGGAGAGCTTGGGAAATCCTGCAGGTGCATTTTTGTCTAAGCAGCATTATTTTTTTTCATGTGATATGGACATATCTGCACTAAATGTGTATGTACTTGCCATCACCAATACCACTGTTCAAAAGCATTGGTATTAACAAAGTGCCATGGCTGGTTTGGTCAGTGTCTTGTCTAAACTGATGGTGAGCAGAGTTCGGAGAGTCAACAGAATATATTGTTGGTAGATGTGACCCTATGAATTGTAGGGCCATTGATACATTTGAGAGGTAATTTATTCCGATGTAGGCAGGGCTTTAGCATACAGACATTTCCCTCTTGACTCAGATCTGCACAATTTTCAAATTAAGATGAGAAAACCAGAAAATTCTCAGTTATAATGCAGCTGCATTACTTAAGACTTCGGTGTTTTTAACAGATGTCAAATATTTCTGTCTACTACTTTAAGTATCAAAGGGAAATATACTCTCAAGTCTGTCTCGTCTGTCCTTACTTTCCTTGCTTCAGGCATCTCTTTCAGGATTCCCTTTGTGTTTTTTCTCATAGACTCTAAGCGTATTGGGCATCAGTTCATGAATATGCTGTAGTTATTTTGTGTAGTAATACAAAGTGGTTTATACACAAACACTCAGTGTGCTGTGCAAGTCATCTTCTGCTTCTTGCGCACCCAGTACACAAAGTGATTTCTGTTGTAGATTCTGGAGACAGAAACTGAGAACATAGCTGTGTATATTGAGGCTTTCATTCTTTTTGTTGCTGTGTGATCTGTTGGAAACTACTGACAATACTGACAGTATCATGTGTGGCATTGCATGGATCTGGAACAGCTGCCCTGCATATCTGTGTATAAGAAAATACTCTGCTGGATATTGACTTAGAATTAGTAACACCTTTTTTAATGGTTGTAAGTCAAAGTTTGGCAGGACCAGCCGGTTGGCTGTGTTTGGTGCCTCCTGGGATGGGGTTTGCCCTCTTGGTGCCGGGGCCCACTGCTGGCTCCTGCTGAGCTGCTGCCCACCAGCACCCCCAGGTCCCTTTCAGCAGGGCTGATCTCCAGCCGCTCCTCTCCCAGCTTATACTTGTGTTGCGTGTTACTCCTTCCCAGGTGCAGAATCCAGCATTTGTTCCGGTTACGTTTCATGCTGTTGATGATGGCCCAATGCTCTGATCTATCTAGATCCCTCTGCAGTGCCTTTTGTCCCTTGAGAGAGTTAGCAGCACCTGCCCGTTTGGTGTTGTCAGCAAACTTGCTAATGATGCGTTCCACTCCTGCATCCAGATCATTGGTACAGGTATTGAACAATGCTGGCTCTAGGACTGAGCCCTGAGGAGCACCGCTGCTAACTGGTCACTGGCCAGCTGTAGCCCCATTCACTACAACCCTTGGAGCCCTGACAGTTCTTCACTCAGCACACCATGAACCCAGTTATCTTGCAGCTGGACAACTTGCCCAGAAGCATGCTGTGAGGGACAGTATCTAAAGCCTTACTAAAATCTAGAAAAACTACATCCACTGCCTTCCCTTCATCCACTGGGTAGGTGGTCTTGTCATTGGCGATTAAATTTAACAGGACTTTGCCCTTGTGAACCTATGCTGACTGTGCCCTATGATTGCATTGTCTTTTAATAGCAGCCTGTGTGATTTTCATGATTTTTCCAGGCATTGAGGTTAGACTAACAGGTCTGTAGTTCTTTGTGTCTTCCCTCCTGCCCTTCTTGTAAATTAGAATTACACTGTCTGGCTTCCAGTCAGCAGGGACCTCCCCAGACTCCCAAGACCTTTGGTAGATGATTGAGAGGGCTCCTGCTGTGACATCTGCTAGGATGTTACAGATGGCATTGTTACCACTTTGTATTTGATGGCTACACAGTATTTGTCAGAATATTTAGTGAGCCTTTTAAACAAATGTGAAACGGTTGTCTTAAGATTCATCAAGGGTATTTCTTGTAGTATTTTTCTTTGGTTGGTCCTTTTTTTTTTTTTAAACCAGGGAGTAACATACTAAATTAGGAGCTAAAAAGTATGGCTGTTCCACCTCATCGATTTATAATGATCCATAGAAATGTAAGGTGTCTTACAGGTTAAGGCTGAAAGAAATTTCCGTATAGTCTTACTTCATGTGTATCACAAGGTAAATTGACTTAAGTCTTGTGTGAAGTAATAAATTAAACATAAACCTAATAGATATCCTTATTTATTTGGGACAGAGAGGTAAGATGCACTTTATGGCTCGTTTGAATTTGTCTGCCTTTAGTGATCTTTGTCAACTAGTTTAAGGGGACGTGCTAGAGAGAGGTCCTGTCTTCATAGCTACTGATAAAATATCCCTTCCTTTATCAAATTCTTAAATATCTTGCAAAAAGACATACATTCTAAAGTCAGCATTATTCTTATAGTTCTTTTTGGCAACCCTTCTTCATATAACCTTTATGATGAAAGAATCGTTAACAAGATGATTACCTCACTAATACTGTACACATAAGCAAGTAATTCCATTTTGTTATTCTTATGGGATAGACCTCTCTTTGTGTCACATTCTACTGCCGAAGTAGCACAAATATAATATTAAGGAAGTTACAGGCCCACTGAAATGGGAAAGGTGTTCAGTCCAATTTCCACTGTATTGCTGAAATTTGAATTGAAGGAGGGATATCTTGAAAGGTACAGTCTTTCTCTGCAGGGCAGTTTGACCTTAAGCAGTAATGGAGTTCAAGAATTCATCAAGAGAGTTGCTTCATATTCTCTCCCTCTCCCCTTGGAGTTTTGAGCTTTTGAGTCTGGGGGAAGGAGTGTATGACTGGTCTCTAATACCTCTTTAATGAGGATTTCTGTTAAAGCAGAGGGCTATCTGTCTCCAGTTAGTGACCTGTTACCCCCAGTGATCTTGTACAGTGATCATTACAAAACTCAGTTTCGGCTGTCCAGCTTAAGATGTTTCTTAACTGATGAGGAATTTCTTGCCATTCATCTTGAATGGTTTATTATATTTGTGTAGTATGTAAGTTGTGTAGGTGAAAGATTGGAATGTCACTGTGTTTTACCATTTAATAGCCCTGGTTGTTAGCATGAGGAATGAGACTTTCTTATTCTTAGCATTCTTGTCATGTTATTTCATACGACTTTAACACTTGTCCTTTGTGACAGAATAAAAGAGGATGATATCTCAGAATAGTGGTTTAGAATTGTAATGTGGTTTATACTGTCACGCTTGTAAATAGGGTAATGAAAAATCTAGTGAGTAGGTGTTTCTGGATAATCTCATGCCATCCTAAATACTTGCATTTGGTTCAGGGAGTTTAATAATGTACAAAGCAACACAAAACTTCTTATTTATACTGGATTTCACAAATGGAAACTTTCCTGGCTGAAGGATTTAATTCTGTGAGTATCAATTAACGATACTGATACAGGCTGTCAGTTGAAGTGCCAGAGTGTCTAAGTTCTCTAAAAAATTCTGATGTAAGAATCATTCACTGGGTCATCAGCTGTATTTTGGGATAAACAATTTTCACATCTTCAGTTTTGTATGGGGAAATGCAGCATTTGGAACCAGTGGTGTGTGTTTAGGGATAAATAATTTTTTATAGGTTAGTAATTGCTGTGAATTCGATTCCCATTTTTTTTAATGTTTGATAGCTAGGTAGATGTGATGTTCTCAGTGTTATCATTAATGATACTTTTCCTGATTTTTCTCCTAAAGCTGTCTCCTTATCCATAGGGATTGTAGGAATCTATTTTTTTAAATCAGTGTCTGAAAAGAGCTGAAATGCCTTCTAATTATTTTTTTTATCAGATCTTTGTGGAATTCGATGGTTGTAACTGGAAGCAACATGCCTGGGTGAAAGTCCACGCTGAAGAAGTTATAGTGTTATTGCTGGAAGGATCATTGGTTTGGGCACCTCGAAGTGATCCAGTTACACTTCAGGGGACTAGAGTCTCACTGGCACAGTGGCCTGCACTGGTGAGTGTTTGGCTAAAATCTCTCATATCCTCAGAGGTTTGCATCAACTGTACTGTGAAACACAGGGCTTGGATATTGTACAGGGCACTGTGGGGAAAATGAACATGCTTATAACCCTCCTTGTCTTAAGTGACCTGCAGCTGAGGTGTAGGAAAACACATCACACTAATTGTTATTTGGTCTTGTGTGCTTGACAAATGGAGCATTTGAGCTTAGATAACATAGGCCTGAGATAGAGGCACCCTATCGAACATGCTTGAGATTCCCATCCTGCAGTTTAATTTCACCTAGGAAACTGTTTATACAGGATCAATTTCTTTCAGGTGATTCCCAGGTAAATTGATATCTGACTGATTTAGGAGTGTTACCACAGTGCACACACTGTGTAATGAGTTGTGTCAGAACCTATAGAAGACTGTTAGAAGCAAAAATCGGTCCACTAAGATTCCAGATTTTGACCATCATTCAAGCTATAGCTGTAGGCTTGCTGTAAGAAATGTTTCCATTCCCTGTACTCTGGACAGCCATATGAGCACTCAAGCTTTCACTGAGTCCTGGAGGCCTACCCAAATAACTGGATGGGAATACAGACTGGAGTTAGCCAAAGCACCGGAGTACATGGTACAATGTAGGCAATTCTGGGAAGCCAGATATTTAGCATTACAAAGTGTATGGTTGGGTGTTTTAGGGGGCGTGGTTTTAGGTTGTTTTGGATTATTTTTAGATATATAACTTACGAATGTGTATTCATCCTTCCTTGTCGCTTTCTTGTGGTCATATTAACTTTTAGGAAATAGTTTTACATAACATAAAATTTACTTTCTCAGTTTAATACTGCTGTGTACAGGGGAATGGAGCATGAACAAACTTGATGAGAGCTGTTAAGGGAAAAATGTTGTGAATACTTGTGTGTTAAAATCATGTAAGTGTGAGCGTGAGAGAGATAACATGTTCCAAAGACTCCAGTGGTTGGCAGCTTCTTCCATCAGCAAGTTACATTATAAGGTTATCATTCTGATTCTACTAGGTATTTTTAGTGATTTCTCCTGCAGCTTGAATATCAATGGTACGCCTGTTGTGAACTTCAGTTTTGCATAAAACGCTAGCAAAAAAAGCTCCCCTTTAATAATATGCCTATAAATTATACCTGACTTCTGTGCAGGAATGAATATGCTCATTTCAGGAGGCTTATACCTGAAATACGTAGGATAGTTTGATCCATTAACCAAAGCTTTTTTTAATTTGAGCATCGGAGGTGCTTATGTATGAAAAAAACATACCACAAAAGGAGTTTTCGGCTCTGCTTTAGGTTCTAATGAAGAAGTAGAGCTAATTTTCTGTAATTCCTTCTTGTAATATGCCACACTTGCAAGAGTTATTGGCTTAGACAATAATGGCTAATAATTTGCATTAAAACTGAGGCACTGGGTGGTGCAAGTTGAGAAAGGAAACTTCTTATTCTTTGTGATACTTAAATAGCACATGAAAACAACCATTGTTAGCCTGGATGTGTGCACAGTCACTTTTATAACCTTTGGTTTTTTTTGTTCATCACAGACCTTCACTCCTCTAGTAGATAAGCTGGGTTTAGGCTCTGTAATGCCAGTGGAGTTTCTTCTGGACAGACATTTACGTTTCCTGTCTGATGCCAGTGGATTGCGTTTGTTTCAGGTATTTGAACTCTGTTCAGTTAAAGTGGAAATTAACTTTGTGCTGTGTATGTCAGATTAATATATATTTTTTTTTTACTGTTCCACTTGCATTGTCTTGTCTTTCTCCTTTCCCTGCCATGTTGTGTTTGTTTCTCTGCTTTTCCAGGTGCTTACATTAACTTCCATATGCATTGGAAAAGTCCTAGTTCCTCGCAGTATTGGTCAGTTGAAGAGCTAGCTGTTAAGCATCATGTAGCTGATAATTGCAATGGAAGTTTTGCAACAACTTTTGCATACCTAGTCCTTGTTTCCTCCTTGCATGTTCAGCAATGTTTTCTTAATTTTACTTTTTTTTGTCAGTCTCTGAGAGCAGTCCAAGAAGAGCTGTCCTTTCAAAACTAATGATTCTGTTACCTTAAAGGACTATACTTTTATGTTAATACTGTCCATTGTTGGCAGATTGGAACAGAAAGTCAAAATCAGATTCTGCAGGAACAGCCTTTGCTAAGAGAATCTGTCAATGCATTGATCAGTGACCAGAAGCTTCAGGAGATATTTAGTAGAGGTGAGACTGTTTTTCTCTCAAAACTACTTTGTTGTGGAACAGTTAGACTATGCTGGGATTTGTGAAGGACAATTGTAATAGTATCTGTTACTGGTTGATTTGGAAGGTCAATTTTCTGTATTGTTTTGCGAGTTCGTTACAAAGAAGCATTATTTTGTCATTATATTGTCACAGATGCAGGTAAGGAGTTGCTGACATAAACCCAGAAATACCTACTGGGCATGATCACTGAAGATGTAGGTAAAGTAGGACAACATATTATTGATAATGTTCACATATTTACAGCTTCCCTTATTTTAAGTTATAGTTTTGAATTTTTAAAGTTTTGGTCCTGTTCTATGGCTTTGTTCTATAATTCTGGAAATTTACAAGTTAAATCGCTCTGTAGTTGTTGATCTTTTAAAAAACCAAAACAAACCACCTCTTGTTACGTTAAATTCAAATTTTGGCATTTTGATGATTAACACATGAATTGTTTAAGCTGAAAATGTAGTGTGGCCATAGCTTCTCAGCATAGAGTTAATACCTTAACTGTTCCCTGGATTGGTATTAGGGTCGAGCTGGACTTCAGCTTTTGTTGTCAGAGTGAAGTCTTCTAGTTCAAGTGCTAAAACAATTTTCTGGGTGTGTGGGCCATGTGGCCACCCTTGATATAGGCCCCTGGATTACATTTGAAGGATCATGTAATTCTTAATGGAGATTTGGTGCCTTTTGGTTAAATAGTGTTTATTGATAAAAATGCTATGAGGACAATGCTGCTTAAATGAGCAAGTGGCTTCAGAATTGTCCAGTTTGGAGCTGCCTTCTGAAGTGCCTAGTTCTGCTTGTATTAGATACAGGCTGTTGGATCATGTAGATTTTGATGATATAATAATAAGGGTGGTTTATCTGGACTTAGGGTAGGAGGAAAGCTCCGCGCGTTGATGCGTAGAGTGACAGCAGGGTTGGAGGAAACCTTTTTGTGAAACCTTTCTGTAGATGGCCTCTTACTCGTGTCAAAGAACTAAAACTGGTTTACAGACATTGAATATTTGTTAAATTATGTTAAATTTTCCACACTTACAAATACGTTTCTATCTTGAACTGCACACAGTTTATACTGGGATTTGATGCAACTGTACTGGGTCAGAATGCTATGACTGTCCGTTGTGTTGATGCTTCATAATTACAGACTTGTACGTTAGAAAGCAAGAGGGTTCAGTTAGCAAGGAGCCCGTGTCTAGTCTGATTTTGTCAAAGGAGTGAATTTATTTTGATCTTCTGCATTTTTTTTACTTGTAAACTGTATTAATTTTGTCTTTACAATACCTTTGAGTTACAGCAATGAGGGCTTATTGACTTTTTACAATAGAATGCTTGGCTTATGCAGGATTTGGAGCAGAAGCCCTCACATTTTAATTTCTTTCCACCTGAAAGGTGACACTTCAAGCCTTAACTATGTGCACAGAACCCTTTTTGATTTTTTAATTTTATTTTTTATTGTGTGACTCTTAACTAGTATGACAGAAAGCTTATCTGGAAAACATACTCAAAGTCCTTCTTTTACAGGTCCTTACAATGTCCAAGGCCAAAGAGTTAAGGTGTACCAGCCAGAGGATGAAAATAGTTGGCTCTGTGGTATTGTGAGCCATCAAGACCCGATAACTCGCCTTATGGAGGTGTCTGTGACTGAGGTAAAAATATGAAGCACTGCTTTGGTGTTCCTAAAATGCCGTTCCTCAATATCTCATGGAGAATGACAGCTTCACCAAAACTTGTACTTTTGGTTCTTTGTTATTTACTTGAAAAGATGTGTCATTATCCATGTTGTGATTTGCAGATTTTTTTTTTTCTGATATGATGACTTTCCACAATAAATGATGATAGACGGCCCACTTCTATAAAAGAAGCTATCAGAATTTCTTTGGAAATGGGTGCTATATGAAAAAGTACTGGAAGTGGCTTTCTGATGGGATGGCGTGCTGACGTACAGAAAGCTACCTTCTGAGTCTGTTACACTGTGGTCTTCCGGTGCTTTCTCTCAGCTTCTACTTGACAGGCTGTACAAGTGGTTTGAGACAAGTGTAGCATAGACAAGGAAGTCTTAGTTCAAACAAAATTGATTGATGTATTTTAACTTGAGCTGTTTGGTTTTGCTCTGTTCCTATCAGTAAACCCAGTAGGCATTGTAAACAGCACAGAGAATCTGTGCACTGGTGGAGTTTTCTGGTTTGTATTTATGGTTCTATGCAGTCTGACAGCTCTTTCAGTCTTACAGCAGCCTGCTCCTAAAGGTTTCCTTTTTCAGGAGCAACTACGAACACATCTGTGGTGCTGTGTGTAAATTACTGCAGCAGCATCACTCTTCTCAGGTTTTTTTTTGGTCCCATCCTGTGTTCCATGTCCCCTGCCCCGTAGCCTTTTCCATATGCAGTAAAATACATGTGCAAGAACGAGTGCACTGAACATGCCCAGTAAGTCCTGTGTACACATGCAGTAATCCTGCACTCTTACTAATGGATCAATTACTAGTGCATAGGAAAAAAGAGTATTGTTGTGGTAAATAAATATAGTACTTTGAAGAGGCACTGAAATTGTGGAGTATATGGCTTCAGCAGATACATACCAGGAAGCACCTAACTTACTGCGAATCTGAAAAGGTAACCTTCAAGCACAGTTACAGAGATTGGGTATTCATTGCTCCCTTTGATAGAATCATAGAATGGTTTGGGTTGGAAGGGACCTTAAAGATCATCTAGTTCCAACACCCTGCCATGGGCAGGGACACCTCCCGCTAGACCAGGTTACTTTTGGGGACATGCTGATGGGGATAGTTAGCACAAATTGATGTGCTTCCATCCAGTAGTTTTTTCTACATCTAGCAGAGTAAGTGTGCCCTTGTGGCCAAGAAGGCCAATGGCATCCTGGGGTGCATCAAGAAGAGTGTGGCCAGCAGGTTGAGGGAGGTCNGCAGAAGGCTAGAACAATACTAAATCAGATGTAAGAGGAGCTGTGTTTGATTTGATGAATATCTCTAGAGATGCCCAGTAGAACAAATATGCAAGGGAACAGTGGTAGGAATCAAATCTGAAAGTTTTTGAAATAGAGAAGGAGCAAAAGGATAGAAGGTTAGCTGGAAAGCTGTAGTATTACTAAGAGAGTGGGACAGAAAGAAAAGGCAAATGGGTGAGGGGCTGCAGAGTAACCCTGTGTTTAGTGTCTCTTATGTTGATACTGTATACTCTGAGTTAAAAAATAACCTCCTCTTCTCTTCCTCCTACCTCCTCAATATCTCTCTGCATAAAAATTAGAGTGGTGAAATAAAGTCGGTGGATCCTCGACTGATTCATGTGGTGATGGATAACACTTCTCCAAGCGAGGTATTACAACAGTTCAGGTCTTGTATATACAGTGTGAAACTTCATAAAGATTTAGATATAAAACATCTAAAACATGTAGAACAGCTGAAAACTGATGCTATGTTCACTGTGGGCTTTTGATAATGTAATTGGAAGAAGAAAAATTTTTGTACAACTTTGAGAGATGGTCATAGCTTTATTGAAACAGTCTTTTTTTTGAGACTTGTTTTAGTAAGTTCAGCATGGATCTTGGGGGGTATTCAATAAACATGACTGTTGTGCTCCATTTTAAAGGATAGTGATCTGATAAAGAGTGGCTCTGTGCTCCCTGCCTTTTTCTAATGGGATCACTCTGTGCTTCTTCACAGACCTTTTTAGGCATTTCTAAAAATTAACATCTGGCTTCTCTGAAGCAGGCTTGTATGCTTGTGATGTCTCATTGCTTCAGTTGAGAGGTTCCATGATAGCATTTGAACCGGTCTTTTTACCCTAAGCTAAAGGGCAAGTTATCTTATGTAGTTAAATATTATAGGCTTTGGGTAGTGGACAGAAAGCGTGCCCTTCAGAAGGACTGCGGGGATTATACTTGTAGCAAAAATTTATGTGCAAATAGTTTTCATGCATCAGTAAGAACTATGTTGGAGTATGACCATGTTTCCCAAAATCTGCCATGAATGTGGTATGTGAGCAAAGTAGCTCAGCTAAAAATCTTGCTGTGAAGATCCTATCCCAGTACAAAAAAGACAAGACTGCACTTATGCTTGTGTTCTGTGTTCACATAGTATCTTTCCTTAGGTGTCTCAATTTGTGAACAGGTGTCCTGATTGTTCTGTTTAGTGATTGCATTGTTTTGTCTGTTATAGGGAGGGGGCCTAAAAGCACATAAATCATCTAAAGGGAAAAAGAAGAAAGAAAGTCTGGAGGGAAAGGATGGACGAAGGAGGAAAAATGCTTCAGATTCTGGGTGCGATCCTGCAACAAAGAAGCTAAAGGAGAGGGGTGAGGTGGATAGCAATGGTAGTGATGGAGGTGAGGCAAGCAGAGGTTCTTGGAAAGGAGGCTCCAATAGTGAAACAGGACTGGATCCAAGGGCCAAACAGTTGCCTTCATTCATTCCTCAGATTAATCGCAATATTCGCTTTGCCACTTACACCAAAGAAAATGGCCGAACACTAGTAGTCCAAGATGAGCCAGTTGGTGGTGACACACCGTTGCCCTTCACTCCATTCTCCTCTGTGTCTGGACAAGCATTACTAGTTGGATCTGGATGTAAAGAGGCAGGAAAATCACTGGAACAGGTTGGCCAAGGTACAGTGACTTCTACAACTGCAGTTACTACAACTGCTTTGACGCCGACAACTGTGAGAATCTCTGATACCAGTTTGTCAGCTGTCACTGGACAGGAGAAACTGAAAACAGGCCGATCACAAGCCCAGGGAGAGGTAAGTAGTTAACAATCCAGCGAAGATGTACATATTCGCAACAGATGTTCTGCAACATATTCCTGCTACAAAGTGTGTCTGTGGTATTGAGAAAATTACTTTTTCTCTGATTAATCCCTCCACTCGCAAAAAACCCCCTTTCTGTTATATGATCTAAGAAAGAACTCAAAAGAAAATGAAGATATTTGGTGGAGGAGTAGTAAGAGACAACTTTTTATCACTCTTATTTTATTCAGCCTTAATCTGAGAAATGGAGCCTTAAAGTCACTTTAAGCACTGCACTTAATAGAATTAATTTTGTGTCATATGGAAGATAACCTACTCAGTATCTCTTGCCTTTATATAAACAAATATGCATAAGAATGTGCAGTGAGTTGAGCATTTAAGTTACTAAAAAAAAAAGCCTCAAACCCAGAAAGACAATGAGGCTACCTTTAAAGGACCTTTTATAGATGCCCAGCCTGTCTGTTACAGCTATGATATCTCTATAGTAGAAAAATGAGCCCCGTTGCATCATATACTAGCTAGGGCTGAAAACAAAGAAATAAGTAAAACATTTGAGATGGGTACCTTTAGAATAAATTTTAATAAACAGCTTGGTCCAGAAGCAGCTTGAAGACCTTTTAGTTATGCCTTTGTTTTCAAGGGGAAAAGTAGAAGGGAAAACCTAAAAGGGAAACCCTGTTAAAATCAAATTGGAAGACTTTTTAAGTAATCAAATGAAGGCTTATAAAAACAAAACAAAAACAAAACCCCGCCTCAGTAAGTACAGCAAAAATTAAGAAATTCATGGTCTACTGTATAAAACCAGTGAAGAAAATGGGAGATACGTTAGAGAATCCAAGGTGATTACCAGGAGGTTAAATGGATTACTTTCATCCCTGTCTTTTGTATTAGCTAATGGAATGGGGGAAAGGCAAGATGTTTACCTTGAGATAAGAATTCCTAGATGGTAAGGCGTAAAGAGAAATAGAATTGTAGAAGACCGGAGTGTTGCATAATTAAGTTTTATATAGCAATATAATCTATTCTCTCTTCCACCACCACCACCCCTCACCATCCTAGTTCAGAGTTGGGACCAACTAAAAATTGTGTAGGTGAACAGTCAAAATTGTATATCATGAATGGTATTAAGGAATAACTTTCGTTGTACTGAGAAATTTTAGTTCAACCTCTCCTTCCTTCCCTCTTCCTGCCCCCAAATTGTTATTTTAAATCATTATTAATAATCTCGCTTCAGAATTTGCAGGCAGACCACTGTATTTTACTTGAGGGAGGAAACCTGACATAAATCAGTAAGAGTGTTTTAGATAGTTTGTGTAATGTGTTATTGCTTCAGACTGTCCACTTTATCGTAGTGTGATTTGATCCCTGAGATTACTTAATAAGCTTGGTTTGCATTCATATTTATATGCTTCTAAAAACTGTTAGAACTCAGTTTGTGAAAATTACTTTGACTCTAAAAAGAAGTATCTGAAATTATAATATCTGGAAGTGTCATGGGGGATGTTAGTATGTTATTAAAGTTATTAAAGTCACCTATTGCAGTGACACTAATGACCAGTAAGATGTGTTGTGCGTAGGCTGTGGTTGTATTTAACATGGCCTTGGAATAAAAGTGTATTAATCATGGGTATTCCTCATGAGAAGATTTCTAAGTGGGAACTCAAAGAAAAGGAGTAGAACTGATGAGTGAGTTGTAGAATATTATCAGTTACAGTAGGACTGTAAGAATTGGAAAATCTGAATAAGTATAAGTTGAGAGGAGAGCAAGCGAATATTCCGTATCACAGTTACAGGTCTAGTAGAAATTTGTAATTCAGAAAACTCCCCAGTATTTAAAGATTGTAAAAATTAAGCCCTTCGTGCTTAAGTTGTACTGAGTAATCCCCTGGAAGGCACCATGCCATAGGCATCTATCTATCTGTCTGCAGCTGCGGCTTGGTGGGACCAGTTTGTTCACTAACTGCTAGAGGGCTTTCTTTGTTTAATTAACTTTGCAAGCTAAGTTAATTATTTCAAGAGTGCTGGTTAAGTAGGAGAAGATTTTCAGGAGGATCTGGGGGGGATGAAAGACAGGAAATTATTTTCAAGCAGTTTCAGTTAAGGTTCCCTTTGTGCTGATTTGAATTAAAACAACCAGCAGTTTAAATAACTTGCTTTTTTGTGAATTAGTTCACCTTCTCTTGTGTCTCATTTTTGTTCTCAATCATGATAAGACATTCAGTGTTTGTTTTCTCCATGTATCTTCAGTATGTAATGGGCACTGTTAGCTCATTAGTTTCAATAGGTTGTAGGCAGGAAAAATTAGTCTAGCAGAATCTTTAAAGAAGTTTCTTCATTGTAAATAATTCTACTGGAAATTTCTATTACAGGTGAATAAGGAGAATGATAATTGTTCAATTAGATGAACCAAAGTATTGCTGAATCAGACAAGAATCCTTTAATAGGCTAATGCTTTTAAATTTTGTTTCAGAATTCCCGAAATTCACTTTTGGCCTCTTCTGGATTTGGAGTCTCTCTCCCAAGTGCTTCCCAGGCCTTGGTATTTGGGGGTGGAAGGAGCCAATCAAATGGAGTGGTGACTCCAGAAAGCAAGCCTTCTGGATTTCCTTTTGGCTGTAGTACCGGACAAGAGGCTCAGAAAGATTCTGATCTGTCCAAGAACTTGTTTTTTCAATGCATGTCCCAAAATCTACCTTCCAGTAACTACTTCACGGTCATTTCAGAGAGCTTGACTGAAGATGCCTCTAGTCAGGACTCATTCAAGCAGTGTAAAATTCTTTCAGCGGACACTAAACCAGGAGCCCAGTCTGGCAGTTCTGTGGAGCGGAAGCTGCCTGTGGAATCTATGCCTACCCTTACTCCAGCCTTTTCACGAAGTCTGTTGAATACTCGCCCCCCAGATAGTCATGAAAACCTATTTTTACAGCCCCCAAAGCTATCAAGGGAGGAACCTTCAAACCCTTTCCTGGCATTTGCTGAGAAAGCAGAACTTAGTCCTTTCAGTGGCTTTGCTTCTTCATCTCAGACAGGAGTTTCTACTCCACCTACACCTGTGAGTCATAAGGCTACTTCTGGCTGGCCGGAATTGCTCACCTCTGTAGACTCTTCTCTATCTAAGAAGAAAACCTTGTTTATAACAACTGACTCCTCAAAGATGATCTCCAGTACTCCTGGTTCAACAGTTGCTGCTGGTGTTCAGAGCCCTTCCACTGTAGGGAATGGCCGTTCCAGTTCACCAACCAGCAACCTGACGCAGCCCATTGAGATGCCCACGCTTTCTTCCAGCCCAACAGAAGAAAAACCAGCTGTTGGGCCAGGGCAGCAGGACAATCCTCTTCTGAAAACTTTTTCTAATGTGTTTGGCAGACATCCGCCTGGTTTTTTCTCTCCACAGGCAGAGTTTCCACAGGAGAGCAAAGCCCCTTTTGAAGCTGTGAAAAGGTTCTCTCTAGATGAGCGGAGCTTGACATCCAAACAGGACTCAGACTCCAGTACCAATAGTGACCTGTCAGATTTGAGTGACTCTGAAGACCAGTTGCAGGCCAAGGCTTGCATGAAGGGAATCCCAGACCACCTGATGGCAAAGCTTGGCCCCAACGCAGAGCGCAATGCTGAATTGCTGCTGGGGAAAGGAAAAGGGAAGCAAGCCCCAAAAGGCCGGCCTCGCACAGCTCCCCTAAAAGGTGATGACTTGAATGCACAGTGTCTTGGAGGCACAAGGAGGTGGGATACTAGGGTATCTCCTGTATGATGAACTAACCACAGGTGTAAACCTCATTTATGCTCAATAGGCAGCACACAGGGTATTTAGCTTTGAGCTTAATGCTTCTTGTATGTGAATTAACATGTTCATTTTGGGAAATGTTTAAGCATATATTTATCAGGGCAAAAGTGTGGTATCCTGCAGACTTGAACAGTCATGTTGGTTTTGCATGAGTATGAGCATACAGATCTCTGAAAATATGTTTATTTGGGGTAGTATCCTTTGGTTCTTGCAGTAAACTAATGGATTTTACTTCTACTTTGCCTCACCCAGTTGGCCAGTCTGTGCTGAAAGATATCAGTAAGGTGAGGAAGCTGAAGCAGTCAGGTGAGCCCTTTCTCCAGGATGGCTCTTGCATCAATGTAGCTCCACATCTGCACAAGTGCCGGGAGTGCCGTCTGGAGCGGTACCGCAAATTTAAGGAACAAGAGCAAGATGACTCAACTGTGGCATGTCGCTTCTTCCATTTCCGGAGGTGCTCAAATTCTTCCTTCCTTCATATGTAGTCTGTGGGCAGAGCTTGGACCATGTCCAAGCACAAAGTAATTATCTTTTACTTATTTAATGTGCTTGAGTACAGTAATGAAGATTTTGAGTGTCTTGCATTTCCCTACATCACCTGACTGGAAGTCCCTCACTGGGACGAGAAGAGCTGCTGTTGGAAGATACAGCTACATGCAACTAAGTGAGCCTCCAGGCCCAGCCTCAAAAGATTGAATTTTCTTTATTGGGTAGACTTTTACTGATGGGTAGCAGTTTGTATGCAATAACTATTTTTTCCCTCTTTCATAAGGAGTTCAGAACAGAGATAAAATTTTAATTTGGTCAACAAGTAATTAAACATTGCCAGCGTGAGGCTAATGTTTGACTAGGTGTTGTTGAGTACAGAACTGATATTTTAGGAGTAGAACATTGCCTGTGTTTTCTCTCTGCGTTCTGTGCATCTTTCAGTTCTTTGGCCTGTCCTGCTTCTCTTAGTCTTCCTTAACTGCCTGTTCTAGCAGTTGCTATGCATCTTTTTTCCCAAAAGATGTTTGTTTGCTTTCTGGCATATAAAGGATCAAGTGAATTTTTAGTATGTGCCACGTATGCAGGAGGGATTATAGCTGCTTCTTGTGTTGAACCTGTTAAAAATTAATCTAGCTTTGAGATTAAAGACAAGATTGGTTTTGCTCAAAAATGAAGTTACCTTTAATATTGGCAGAAGGTGTTCAGGGTTCTATAACTTATGTTACACCTTTTACCGCACAAAGACTAGGAGGGTCAACAGCTGCTGATAAAGCAGTTGTGACTTGTCTCTGTGGAGAGCAGTGACAAGAATAGTAGGTACGATAAGGATTTTTGTATGTCTTGTAATGTGAACTGTTAGAACAGTTGCCAAGTGCTAGTGGCCTTAGCCAGAACTGAAATACTGGTTTCCCAAAAGTTGGGAAATAACTTTCTCCTGAGTTAAGCTAGAGAATAGGAACCATGTACAATTTTACAAGCAGCATTGTGCAGCAGCTGAAATAAGTTGAATTTTGTAATCTCTTTATATTAATACTGTAGAGAAGTGTGACTTACCAAGCTGTAGCTATTTCCAGTATTTGGAATTTCCCACCAATGCTTACTGGGACCTGAGGATTCATTCTAGTGGGTTTTGTGGCTGTTGCCTTTGTGTACCTTACTCTGTGTGTTATTTGTATTTGCATAATAATTGTACTGGCTGTATAGTATAGCACTCTAGTTCAAGCCTGTTTTTTCCCCCTTTCCTGTGTTTATATGCTGACATAGATTAGTTAAAGGTGATTAAGCAGCTTCTCAATTACTCCATCCTGTTTTCTGCAGGCTGATATTTACACGGAAAGGTATTCTACGAGTAGAGGGTTTCTTGAACCCTCAACAGAGTGACCCTGATGCCATGAGCCTATGGATTCCTTCCTCCTCCCCTGCAGAGGGGATCGATCTGGAAACTTCCAAATATATCCTGGCTAATGTTGGGGACCAGTTCTGCCAGCTCGTTATGTCAGAGAAGGAAGCAATGATGATGGTGGAACCACATCGTAAGCTGGGCTTTTGACATGTTTTTTGTCCACCTTCTTTGTGTAATGTGTGTACAATGCAGTGGAATAGAGTTGAAAGTGTTATGTAATTTCTTGTTAAAATGCTTCTCCTTTTCTTCCAAAGAGAAGGCTATATTCACTTCTATATTCATTTATTTGAGGTGTCTGTAATTGTGGGACTAGCACTTGAGTTTGATTTTTTTGGGTTTTTTTTCGGATCAGCGCAATATTACTACCAGGGAAGCTAATGGTAACTTTCCCAGACATGATTAAATTATTTTTCAATAAATAAATGCAGAAATCGGCTGACTCTGAAACCAGAAATAAGTCCAGAAAGCTTATCACACTGACCAGCTATACTTCAATGAGCAGCTTTTCTTACATATTCCTATCCTGTTATGCTCCAGGGAGATCACGTAAAAGGTCTGGGGTTTCTAGGGAGGGAGCAGTACCTGCATTCAGCCTCCATTCAGCCTGCAGCTGAGCAATTAGGTGCCAGCTTTGACACTGCAAGGGGAGTGGGTTTAGAAAGAATTTCCTAAAGGTGTCCAATTCAGCCTATCACAGGGATAGCTCTGACTGTTTTTTCCCTTTAGCTTCTGGAATGTATGAGGGCAGACATTTGGAGAGGACTTCCCCCTGCTCAGCAATTGTGTTGATTTAGAATCCAAAGAGTTGATAGGTGTCCGATTAGTAAAACTAAATATGCATGCTTTATAGTTTTATAACTTCATGTTATTTGTTCATAAAACTAGCAGAAGTTTTATAATTTTACTGTAAATTCCATAAGTACTCCTTGAAATTTAGTTACTACAGAACTCTAAGGTGCTCCATTTCCTTGTAAAGTGTACATTTTGGGACTTGACCTTACTTGGTCTTAGAAATAGGGATTTTAGTAGTGTTACAAGGCTAGCAACTCAAAGAATGTGTCTCTGGATGTAAAAACTGTGTTTCTATGCTCTGAGCTCAGGTCATGTTTCTGTGAATTGTTTCTTTATCAATGTTACTGTAATATTCTCAAATTAAGTGGGAGAAATGCAAAGTGCCAAAGCAATAGTTTCTAATGTTCCTTCTCTTTACAGAGAAAGTGGCGTGGAAGCGAGCAGTACGTGGTGTGAGGGAAATGTGTGATGTATGTGAGACAACACTCTTCAATATTCATTGGGTTTGCCGCAAGTGTGGTTTTGGTGTCTGTCTGGACTGTTACAGGCTGAGGAAGAATCGTCCACGTAGTGGTGAGTACTGGATGTTTTTCCCCCACTGTGATCTTTGGCCTGGCTGGCTTTCAGTGGGGTTAGTTTCTGGGAAGCTGCTGAAGGTTTTGTGGGAGAGTTAGTGAGTATCAGCTTGGGAGGCTGGAGGTTTAGAACTTTAGCAATACTGTCTTATATGCTGCTGTTCTATTCTTTGTTTCCTTAGATACATGTATTTTATCTATTTGGTTAGAATTTGATTATTAAAATTACATCATCATCAGGCATAGGCTGTGTACTGAGAGAGACTACTGTATAATTCTATCTTTTCCTCAGGGAGCGTAAAAGAAAAACTAAGTAATATCTTAAAAGTTTGGAACAATCACAGGATAAACTAGTAAGCAGACATTGCAGAGATCTCCATTCTGTAACAAGGAGTTAGGTTGGGAAGTGGAAATAGTTGAAAGTAAGTAGAGTAGGGTTTCTTGTATCTGGCACTGTTTAAGTTTGGGAAAAGCATTTAGGACTGAACATATCACTGATGGAATTTTGTATAAAGATGTCCATGATTCAAGGGCAATAGTCTCTTAAACCCATTTTCTTCTCACATCAAGGAAATAAGTATAACCTTACCCATGCCAGGTGAAAATGAAGAGATGTCCTGTGCAAATGAGAAGTTTTCACTGGTGTACAGAGGAGGGTCAGCATTGAAAACATTAATATTTTACAATGTCAAATGGTAGTGTGGGGTGTGTGTGTATATATGTATTGCTTATCAATGTTGTCTTCCTGAAAACAGTATGGTAGTTATGATTTATTAATCAAGTCTGAAATTTTGGAATGGGCCATAATGTAGAAACCAGGGCATTACTTCAATACAATCACTTGCCTCAAGAGGCATCTGAAGTTTGTGCTGTAGAAACAACCTATGCAGATACCAGGTCTAAAGGATACTGAAATTAAGTTTTATGTAATCACACCATCCTTGGAAATATTCCAGGTCAGTCTGGATGGGGCTCTGAGCAACCTGCTCTGATTGAAGATGTCCCTGGTCACGGCAGGGGAGGTTGCACCAGATGGCCTTTGAAGGTCACATCCCACCCAAACCATTCTATGATCTTTCTCATATTCTGTCCAACTCACCCTTCCCTTCCACCTTCTTTTATAAAGGAAGAGCATGGCATGCAGTTGATCTGCAGATACTTTTTGTTGAAAAAGATTGGGAGATGATGACAAGAAAAGATAGAACTACTCTATAACTTAGGAAAGCGTAATGAAAATAAGAGCATGATATTTAAAAATTGAGGCTAAAAGCCAAGATTTTTAGGTGATTGAAGATAACATTCTAGTGGAGATGAAGGGAAAACGACTGTGGCAGTTTTATAATCTGAAGAGGCAAAGAAGTTATTGTAGGTTATGTTCTATTGTTCTGTACTTACAGTTTATTTCTGAGATCACCAGGTTAATCTCCTGCACTGTAAAGAATCTAAAGAAACATTATTGATGCAGAAACATTCTGTACTGTAAAGTTTTAGTGACTTTTGTACTTTTTTTGTGTGTCTTTATTCCAGAGACAGAGGAGATTGGTGATGAGGAAGTCTTCTCGTGGCTGAAGTGTGCAAAGGGTCAGTCTCATGAACCAGAGAATCTTATGCCGACACAGATCATTCCTGGTACAGGTAATGCTTAAAAACTGAAAGGAAAATTTCATCTTAATTCTGAGCAAGCAAATGGAAAAAACACTAAGATGGTTGGTATTCTAGGTGATACCTCTTCTGGCATGGATTTAGAGGAGACTTCCACTTGCTGCAGTGGAAGGGTTGAAGGGAAAGTAACCCAAGTAAGATCAGGCTATGGGTTTCCAGCAAACCCCTTTCTGATACTAGCTGTGACTTCTCATGCTTATCTGTTTTCAGTTGTATCAGTAAATTTGGTTTACTTACAAGAAAGATCTTTTCTGTTCGGGAGAGGGAAACTGGTCAGTGCTGACCATTAACTTGACTGTTTACCTAACTGGTCCTAAAGGTCATAGAATGGTTAGAGTTGCAAGGGACCTTAAGGATCACCTAGTCCAAGCCCCCTGCCACAGATGGAGATGCTTTCCACTAGACCAGGTTGCTCAAAGCCTCATCCAGCCTAGCCTTCAACTGCTTCAGGGATGGGGCATCCACAACTTCTCTGGGCAACTTGTTCCAGTGTCACACCACCCTCATAAAAAAAATTTCTTCCTTATGTCCAATCTACACCTCCCCTCTTTCAGGGTGAATGACTGCACCACTCAGCTTGGTGTCATCCACAAGCTTGCTTAGTGTGCACTCAGTCCCACTGTCTGTTGTTGATGAAAATGTTAAATGGTATTGGTCCCACTAAGGACCCTTGAGGCACACCACCTGTTACTGATTTCCACTTGAACATAGAGCTGTAACTCTTTGGATGCAGCCATTCAGCCAATTTCTTATCCATTGAATAGTCCATCAGTTAAACCCATATCTCTCCAATTTAGTGTCAAGAATGTTATGGGGAACTGTACTGAAGGCATTACAGAAGTTAGGTAGATGACATATGTTGCTCTTCCCTTGTCCAATGATGCAGTTGCTCCGTTGAAGGAAGCCACTAGACTAGTCAGGCAAGATTTGCCCTCGACAAAGTGGTGTGGCCATCTCTAATCACCTCCTTGTCTTCCATGTTTCGACATGTCTTCCAGGAGAATCTGCTCCATGATTTTACTGTACACAGCCATCTGTCTTATTTTGTGGGGGGTGTGTGTACATTTTCTTTAATCTTCGTTCTCTGGCCAACATACCTGTCAAAGCCCTTATTATTCTTTGCATCCCTTGCCAAATTCTCTCTAGCTGTGCCTTAGCTTTCCTGATCCCATCTCTGCACATCCAGGCAGCGTCCCTATATTCTTCCTGGTATACGTATCCTTGGTTCTACTGCCTGTGCATTTGCTTCTTACATTTTAGTTTGACCAGGAGGTCCTTATTGATCTGTGCAGTTCTGCCTTCCTTGCTTGATTTTTTTACATGTGGGAATTGAGAGCTCTTGAACTCTAAGAAGAATGTTCTTAAAGAGCTGCAGTCCCTGACGGCAGTTTCCCAGGGCATTCCATACACTAATTCCTTAAGCAGCTGAAAGTTCGCTCTCCTAAAATTCAGCGTCCTGACTCTTCACTTGGCCTGTATCCTTCAAGGTTGTAAATTCCACCAGGGCACAATCACAGCAGCCCAGGCTGCCATGAGTCTGGACATCTCTGGTTAGTTCTTCCGTGTCAGTGAGCAACAAGTCCAGTAATGCTTCTCCTCTGGTTGGACTGTCTATCTCCTGGGTTAAAAATTTATCCTTAACACGCTCCAGAACTCTACTTGACTGCTTACAGCTTGCTGTGCTGCTTTTACAGCAGGTGTCAAGGTGATTGAATTTCCCTGTCAGGATCAGAGCCTATGAGCATGATGCTGCTTGTAGTTGAAGAGGAAAGAACACCTTGCCAACAGGCGCACCTTCATCAGGCAGCCTGTAGTAAACGCAAACAGTGAGGTTGCCTATGTTGGCTTGGCCCCCAATTTTTACCCATATCCTCTTAACCTGTTCATCACTGTTTTCAAAGGCAGCTCTGTGTAGTCAATCTGTTCTTTTCCATAGAGAGCAACTCCCTTGCAGTACTCCAGTTGTGTAATGCATCCTGTCACGTTTCAGTGATAGTGATTGGATCATAGCATTCTAGTTGCACAACAAATTCTAGCTCCTGCTTGTTACCCATGTCGCATGCATTGGTATATAGAGTCACTTCAGTTGGGCTGTCAACCTTTTCACCTCTTGAGGGGAGCATGCCTAAATTCCTTTGAGGCATTTCACAGGTGTTACCCTTTTGGTTCCTAATACATCAGCAGCCACTGGTTCTTCTCTGTTGCTCGCATTTCAGTCCTCTTTCCCCACTAAATCTAGTTTAAAGCTCTCTGTATAAGTCTGGCCAACTTGTTGGCAAAGACTTTCTTACCCTGCTTGGGCAGGTGAATCCCATCAGCTCCCAAGAGACCAGGCTTTTCAAAGGTAGAGTAGTGATCACAGAAGCCAAAATCTTCAGTATGGCACTGGCCACGCAGCCAGGCATTCACCTCTTCAATTCATTACCTCCTTTCTTTTACTGAGAGGACAGAGGACAACACCACCTGTGCTCCCGATCCTTTAACATTGCTTCAAGGGATATGTAGTCTCTCAGTGGTTTGAAGTTGTCTCATTGTGGTCTCATTGGACCCCACATAGCATAGTAGGAACAGATGATAATCTGTAGGATTTGCCAGGCTTGACAGCCTCTCAGTGACATTGTGAAGTTAGTATTAGCACAGCTCTCCACACTATTCAGAGACAAATGTCTTGTAATAACATGTGATCTTAAAGATACTTAGCAGTAATACTAAAAAAACCCCCACCTCTCTGAATATATATTATAGTTAAGGCCTTGTTTTTATATTTCTTTACATGTGATATTAAAGACTTTAATTTTATTTTCAGCGCTCTACAATATTGGAGACATGGTTCATGCAGCACGAGGCAAATGGGGTATTAAAGCCAACTGTCCATGTATCAACCGGCAGAACAAATCGGTGTTGAGGCCAGCTGTCACTAATGGAATATCACAGGTATGTAATTTGAGGCTGAAATTACCTTGTTTGACACTATATTTTTAAGATCTATTAAAACGTTAGATCCTTAAGACTAATCTATTGTGAAACACAAACTTAATTTTCTCCATATGTATTCTGAGTAGTTTAGCTCAGCAGAAATCTTCTGGGACATTGTTCAGGGATGTGTGCTGCAACTGTTACTTACCAAGTGGATATTTGGGCTAATGCTCTTATGTGGAAATTGGGTAGGAAGCCATTCATACTGATGCTGTATCTTAAACCACTATGGCTAGCTTGCAACATGGGTGTTTATTTTGTTCTGCTTCTGGAATGTTATACTGAATCTAGAGCAGTTCTGTTATTGTTCACACAAAAGTCCTCCTGTAAAAAAAGAAATTGAAAAGCCTGGGTTTGTGTTAAAAGGTGACTAAAAGACGATGTGATAAGAATTCACACCACAACATAAGCTTTAATGTACACAGGGAGGAAGCTCCTGTACTCTGCTGCTACGTAAGCTTGGAGAAACTCTACTATGCACTTAAACCAAACGAACAAACAAAACCAGCAAATAAAACCTAATGCATCGGATAACTAAGATGTCTCCCAAGTCAAACTGTTCCCTTTATTCAACATTTAGCAGTTGTTTATATTTTTGTTTTAGCTCCCGACTGTAAATCCTAGTGCATCAGCCTCTGGAAACGAGAGCACCTTTTCCACTGGATCAGGGACAGCAGGAGTGGGGCAACTAGAAACAGACACTGTTCCAAAACCTGAAGCAGCTGATAGCAGGATAGAAGAATCCACAAAAGCGGAGACATTACCAACCAATAACACTGGTGAAATAAAGACTAACAGACCACTCTGTCCAGAAACGGCTCCATCGTCAGCCTTACACTGGCTTGCAGATTTAGCAACGCAAAAAGCAAAAGAAGAAACGAAAGGTGAGCAGAAGACATGCCTTCTGGGGTTGGAATTAAAAGAAAAATGATAATGTACTGCTTGGTTGCTGTTCTTTGTGAGAGTGCCTAGCCCTAAGTAGAAAAGAACACAGTTGTTTTTCTTGGTTTGCCTCTTAGAACCAGTTTTCTTTTACGGGCTTAGAAATACGCGAAGTTGGAAAGATGATGATACAGCTGAAGCTAAAAATACTGTCTTGTCACTCTCGGTTTATTTCGGTGCCAGTTCTTGTATTTATTTTCTAAGTAATAAGCAGCTGGTATCTTGATGCAAAATGATAATAAGTAATTTCAGATGCAGCTTTGTCACTTTATAACTATGGAAGTAAATAAAGCTGTTTTGTATGCTATGGAAAGAATTGAAAGAGTACAGCCCACTTTGGAGGGTCAGATGAAAGCTTGGAACTTCGTTAGTATTCAGTGGTTTGAGTGTAATTCTCACCTGTTTACAGAATACACGTCCCAGTTGTCAGATGTAGCATGACTAACACAGGATTTATTCTTGTCCTGATGTCTGTCATGAACTACTTTGTGTCCCTGTTAAGTGTTTGTGATGCTTCCACTAGTTTTCAGGCCTTACTCACTGTAATATTTTGACTATGCTTAAAATTTGAAATATTTCCTATTGAAACATAAATTCAGAAAGTCAGGGAAATGGTTTTTTTTTTAATTGAGTCTGTTACAAAGTTGTGGTTTCTTGTGTATCAAACGTTCAGATTAGATCTACTGTGCTATTCAAAACCTTAACGGCATACTAAGGGTAAAATCTATATGAGGTATGTGATGACTTTCATTCTCTTTGGGATGCCTCATTCACTGTTGCAGTGATAATTTACTACAAGATTCTGCCAATATCCTATTTAATGCAAGAGCAAATAATTTCAGAGAACTTTGTGGTCATTTGAACTTTGCTTTTTTTTTCCTTTCCTTTTGTGTTTTTTTTTTAATGTTTATCTTGCAGAATCAGGATCACTGAGGTCAGTGCTTAATAAAGAATCCCATTCACCCTTTGGATTGGACTCCTTCAACTCCAGTACAAAGGTTTCCCCACTAACCCCAAAGCTGTTCAATAGCCTCTTGTTGGGCCCTGTGACATCTAGCAACAAAACTGAAGGCTCCAGCCTCAGAGATCTGCTACACACAGGGCCAGGAAAGCTTCCTCAGGTCCCTTTAGACACAGGAATCCCCTTTCCTCCAGTCTTTTCTGCAGCTTCTACGGTAAATAATTTTCTATTCCTTCAATGATATCTGTTCTAGGAAAGAATTCATGATGATTTAACAGTTTTCATCTAAATGTTTTAATAGTATCTTATTCTTAAATGTTGAAACAAATGCGATATCTCGCCAAAACTCACCACCCCACAAAGTTGTAGAGAATTGTGATGCTAATTGTTAGTTTGTGGTTTGGTTTACTACTGGTGTGGAGAAGTTACTCCTTGCAAGATACCAAGAGAGTGAGTTAAATGCAGCCTTTAAGTTGTTTAAATGATAATCAACATCCCTATAAAAGCTCACTTTAAATTCCACATCTTTAAAAATATTGCAAAAGCTTACCACAGAAAAAGATAAAAACCTATAAGCAAATCAGTTCCTGAAAAAAACTTATGTATACTTGAAAGGCATTTAAGATAAAATATGAATTTAAGAATTTAAGGTGTAGTTGCTATTTCTGGATGCTTATTCTGGAACAAGGATACTTTGTTTCTCTGTATTTCCTCCAAAATTGATTAACCTTCAGAAAGACTGAACAAATCAACGATATTTGAAATCATGGAATCACGGAAGAAATGATTAAAAGCATTTAATTTAAGAGAGAGACAAATTCTGTGGAATTTATCAAGGCTTAGCTCTTCTTGAAGAATACTTTCTCAAAAACCTTAGGCATAAGGTGGGGAAGGTGATGAAATGACTTGTCTTGTAGCAGATTTTTTTCCTCTGTGACAGGAGGAAGGATCGAACCTTAATAATAGATCATGTTGCTTGGTTTTGGTAGAGAGAATGATACAGCTGTACAGGAAAATATGTCACTGCTGCAGGAAAGACTTCCACCCCTGTCCCCTCTCATTGCTGAGTACAGGTGAAGAAATTGTGATCGCTTGTTTTAAAGCAAGTTACTCCTTCAAGGATTGAGAAGGTCCTGTCTCAACCTGCATCCCTATCCCTGCAGCTCCAAGCATTCTCTCACCATGTTGAATTAGATCAATCGTGTAATGTCTTTTTTCACTTTCTTGACTTCTGGTCTTCATGGAATAATTTATATTGAAAAGAACTTGTTGAGAACTCTGTTCCAGCCCTCAACTTGAATGCCTGGATGCTTCACATAGAATATACATGAACAAAGCACACCTGAGAAACAACAGTTGTGTTGGGCAAATAGAGAGGAATAGTAGACCGCTACTCATGAAGAGAATCATCTTGGTGTTTCTGGAGCATTGATGTTCTGTTGTGAAGAGTAGTTAGCGTTGACTGTAATCATTAAACTGCATTTTATCTATTTCATGGCTTCTAGAGAGTCAGCATAAAGGTATATTTTTAAGACCATCCTAAGCAGATGATGTTATGATCTAGTCTTACTTGCCTAAGGCAGGCTGTAGAAAACTGATACAATACCAAGCACCAGAACAGGCTATGGTCTGCCTCGGAGGTGTGGAGCCCTTCTGAAAAGGAGCCCAGGGTCCTTGGGGAGAGTGGATGGAACTGGAGCCAGCGCTGCGCCCTCATGCCTGCAGGCACAAACTGTCCTGGGGTCATCAGGAACTGTACAGCTGGAGCACATCGGGGAATGTGATCATTCCGCTCAGCACTTGTTAGGCCACACCTGGAACACTGTTCCCAGTTTTGATCTCCCCAGTTGAAGAATGACACTGAAAAGCTGGAGGGGGTCCAGTGCTGGGGGGGCATGAAAAATGGTTAAAATATGGAGAGCTCAACACATGAAGAAACATTTATGAAACTCGTTCTCCTCATCCTAGAAAAGAGAATGCTTTGGGGATTGATCTTACCATATCTAAAAGGTAGTTGTAGAGGATATGGAGGTACTCCTTTCACAAGAATGCACGATAACAGGGCAAGAGGCAATGGATGCAAGTTTCTTCAGGGGAAGTTCGATAGAAGAAAAAATTCCCACTTTACATTCAAGCAGTGGAATAGGCTGCCCTGAGAAGTGAAATAAGGCCAAGAAGGCCAACGGAATTCTGGGCTGCAAAGGGAAGAGTGTGGNGTAGACGATCTGTAGAGGTCCCTTCCAACTCTGAAATTCCATGATTCTGTGATTTCATAATCCCCTTCTCTGAGAAGTTAAGGCTTGACTTGACCCAGCCCAGGGTAACTTAACCTGATTTCAACAGAAAGTTACACCAAGTGATCTCTAGGTCTTCGTTCTGGCCTAGACTCTTCTATAATTCCACAAATACTGTTTACTGAATTGAATATCTTCAGTTATGAACAGTGTTATGTTTTTAGACTGATAGCTTTTGCATATGGCATATTGTCTGTCTGTTGAACTTTTTTTTAAAAAATGGCAAAATTGTCCAAGTAATAGTGTTTTGCTATTACTGTTCACTCAGCTTCTAGTTGCTGTCTTTTTTTGTGGGTTGGTTTGTTTGGCTTATGGGAGGAGTGTTGGTTGACTTTTTTGGCTAGAATGAGCAGCTCTTTGCTGCCAGAAATCTATCACACCCCTGCCCCTGCCCATAGATGTCTTGTGAATAATGATCCAGTTAATGTTTATCTTCTGTTGAATATATGAAATACATTTCATAAGTATCTTGCTATAGCCAAGTCCTATAGGCAGGCTTTATTTTTTTTTTTAAAGTTAAGAACACAATTGAAGACTGTGTTGTTAATCTCTTCTGAATTTTAAACATCCCTTGAGGAGTTTTAAATGTGCCTTGAGGAGCATGGATGCCACAACCAGAAAGGCTGTCTTCTAATGCTTCTGTTAAGGTTATATATACAGGAAGCACTTTCTCCTCTCTGTCTGTCAGTGTTTACTTAACATATTTGTCAACTTACCTGTGCCAGGACTGAATTCATTTAGTAATAGAATGAGGAAAGTGTGGAAATACAGCTGAGATACTAATGAAGTTAAGAAAAATATACATAATTTTTACCATTAAAGTAGCAAAGTTTAGATCACTCAAGTTCTCTACTCCACGATTGTTTGGAATAATATTTTTCTAGATAGCCTGTAGCAGGTTATTTTAAGTTCTACCACTATAAAACAGGGCCATAGCTGCTTCTGTTCCTTCTGGATACATGCCTGTCTCTGAGATGATTCGTTTACTGTTGCATGTTTTTCTAACAGCAAGATGTCCGTGATTAAAATCTGAATGAGAGCAGATATGCATTAATATGTATGTTGTTGCAAGACTAAACTTACTTTTGGATTTACATCTTCTAGGGAGCCAAAGGTAAAGCCAGCCTGCCTAATTTCTTAGACCATATCATTGCTTCTGTGGTGGAAAATAAGAAGACATCCGATGCTGCAAAACGAGCTAGTAATTTAGCTGACACACAGAGAGAGGTGAAGGAAATGGTAATGGGCTTAAATGTACTGGATCCACACACTTCCCACTCTTGGCTGTGTGATGGTAGATTGCTTTGCCTTCATGATCCCAGCAACAAAAACAACTGGAAGATCTTCAGGGAGTGTTGGAAACAAGGCCAGGTGGGTGATGACAAATAGCCAACCCGTACTGCTTATAAATATCCTGAAATTTTAACCTGTACCTCGGTTATGGATGAATCCATTCAAACTATACCAATTGCTCTTGAGTGAATATCGTGAATGAAGATTTCAGCTGTAGCACTAGAAGCAGGGGACACAGCAGCCCTGTCCACTCCATGCTGTACTGACTTGAGCCCACGTGTGCTTGCACGTTGATCTTTTCTCAGCTTACCAATATGAGGGTGTTTGCTGTGACAGCCTTTTTAGTTGTGTGATTTATGTGGAACCTACTCTACTACAGCCCAGTAGTGAGTCCACTGTGATTTCCTCCATGCATCCTAGCATCTACCCCATACTTGATAATTTATAGCCTCAGGGAAAGGTCCATTCCTTCCAGCTGCAGAATGTACAAAAATAAAAGTGCTGCAAGCAGTAACTTCTGCTGAATTTCTCCTGAATCATAGAATCATAGAATTGTCAGGGTTGGAAGGGACCTTAAAGATCATCTAGTTCCACCCCCCCCTGCCATAGGCAGGAACACGTCCCACTAGATGAGGTTGTTCAGAGCCCCATCCAGCCTGGCCTTAAAAACTGCCAGGGATGGGTCTTCCACCACCTCTGGGCAACCTGTTCTAGTGTCTCACCACCCTCATGGTGAAGAACTTCTTCCTAACGGTCATTCTGAAACGACCCATCTCTAGTTTTGATCTCTTCCCCCTAGTCCTACCATTACCTGACATCCTAAAAGGTCCCTCACCAGCTTTCTTGTAGGCCCTCTTAAGGTACTGGTAGGCCACAATAAGGTCTCCTCGGAGACGCCTTTTCTCCAGACTGAACAACCCCAACTCTCTGTCTGTCAGTCTGAAATTTTTGGTGTATTTGATGCAGTGTCTCATCGTGAGCCTACAGTCTGTGTGAACCCAAGTGTTATTTTGAACTCAGCATCTCATTTATTGAGCACTCTCCTGGATTATCTGAAGGGTCATCAACCAGTTAGGCCTTCAGTCTGGACCTTAGACCTGCTGCCAGCGTAGCCACTTTTTCAGATCCAAATCCATAGTGCTACAGCTTAGACTTCTCCAGAGAGCCATAAAGATTGGCCTGGTCAAACAAGCTGAATCAAGAAATAGGTGAGTAGCTGCTGTTGCAGAGGAAGTGTACCCATAGCTCTAACAGAGTATGATGTCCATCGTGTTCAAACTGTGTTCTTGGCACTTTGTTCTACAGCTAACTCTGACACCATTACCTTTGCTGACTACTCAGAATTGGGACCATTGGTGCTAGACAGTTATGTCCATCATCATCTTTTCTGGAGAAGTCCTTTTTGTCAGCTGTTGTTATTGTGCTAATGCTCTTAGTACTCACATTCTGTACTTATTTGTGGTTGCTCACAAGACATACGGACTGCTGAGCTGTGGCAGAAGAACAGATAGATCAGGCTGCATGTTCCTCTTCTGGCATTCAGGGTCCATTCCTGCCAGAAGTAGAGTACTTTTTGGTTGCTTAGCCTGTCCCACGGGACTGCACATTCTCTGAGTTGCCTGGGCACAAGCATAACTAGCACATAGCCATGAGAACTGCGGAGAGAATCATGGCACCACTAACCACAGAGTTACCGGTTCCTGTTTCTGACTCCTCTAGCCAGCTGCTAATACATGGAAGGGGATACTGTGCAGCACACCCTTGCTTGTCTGACTACAAACTTAGCTTGCTGATGGTATTGCCAGCTTTCCCCCTAATTGCAGTTATGTTTTTGTCTTGATTATTTTTCTTTTGTAGTATGCAAGGGTCTCTTCTCTTTTTTGAACCTCTTGCATCTTTCTGATTTATGAAGGATTTCGGATCATTCTTTTGCAGTGCTGTGGTGTCAGTCATCTGCCTGCCTTGATCTTAGTTTATAGTCAGTATACTCTGATTATTTTCTCAACCCTCTCTCTTAGCAAATAATACTGTCTCTCTGAGGACGATCCTAAGTATTTTGGAAGCTACTTACAAAAGATGTGCTTGTCAGTTTCTCTGCAAATGAGACTAGTTAATCACCAGGTGCAAGATGCTGCACTTGGCTGTGGGGTTCTTGGTTGTTAATGAATCCTGAAAGACTCCTTATGGAGTCTAGAGATGTGATTGCCAACCTTCTTTCAAGATGCGTATCTTGCATTGTGCATCGCCTTCCATGTTGGTGCACACTCTGAGGCTCTGACCACAGTTGTCATGCTCATGTACTGTTTGTGGCCCTCTATTTTAGGCTTTGCCCCAAGATCTGCTTATTGATGTTTTTGGATGACTTTATCATTCAGAGGACCCCTTGTATAGCAATAGACTAAAGTCCCTTGCTCATTCAAGGATCCTCCAGTGGTGTTGCGCTCACTTGAGTTTCCTGCTGAAATGTGGAAAGCAACCTAACTGAATTTTTCATTCCTGCACAGGTGACCCAGGCAGGCATTGCTGTCTTGAAAAGACTATTCTGAACAGAATTTCTTCAAACAGAGATTCTCTCAACAAACTCTGCTCTGTCACGGTTCTCCCTTGACTGACATCCTCCTGTAGATCCCAGCTGTGCCTTTAAAAGTTAAGAACATTAATTCTGCCATCATCCCCCAAATCATGTTCACCTTCTCATTTTGTGGGCTGGAAAAGGCTATTAGGAAAAAACCCCTTAGCTATCCTTCCAGCACAATAAATGCATACTGGACACTAGATCTGAGCCACATGAAGATCTTGGCCTTGGTAGCCTCCCAAATTGTTAAAAGAGAAAATTCTTTTCCCTTAATATTTGGATAACGAATGGCACTCTTCCAATGTCATGCAGAAGAGCAACATTTTCTAACTCCTTTGTCTTGCGAATTGTCAGAAATAATTTAAACTCTGTCTTATCCTAGGATTCACAAGGAGACCATAGCATTAATTCTTGATGAAGCCATTCTCAGAGTGCATTTTACTCTCCTGAACATGGTGGTTGTTCATCTGGGGATACTGTCAGGATTGTCATCCTATAGCAACCTGTTCTTTTCTGAATTTTCATGCTAGGCTTTCTCTTTTTTGAGGTACTGAAGATCTGGGGTGGTATTGGAGATTTTTTTTTCTCCCTGTAGTCTGAGAGCAGATCTGTCAGGAAATGTTTACCAGTCAAATCTGCTGTCCTTTTATTTTGCAACCCTAGCTGTGTTCTTCACTGGAGAGAATATTTTATTTCTTCCACGAGAAGTTTTCTGCTGGAAGGATTCTACTAGGTTGAGTGGATTTTTATATTATTATTTTTTTTATATGTTATATTCAAGTGGTCAAGTGAATACAGCAGGGATCAAAATTTGTCATTATTTTCCTGGACTGAAGGTGGCTAGTTTATCCATCAGTTTAAAGTCTACCTGGCAACAGTTTCTGCCTGTGCTGTTAAAGGTACTCTTAGTTTACTCCTCATCCGTGATCCCTAGGTTTTTGTAGAATATGATTAAAACCTTTCTATTGCCTTAATGCTATGATTCCAGCTGGGATCTTGGAATATATTTAAACTTGGGGTCGGTGTATCTGCTCTGTCATCTTAGGGAGGTTTGCTGCTTGTCATGGCCTCACATTTGGGACATAGTGGAAAGACTGCCAAAGCTTGGCCGTCCCTCAGACATTTAGCCTCTGCTGCTCTTCCGTATTGGCATGAACAATATTATTGGGGAGACTCAGACAGTGTCAAGGGTGACTGTATGCCTCTGGGAGCAGTGGTCAAGGCCATAGAGCCCAGATGGTTTTTTTAAATCCTCCTGGTGAGGGGTGGAGAGGTGTACCAATCCTGCAGCGTCAACCATTTGTGCATCTGCTTTTGACAACAGAATTTGCGATTTTATGGTTATGGGAACCTGACTGAGGACTGCTTTGAAGAGATGTGATCTATCTAAGTGTGGCAAAAGCATCTTTGCCAAGAGGCTGGCCAACCTGATTAGGAGAGCTATAAGCCAGGAACGACAAGGGAGGGAGAGTACAACCAGTGATGAAAAAAGAGATTAGTTGATTGGGTTGGCAGGCAAGCAATGTGGAGTGATGTGAACAGGAGAAATCTGACTCAAGAAAACAGGGACGAAAGATGTCCACCTCAAACATACGCACGTAAGTAAGGAACTGTGTACATCACAGCATTGTGAGGAAAGCTCTCCTACTGTTTCTGTGAAATGAGCATGACTAGGTGTCTTTCTGAAGCGCCTATACATTAGTGCAGACAGCACAAGTAACAAACAGGAAGAATTAAGCGTGCAGTTGGCATGTCCACAATCTCATTGGTATGATGGAGAAGTGGTGGGATAGTTCATGCAACTGTAGCACAGCAAGAGATAGGTACAGGCTGTTCAGGAATGACAGGTCACAAAGATGAGGAAGGAGCATTGCTGTTTGTGTGAGGGAGTAGCTGGAATGCATGAAAATACATAGGAATGGATGATGAACCATTTGAGAGCTTGTGGGCCAGGATTAGCAAGCAGACTAACATGGGCAATATTGTGGTGAGTATCTGCTGCAGACCACCTGATCAAGAAAAAGTGGTAAAGCTTTCTTCAGATAACTGGAGGAAGCTCTGTGTTCATATTTCCTGTGCCTCGTGAAGCCACCATGGTATCTGCTGGAGGAACAACACAACAGGTCGTGGGCATTCCTGAAATTTTCTGGAGTGCATTGATGACAACGTCCTGACAAGGAGCCACTTAGGGAAGGGCATTCTGCTGGACCTCATTCTTAAACTCAAGGAAGAACTGCTTGTTGATGTGAAGGTAAGGGGCAGCTTTGACTGCAGTGACTATCAGATGGTAGGGTTTGGCTCAAGATTGTGACAGGAGGGAGCAAAGCAAAAAAGCAAGGTCACAAGCCAGGGCTTCGGGAGAGCAGACTTCACCTTTTCAGGTGTCTGCTTGGAAGAATCCCACAGAATATGGTCCTGAACAGAAGAGGGCCTGAGGAATGCTGTTTGAATCATGCTTAACTTGCCTTATAGCCTTCTGTGATGAGACGGCTGGCTTAGTGGATAAGAGGAGAGCACTGGATGGTTTTTATCCTAACTTTAGTAAGTCTTTTGATACTATCATAATGTCATCAGACAAACTGGTGAAGTACGGACTAGATAAGTGAACAGTGTGGTGGATTTAAAACTGACTGAAATGTCATGCTCAGCGGGTTGTGATTGCAGTCACTAGTGGTGTACCCTAGGTCTGTATGGGGTTGAGTACTATTTAACATCCTCATTAATGACCTAGATGGGACAGAGTTCATATACCATCAGCAAGCTTGCAGACGATACAGAACTGAGAGGAATAGCTGATATGCCAGATGATGGTGCTGCTATTCAGGGGGACCTGGACAGGCTGGAGAACTGGACCAAGAGGAATCTCGTGATGTTCAGCAAGGTAAAATGTAAAGTCCTGTGCCTCAGGAGGAATAATAGTCAGCAGCAGTACATGCTGTGGGGCGGCTGGCTGGAAGGGACCTGGAAGGTCCTTCTCCTGCAAGGACATTGGCATCCCCAGAGGACAAGGAGTTGACTGTGAGCCAAGAATGTGTCCTCGCAACAAAGAAGGGCAGCAGCGTCCTGGGCTGCATTAGAAAGAGTGTTGCCCTCTACTCTTCACTGGTAGAGGCCTCACCTGGAGTGCTGTGTCCAGTGCTGGG
This sequence comes from Rhinoptilus africanus, assembly GCA_013400135.1. Taxonomy (NCBI): domain Eukaryota; kingdom Metazoa; phylum Chordata; class Aves; order Charadriiformes; family Glareolidae; genus Rhinoptilus; species Rhinoptilus africanus. The sequence goes on from VXBO01005019.1 coordinate 116,736, forward strand.
CTCCCCGATACAAGATAGACGTGTACTAATGGAGCAAGTCCAGCAAAGGGCCACAAAGGTGATTAAAGGACTGGAGCATTTTTCATATGAAGAGAGGATGAGAGAGCTGGGACTCTTCAGCCTAGAGAAGAGAAAGCTTGGGGGAGTGTGGAGAGGAAATTCTACCAATGTGTATAAATACCTGATGAGAGGGAATGAGGGACACGAAGCCAGATTCTTGTCAGTAGTGTCCACTGACAGGACAGGAGGCAATGGGCACAAATTAAAATCGAGGATGTTCAACCTGAACACAAGAAGACACTTTAAAGTGAGGGTGGTCCCTTCCAACCACTGACTTTTTCTGTGGTTCTGTGGGGTTTTTTGCCTTTTTTTTTTTTCCTCTGAAGTTGACAGCAGTAAAGTTAACCCCTTTTTTGTTTCTTAGACCTCGCTCTTCTGGAGTTGAGGTTTTGTTGCTACTTTTTTAGAACTTAAGGACTATATTGTGTTACATTTGAAAACCAAGGCCATTTTTGTTACTCCCTAGGTTGAGTTTTTTCCTCCATTCATTTATGAATTAATAGTTGTCCTCACTTAGGGACTAAAATAAATACTAGTCCTGCTAGAGGCCACTCGACAATCCAGGTGAAGCAGTGGTTAGTTACTAGAGTGTTTTTAAACAACATAGCTTGGGAGTTGCTGGTCTGTAGCTCTGTAGGTATATTTGCCTAATGTGCTCATACTGCTAGAACATTTTGGGGCATCTGTGCTCCTCGGGGTTGTCCTGAGCTCTTCATGTGACTAAACCTAACACCTTCAGATCGTTGTTAATGAATAGGGCACAGCTTGGAATTGATTTGAACTTGCACAGACCTGTGAACTGTCTTCTGAGCACAGGCAGCAGCTACTAAACCTAAGAGTTATTCAGGTGGGATAGTCCATGTGCAAGTTTACTTCATACCCTCTTCTCCTTTTCTCTAAGTCTTGTAACTCTAGAGATTGCAGGGTGAGGGGAACTGACAAGGTCTTGGCCAGTATCGGAAGGATTGTCTGGTATACCTTTTCCTAGTATTGTTAGTTTAGCAAATGCCTTAAGCATTTATAGGGAGAGGCCACTCAAATCTCGGAGTGAAATGTATATACATGACTAGCCTAAACATCTTAAAACCCCTTTTGTAAGTGAACAGCCACTTTTCCACTACCTGGTTTTGTACTAGGGAATTAATAAGGATACATGATTATGCATGAAGAATGAGTGAAAAAGTTAAAAAATCCTTATCAGAATATGAATATTTCATATGAGAAAGCTTTACTACAAAGGCTGTTTCTAGTGGTAGTTGCATTTGTCCATAAAAAAAGGAGAGGTGGTGAGACTCAAGACCTTCTGTACTTCCACAGGTGGATTGACTTCTGCTGGCTGCCACACCGCTACCCAGCCACTCTCTCACCCCCCTGCTTCTCAGCAGGACAGGGGGAGGAAATAAGGTGGAAAAGTTGGTGGGTCAAGATAAAGACAGGGAGGTTGCTTAGCTATTGCTGTCACAGACAAAACAGATTCAACTTGTGAAAAAGTAATTTAATTTATTGCCAATTAAAAATAGAGTAGGGTGGTGGGGAACAAAGACAAAGCTAAAATAATCTTACCCCCACCCATATCTCCTTCTTCCTAAAGGCTCAACTTTACTTCTTCGTCACTGACTCTTCTACTTCCTTGCCCAGCACAGGGGGGATGGAGAATAATGGGGGTTGTGGTCAGTTTGTAACCTTTCATCTCTGCTGCTCCTTCCTCCTCACACTTCTCCCCTGCTCCAATGTGGACTCCTTCCCGCAGGATACTATCCTTCATGAACTGCTCCAGCATGGGCCCTCTCCAGAGGATGCAGTCCTTCAGGAATAGACTGCTCCAGTGTGGGTCCCCAGCGGGCCACAGTTTCTGCCATAAATCTTGCTCCTGCATGGGCTTCTTTGCACGGGCCACAGTTCCAATGTGAGCTCCCCATGGGCTGCAGCTTCCTTCAGGACATCTCCCTCTGCTGCAGTGTGGAGTCCTCCCCCGGCTGCAGTGCGGATGTCTGCTCCACGATGGTGCTCCGCAGGCTGCAGGAGGGCAACCTGCTTCACCATGGTCTCTTCCATGGGCTGCAAGGGAGTCTCTGGAGCACCTCCTACCCCTCTTTCTTCACTGACCTTGGTGCCTGCAGAGTTGTTCCTCACATTTTCCTCTCCCTCCTGTAACCCCCTCAGCAGCTGTGGAGCATTTTTTACACATTCTTACTATCACAGAAGTGCCACCATGTCAATTATGGGCTCAGCTTTGTCCAGTAATGCATCTCTTGGAGCCAGGTGTAACCATTTGTGTCTAGCATGGGGCAACTCCCAGCCTCATCTCACAGAGCCCACCCCTGCTGCCAGCACCTTGCCACGTAGACCTAGTACACTTGCCTTAGTCTAATAATACAATACCGCTTCTAAGGCAACTGCACGTGGACTGGAACTGAAGTTTGCTTTGACTCTGGTTATTTGTTTGATGCACTAAAATCAGACATGGGTGAAAACAGATTTGTGGTATTTTTTGTGTGGTGGTAGCCAGGAGTCTCAGCTCTTAAGAAAGTTTGGCTGCATGTGTAAGAAATTTGGTTATGGTGGAGTAAGCATTCATCTTTGTATTCTCAGCCCGTGCTGGTATCTGGTGTCCATAAGAAGTTGAAGTCAGAGCTTTGGAAACCAGAAGCTTTCAGCCTGGAATTTGGAGATCAAGATGTAGATTTGGTGAACTGCAGGAACTGTGCCATAATTTCAGACGTGAAAGTGCGTGACTTCTGGGATGGCTTTGAGATAATATCTAGTAAGTAATATCTATGGCTGACTAGTTTAACTGAGCAGTTTGTCTTGCTACCTTAAACTCCTTTTCCACTTATTTTCTCAAAAAATTATAATTAAAAAATATAACAAAGTAGCTGTCAGTCTCATGCAAAGAAGCCATTGCTCCTTAGATGTAGCACACCCTAGAAAATACTTTACTGGTGAAGATTAAGGCAGAGCTGCCCAAGAAAACTTCATCTGTACTACAGCATGTTGGTGTGTTAGTTTCGTGTGTCAAAAGATGATCCATTTCATGGGAAACTACTTTTTTTTTTTAACTTTCCTCAGTGAAATTAATCATCATTTACCATCATTAAGATAGTAAGTAAATTGACTACCCTTACCTTCTGTCCAACCTGAAGATTTATTGAAAAACTAGAGGGAACCTGCAGAGCTAAAACAGGCTGAGGCTTTTGATGCTAAAATTCAGACTTGGTTGAATAAATCAACTAAGTAAACTAGACATTGCAAATTATTTTTATGGTAGATCATCTGCAAGTACAAACCCAAGTTTATCTATATTATGAATAGCAATGCTGTATGCGTACCTCATATGATAACACACTACTTAATGCTTGAGTTCTTCTTTGGGAACACCTTCTGTCAAGTGTGGATGTGGAAGCTAACCAGTTAAAATTCCTGGTGATATAACTGATCAAAGAGCTTATGAAAAGCAGAGTGCTCTTTTTTAGATTATATATACCTAGATCAGAGTGGTCTTATATTTACAGATGTGAGAATTGTAATGGTTCATTGCAATCTTGCTGGCTTTTAGTGTTGTATATAAACATGTTTTCTGTATTTATTGCTTTGTCCACATAGCAGAAATGGTGAACCACTGGATGACTTAGTGGAATGTTTGTTCAGCAGCAAACAAAATGATTTGTAGACCATGAATATTCCCTTCCCTAGTCATTTTCTAAACTCCCAACTTTTGACTTGTTTTGATATGATTCCAAGTACAGAGTCTTGTATTTTGTACTGTTAAATTTCGTACTATTTCTGTTGTTATTCAGAAATAAATAGCCTAGAAGGATATAACAGTGTGGTCTTCGTGTGTATTAACAATAATTGGGAAACTTCACAAACTCTTCACTTTTGTGCTAGGGTCATTCATGAAAACAGCAAATGTCTATGGGTCAAGTTATCTTTGAGAAATGTTACGTGTAGTTTGTCTCCAGGCAGATATGCTTCTTTCAGCAAAATCGGCTGCTGTCTTTCTTTTAGACAAAGCCTTTACCACACTTTGTAGGAGAAATGTTAGTGATCTGGGTTGGAAAATCTGATCGCTTTTGCTAGTTTCTTTTAAATACGTTTTATTTACTGCTTTTCAGCCATGTGCAATCCCCAATTTAGAGTATTGTTTGCTACTAGTCCAGAAACTTCACACACTAACTCATATGAAAACTGCAAATTATATAATGACTCTGACTTCTCTGCGTTACGTGAATTTTAGATCCTTCAGATGTGGCTGGTTCACACACACGCACTCCACCCCCACGTTAAGTTACTGAAGAGATGTGGAACAGCCACTGATTTGAAGGTGTTATTAAGATAATAACTTAATTATTCCATATGTTACTTTATTTACGTTAATTTTAACTTGTGCTGTTGACTTTTAATATCTTTGATTTGTTAGTGGACTTTTGGCAGATCTAACTTTTTGTTTCAATCCTTCTTAGACCTGCTTTTCTTTGCTGATCAGATGTTTTCTGGGTTTTGTCCAGTTTCGTGTAATTTGTCAGATCCGTGTGTTTTCCTCCAGGTAGCTCTTCACTCTGTCCTTTGTGAACAGCCTTCCTACAAGTTTCTTCTCCTTGTTTGGAACAAAGATCCTTGATGAGTTCAAAATCTTGAATAAGGGAAGTTCTGAAACATCTTTAAATTCAAGTCCTTGAGCTTTCAGTTCATTTGCCTCTCTAAAATCTGTAGCTCATCAAAATGTTTTCTTTAAATCAGTTAGTTTGGTTTACATAGCTGCAGTTCTTAATTCCTTTTAATTTCAATAAAATATTTTTTTTATATTGCGAACTAAGGCTGTCTTCTGTAGCCTGTCGATATATAACACAGATACGATTCACAGGTCTCCAAGTCCTAGTTTTAGATGCACTTTCTCTTCTGGTGTTGTCAGCAGCTCTGCTGGGTCTGGGTAAGGTCGGTTGCTTTTTATTTGGCTAACAATGTAAGGCAGGAAGCGGTAAAGGGTGTTACTTTCTGGGGAAAAGGGGATGTGAGGGTGTCAAGACTGCAGCACATCCTGTTTTCCAAGTGGTGGCTTCATGTGGAGTTGGGTAGAATCTGGTAGAAGAGTGAACTTTGTTTCTCTCTAAACGTTATGCTGAGTTGTCTAAGCTGCTGCACATACCCCTCCAGATATACTCTCTCAGCCATTGTAACATCTGAGGCAAAACAGCAGTTGATGTGGTCAGTGCTGTCATATTGTACATCCACTGTTGTGTACATAGTGTCATCTTTCTGTGCTACCAGCTTTCTCTGTTACCAATCAGGACTCGTGTACAACTCTTGAAGTGAGGAACAAATGTTTGAATTCAGCACCCAGCTAATTTGAGTGCCTTCAGCAAAGAGGAATTTAAAAAACTAAAGGCTGTCTTCCTCAGTAACCCTTTAGCTTTTTTGAGTGTGGTATGCCATGGTTTCTTGCTTTATACTGAAGTTAGGGTTGATTTCAGAGCATGAACCAATAACTTTAATTTTATAGAAGCACCACTCTTGAAATGAAAGGCAAAACTCCTCTAGACTTTGGTAAAAGTAGTAAGGCAGGATGCTTTGGAAATGCTTATTTTCAAAGTTGAATACAAACTATTCTAGAACTTGGCAGCTGTGCAAAATCTGTCAAACTTCTGCTGTAGGTAATGACATCTATATCTTATTGTTAAAGTGTTGTTTGGTCATACTATGATAAGGCTTGGAAGCCTAAACTAAAATCAGTATACTTTTTGCTGTGCAATGTGAGAGATCTTGCTGCAAAAGACTTCCTGGGCTGTGGTAAAAAGATATTACATGAAGAAATCTTAATTTGTTTCTTGCAGAACGGCTCAGGTCAGATGATGGTCAGCCAATGGTACTAAAGTTAAAGGATTGGCCTCCAGGGGAGGACTTTAGAGATATGATGCCTACAAGGTCAGTAAACCTCAGTATCAATGCCTACAGGACTGCTATAGGCACTACAGGAGGAAAACATGCCTTTGTTCTTTTTGCTCTCTAGGTTTGAGGACTTAATGGAAAATCTTCCTCTTCCTGAATATACCAAGAGGGATGGCAGATTGAATTTGGCTTCTAGGCTGCCAAGCTACTTTGTCCGTCCTGACTTGGGTCCCAAAATGTACAATGCCTATGGTACGTGGGAATAGTTATGTAGATGTTCATTTTTGCAGCTCTTTATTATACTTAGGCCATATGCAAGGCTATGGCATTAATCAGAACTCAGTGCTTATCCTAGAGCACGCTTTCATTTTTTTTAATTGGTCCTGCGATCTATTCCTATGCTAGTCCTTTCTCTGTCAGATATGCCCTTTTTGCCTTGTGGTTTCCAAGAGGTGTACGCATGGTAAGTTAAGTTTGCAAACAGTTATTATTTTATACAAATAGTAAGCATAATACCCACACAGGGTTCAAGGAGAAGTTACTATCTTTTTGAGACCAGTTGATACATTTGAGAGGAAAATTAGCCAGCTTCTGGGTGCTTCGATCTGTGTGTTCGTGTTTCCAACCAGAGCTGTAATTTTCTTCATCCATGTCTAACAACACAGACAGCGTGCAAGACAAAACTGTCACCATGTTCGGCTATCTGAATTGGATAGTTTTGTTCCCTTAAGACTGTAATTATGTAGTAGGTAAATAGCACAGAAATGTAGGAAGCTTTTGTCTGAACACATACCTTGCATGGGGCCATGAAGCATGAAACTTCCAAATGATTGTTAATATAGCAGAGTTGGAGGGGGGATATATGAACAAATAACACATGTCGTATCAACTTGCATTATTTCATTTCCTGAATGTACTGACTTTCAGGTCATGGCTAAAAGCAGGTTTTGGAGACTTTTAACTTAAAACAAATGATTGTTAAATCTCCAGGATAGTTTTAAATAACCAATTGATTTGGAAGTATATACTTTTGCAATTTTAGAGTAAGGTAAATAACAATTAAAGTAGTTGCTCTTTTTATATACTGAAAAATGTCAAGCGATCAAATGAGGAGAAAGCTGCAGCCATTTTGCAAAGCAAGTATGTGTGGAAGCGAACTCACCCTAGTGTAACTTCTGCAGTTCTCTTGGAATATCGATGAGATGGGGGTGCAGGGGTTTTAAGGTTTTGCATTCCGATTATAGATACACCTACAGTAACTACTCGCCTGAGGACGTGAAAGATTTTTCATTGTTTTGTCCTTTTTTAAAAAGTGTTTTAGCTCAGTGGATTAGACTTAAGTTGTAAAACAACATATTGCAGTTCTGTGAAAGTGTGGGGTTATTTTGGGTTTTTTAGCAGTATGACATCACAAATAAGAGTTAAAAAAAAGGGGGTTGTGAACTTAGGCAAATTGAGCTTATTCAGTATTTAATGGTGTTCAGTGTTTTGGTTTATGTATTACTTGACATGTAAGTTGAGTGAAGAAGGCTATACACCAAAGAGCTTCTGATGTAGTCAAGCAATACATGTATGAGTGCAGCAAGAACCAAGGTAATCAACGATGTCTAACTTGTCTTTGTGTATTGCTGGCTGCTAGCATTGGAAGCAGTGGATTAATTTTGTTGAATTTATCTTAAATGTCAAAGTTTTCTTTTCCTTTGTATCAGAGTTTGTAGAGAGAGTGTTGATGGTATTTTTTTAGTATAGAATGTAACCCTCTGATATTTGATCCTTCTTAGATGTATAGGTCTTGATCTAAAGAGAGAAAGTATTACATGTTTACTTTCAAGTTAAAAGTTTCAAGAAAAAAATTTAGCTTGGTCTGTCTTCAGAAACAGGTTTGTATCTTTTTGCTCTTAGCTGCTTTACAGACAAATTAAAGAGTGGACCTAGATATAAAAACAGTAATTCTGTCTGTGGTGCATAGGAGTAACTTTTCTAGTGTATTAAATGTGTTTTCATTGTAAATATATGGCCTTGTTTTCTGAGTATGTGGTGGAAAAGAGTTCTTAATAGTGAGATAGTCTTTCACGTGCTTAGCATTTTAAAGCATTAAGAATGACAAATTGTGACTGAGGCTTGATTCTTAAAGTGATATTCCATTACCTAAGTAACAAGACTGTTTGCAGAAGTTAACTGTGATGAAATCTTATTCCATTCAACAGGTTTTGTGTTAAAGGACCCTTAAATATCGATCAATTTTTATATATAAATACCTGAACTGTTTAACGTAAGACTTGCCATTGATGATGTATTTGTATTTCCCAGCATATTCTGTGTGACTTAGACCACTAGCAAATAATTAAGAAAGAATGACAATTCTTAAATTATATCCTGCTGCATCTGGCAAAGCACAGTTTTAAAGTGGAGGTTGTAAGGGCCCTTACTTGGGGGCAGTAATTGACCAATCTTTTGCGAATTTGTCTGGCCTTCTTTTTGAACCTCTATATTATGTTTATCCAAGTTTGTATTTCAGTTGTGCTTTCTTAAAGTTCATGCTACAAACTGTCTAAATTAGCTCCTGTTTCTGGTCTGTTTCTGCGCAGGTACTGTGCAGTGAGTTGGGTTCCTGTCCCCAGAAGCTTGTATTTTAAATAGAAAAGAGATAAATATGACGGTGATCCTAAAATATAACCAGTAGTCTTGTGGTCATACTTATGTTAGTGTTTGGTGATACATAGATTTTAAAAATATTTTAATTTTTTTCCCCATGTTATTTGTTAGAGGAGATGGTAAAGCAAAAGTAGAGAGATAATGCTATTGAAGGGTCAGAGGAAGAGAGAAGAATGTTACATGAGAAAGAGAAAGAATTAAGCAGCAAATGTTTGAAATCTTTTTCAATTACCTCATAGCCACTTAAGAGGGGTAAGATCATCCAATGCATAAAGGTATAAGCAATTGAGAGTCTGCAAGTGTTTCTCCTTACTCAGTTGTAATCTCTGTTGTTAATGATAAGTTGCATAAGTGCTGTGAATTCAACTGATCGTATGAAATTAATAGCTGAGTATGAGAAAATAATGAACTGATTGAGGCTTATGCTTTTAACAGTCCAATGACAAGATGCTGAAGCTACTTACAGCAGTCAGGGTTTCTCTTGTACCACCAAGCAAAGGAAAACAGTGCTGAAGAATGACTACTAACTTTGTATTATGAAAGCTGAGTTCCGTAGTATGACTGTATAAATGACCCTTAGAGAGACAAAATTGTAAACTACATGTTCAGGCTTTGGTTTTAAAATGCTTGTTTTCTTGCTACTTGGGTGAACTATATTTGCTACCTCTATTTCCTGTAAAATAAAAATACTAGTTATCAGTAAATTTTTTATTTATGCCACATATGACATGAAAATAGCTATTTTGGCTGCACTTTGACATTGGTTTCTGCTCTCATTGCTGTGTAAATTTAGCATTCTAGAAGATCTTTCAGGCAGGTTATTTCTATAAGAGCTTAAATAGAATTTGATTTTATTTTACATTCTATCACAGGCTTAATTACTGCAGAAGACAGACGAGTTGGCACCACAAACCTGCACTTGGATGTATCTGATGCTGTTAACGTCATGGTGTACGTTGGGATTCCCATTGGGGAAGGGACCCATGATGATGGTAATGTTTGAGGAAGGCTGTTTTCTGTCCATTAAAAATCAGTTGTGTGTGTGAGGAAGAAGACTGTACCTTTTATTCTTTAAGCTTGTCATATCTATGAGGTATAACCCAAACATACAAGGCAGTTTGTGACATCTGCAACACGTACTTAGAAGTGCAGTAATGCTTCATTGGTTCCCAACTGTGGAAGCAACAGAGTTTTGCTAGAAATTAGATACCTCCCTGAAGAAAGGAGGAGAAAAGGTGATAAGTTACTCTTTCTTCTCCTTGTATTTGAATAATTGTAGTTAGTTCAGTTTGAATTCATGACTGAGCTTTGTGATTAGCTCTCAGTAGACACATTTCCTGGATTTTGTTAAGGTGAAGCTTGATGTGCTTAGGAAGGGCACCGTATGATGCAGCAGTTGCAGTAGCAATGTGACTGGATTTAGCGTCTCAAAATGCTACTCCTTCTTTTATTTGTCAAAAATCAGAAGCTTTGTAATCATATCACTTTTATGTGCATTCCCCTTTCAGAGGTTCTGAAAACAATTGATGAGGGAGATGCTGATGATGTAACAAAGCAGCGAATCCATGAAGGAAGAGAGAAACCAGGAGCATTGTGGCACATCTATGCTGCCAAGGATGCTGAAAAGATACGGGAACTTCTCCGGAAGGTATGTTGGTTACAAAGGAGGCTTGAGCCTACAGGATTCTTTGGCTAGCTTGCTTACAGCAGCTGAATGATACAAACTGCTACGAACATCAACTGCGTAGGTATTCTGATGCTGTGTTTGAGAACATTAATAGTTACTATGTTCCCAGATTTTCAGCCTGGTCTAGAATCTTAATAGTAATGCACATGTCACCAGTTAAGACCTAAATGAGCTTAATGAAAGTAAATGTCCTACCTTGAAATAGTTTGTTTGTTGGTACAGAGCTTTTTGTGAGCCAGCAACATCAAGGTGCTGTGTCATGGCTTCACCCCGACCCCATCTCTTGGCCCTAGGTTGGAGAAGAGCAAGGCCAAGAAAATCCCCCAGATCATGACCCCATTCATGACCAAAGTTGGTACTTGGACCAGACCTTACGTAAGAGACTCTATGATGAATATGGTGTACAAGGCTGGGCAATAGTGCAGTTTCTTGGAGATGCAGTGTTCATTCCTGCAGGTGCTCCCCATCAGGTAAGTATGCCAGCTCTAGGCCGGATTAACAAATAGAATTGAATTTGAGGCACAACAGAACTGCAATTTCAAAGTAACTCTTAGTTAATATTGCTGACTTAGATTCTTTTTTATACATATGCAGTTCTTGCAGAAACTATTTGAATTGGATCGTAATTGTTACATTAGTAAAAATTACAGAAATACCTGAATGACATGTACAGTACTGTGATGGAATTTAAAAAAAACAATTAGGGGGAATGGTGAGAAAACACTTCTGTGTAGTAAAACTTCAGCCAAGGGAACAGAATTCCAAAAAAGTGTGGAGAACTGTAGAGAACTTTCTTTAGGGAATACTAGTATATGCCGGAGAATAGAGAGTGTGTGATACCATGTATTTTGTTCTGCTTTTACTGCTAGACACAATTCTGTGTGAGATCAAACAGGTTTAAGTTCCTATTTCTGTAAAGTAAATGTGGAAGAACCCAACATGTGTGGTGGCTTGGGGTTTTGGGGTTCTCTTGGTTTTGTGTGGTTCATTCAATCTTGATGTATTTATCATTTGATACGGGGTTTTTTAGGTCCATAATTTGTACAGTTGCATTAAAGTGGCAGAAGATTTTGTATCTCCAGAACATGTGAAGCACTGCTTCCGTCTGACCCAGGAGTTCAGGCACCTGTCTAATACTCATACAAACCATGAGGACAAACTGCAGGTAAGCATTTTATGACAGTAGCCACTAAATACATCCTGTGCTTTGCCAGCTTTCTGTAGTACTAGAAACATTTGTCCAATAATTTAAGAAAAAGTAACAATTTTCTCCAACTTCAGAGATTCTTATTTTAAAAGTATTTAAAAAATAATTAATGCACCTATGTCTGCAGTATTATGTAACCAAAAATTAGTAAAAAAACTTTTGCATTTACAGAGAACTTTCCCACTACTGGACTAGTGCATGTGTCTATTAATAAGTTTTTAAATGGCTGAATCCTGAATGACAGTGAAGCGTAGCACAAAAAAAAATATATTAAAAAGGAAAAAGCAGTGCTTTGTTTTGAAGAGATGTTTATTTGAACAAGGACACCGTTTGACTATTATTCATGCCTGACTGATCTGATCGTCTTCTATGATGGTGTGACTGGATGGATGGATGAGGGGAGAGCGGTAGATGTGGTCTGCCTTGACTTCAGCAAGGCGTTTGACACGGTCTCCCACAGCATCCTCACAGAGAAGCTTAGGAAGAGTGGTTTAGATGAATGGACAGTGAGGTGGATAGAAAACTGGTTGAAAGATAGAGCTCAGAGGGTCATAATCAGGGGCGCAGAGTCTAGTTGGAGGTCAGTGACAAGTGGTGTTCCCCAGGGGTCAGCACTGGGCCCAGTGCTCTTCAATATATTCATCAATGACCTGGATGAGGGGATAGAGTGCACCCTCAGCAAGTTTGCTGATGACACAAAGCTGGGAGGGGTGGCTGACACACCAGAAGGCTGTGCTGCCATATAGAGAGAGCTGGACAGGCTGGAGAGTGGGGCAGAGGAGAACCTTATGAAATTTAATAAGGGCAAGTGTAGGGTGCTGCACCTGGGGAGGAATAACCCCCTGCACCAGGACAGGTTGGGGGNGCAGGGGGATTGGACTAGATGATCTCCAGACGTCCCTTCCAACCCTATGATTCTGTGGCACTTGTATTTGTTTCTTTATTGCTTAAAGGAAAACTGCTCTGAAAGTAAAGGTTTGCTTATTTAAATCTGGGATATGGTTCAGTGGTGGACTTGGCACTGTTAGGTTTACAGTTGGACTTGATGATCTTTTCCAACCTAAACAATTCTATGATTCTAAATTAGTCTTAAACAGGAAAATTAAATGGGTTTTGAAAAAATGACTGCTTAAACTAATAATTATGCACAGAACATACTATGCACTGAAGTAGTACGTTGTGTATAAGACAGTAAGTTCTACAGAGAGAGTACTGTAGGGGACCTTTTTTGATTTCACCTATGTATGCTTCTGTAAAGTTAGTATCTAGTTAAATCTTGTTGTCAGCATCTTTTGTGTATTAGTAATCTCATGCATGTAAAATGAAGGAGGGTGGAGATCCACAGAATGACTGTTCTTGCAAAAGTGAGTACTTGTATATAGCCATTCTTCAGTATGTCACCCAAGAATGTCAGAACTTACCATGTTAGCATTCTCAAACAATTCAGTGAGAAGTTGCTATAAATTTCTATATGGATTTGCACAGAATTCTAAAGGAAAGCAGAAGTAGGATCAGCTCTCATTGTGGGGATCCAGCTTCTAACAGTGCACCTCTTCAGCTGTAGTGATACAGATGTGGAAGTGTTTCTGTAAATAAACGGGTTGTAAATGAATAATGGTGTTATTAAAAAAAAAAAAAAAAGGAATAAAAAAGTAACTGCTAGCAAAGTGGAACTGAATACTCCTGTGGAAAGGAATACTGGTTGTATTTGTACCTTCCAGACAAACTTTACTGGTTTTCTTTGTAATTTTACGTTTAATTTCTACAGTATTTATAGAAACATTTGCTTCTATATACATTAAAAAAATACACAGAGACTGTCACACATAAGTTACACAAAAGACAGATCATATGTATGTGAGGAAAAAATGATGGTGTTTGGCAGTTAGTTGAGCAAGTGCAATTAAGCTACTCACATAGAGGTGAAACTGTTCCATTCAGTACCTAGAAAATGAATACAAATAATTCAGATCAGAAAAATTATCAACAAGATAGAGCTTTGTTAAATAGCTAAGCATGGAACAGATTGCTGTGAGTACTGATGGATTTTTCATCTCTGATCTGGCTTGCCTTTCTGGAAGATGCACAAATTATAAGAATTTCTAACCTCTATACAAAGACAACAGGATGATGATTTGTTGCATTATCTTAATTTACATAGAGTTAAACTATATGAGTTTCTTGCTCCTTTTGGGTTTGATTCTTGTGAATCTGTAAGTGGCTCTGATTACAAGGACTTCATAGTATACTTCCTACCTCTCACAAAAGAGATTTTATCTTAAAATAACAAGTAAAATAACATGAGTAAATGAGTTGTTGGGTGACCAGAAAATGAGTTAATAAATCAATGCTGGTGTCTTAAAATACTTGTCACGTAACTGTGACAGATAAAATTTGTGCTGTTGATATCCCGAAGCAGCAATAGTATACACTTTGTGTATACTTGCCAGCTATTAAGAATTCATCTGTCAAAATTGCTTGCATAGGTATCTAAGACTGTCCTTGTTAGTCTGTAGAAGTTGATTTTTTTTTTTTCCTATTACAGGTGAAGAACATTATCTACCATGCAGTGAAAGATGCTGTTGGTACACTGAAAGCTCACGAATCCAAACTAGCCAGATCGTAGGAATTGCGAATTCCAACTGCTGACTGTGAAGTCAGCCTCTTGCTCACAGTATATACAGGGACTGCACATGACTGCCTCTGCAGGAGCGGAGGCTTCTCACTAAGAGCTGGTGTGGTCAGTATTAAACACACTCTTCAGCCACTGTTTTCTACGCTGCCTCAACACTGAAGGTCTAGTGGAAGGTCGCACTGTTACACGCTGAATTCCAGATTCTAACGAAAGGTGCCATGTCCCTTTCCTGTGGCCTTTTGCAGATTGGAAGAACATGGAAACCACTTGGTGTTCCTGCATATTATGATTAGAAATGGTATAAAGAGTGTGGATGGTTGTTTTTTTCCTCATGCCTAGTTAGTCTCCATGAAGTTAGAGGGAATATGCTGGAGATGGGTTGTCCTGCTGCAGACTTAGTTGGTAGCTGCTGAAGGAACATGACCAACAGTAGCCCAAGTGCAGAAATTTAAGCGAACTTCCCATGTGAGATACAGGCCAAGGAAAAGAATAAAGCTATTCTCTGCACTCCCCTTCTTGTAGCCATTTCTTTATACACTGTAGAGTCGCAGAAGTAAAGGGAGAACCCACTTTTCTTTCCCCAGGAGACTCCAGAAATAGGAGAATTGTGTATTTAGTGAAAAACTAGGTTTGTAGTGAAACAGTTAATATTTCATGAAAGTAGATATTTTTAGTATTTTTGAAGTACCACAACTGTTCCTGGATTTTCAAGGAAAGGCGCATTACATTTAGTCTTCCTTTCAATAGAATCAAGAAGAGATTTTTAGAAAGCAGTCCAAAATAGCACAAAAACAGCCAAAGGAGAGTGAATGGAAATTGACACCCCACCTCCCTTGCCCATATTCCTAGCCCATCCTCCCCCCCCACCCTACGCCACCCTGGATCCTCAGAAGGAGAAGTAAAAAGGAGTATAAACTGTTCTCACATGGAGATGTTGTACATCTCTCCCTGCACTGGTAACCACAGGCAATAGTTCACCCAATACCAGTGCTAGATGAAAACATTTATCCTTTCCAAAGTGAAGGAGAAGTTAACTTTCAGTGTCAACTTTGTCCAGAACTATTTTAAGTAAAATGTTCCTGCTTGATAGAACTGTATTCAGAATTTACTAATGTCAGCATTGATGCAATGGTTTTCATTGTCCGGGTACATGAGGAAATGTATCTACCTTATATCCAGCTGTACTGTAGTGCCACCTGCAGGCCTGTTAATATGTTCACGGTTATTTCATTTTTTTAAAAATAAAAGTCATTTACTGTAACAGCCTGGGCAGTTTCTTTCAGACTTGTACACTGATGTCCCTGCTTTGAGTTTGTCTCAGCTTCTCCCTTTGGTAGTTTAGGCTACCTGTTAATTTCTTGCCCTGTGTGTGACCAGAAGGTTTGGGTGTTTTATGCCTGTTGTCCTGAATACATGCTGGGAGCATACTTAGCTACCTGCAGATTCTTGGTTCTTGGAGGTAGTTTGGGTAGAGGATCCATCTTGTCATAAACAACATCTCTTCTGCTGTGCTCCCCACATCTCACTGTCCTCTGAACAGGCTGGGTTCAGAGCTGCCCCTTCCACGGAAGATGTGAACCGAGTGGTGAAGGCTCCCCAGTTCTGACCTGTGGGGGGAGGATGTGGTGGCAGCGGGTTTTGTTTGCTGACACGTGTGGTGCCAGCAGCTGCTCGGGTGGGTGACTGCATGTGAGTGGTGCCCTCCTGGGCTTTGGCTGCCTCCGTACCCTCGCAGCTGCCCTGTGAATATGGGCTAACTCAGCCCACTGCAGATGGGAAGGATTATCCCAGACTCATGAACTGCTCAACTTCACCATATTCCTACTGTGCAGAATTTCTTGTGCACTTGTGTTGCACTCTGTGCATAGAAGCCATTCTAAATAGTTAATTATAGCTGTTTCCTTCATTTGTGTGTGTATCAGCAATTTCAAAGTAGATAAAGATCAAAAAGACAAAAACTTAGCTGTATGTAATGCAATAGCTTCAGTTATTTCCAGTGCAGTGATCTGCACGCTCTTCTGTATCTCACGCTGAACCTTTGTTTGGTTTGAATCTGTCAAATGCTGTCTCTTGAATTTTCCTCTTTTATTAATCATAGAGTACAATCAACATAAAGCAATACTCAGCCAAAATCAGAGGAATGATTTGCACAAAAATTACAGATTAAAATGAAGAAATAGGTATCAATCCAGCTTTTAGACCCGATTAAGACAGGACGAATTTGTAAATTGACCTGGCAAATCAGTTCTAGTAACTTACTTTTTAGTAAGTTCTAGTAACTTGTAAATTTGAAAACTGTTATCTTTTATCAGGATTGTATGCATCAGGAGATGGAGACTACTGCTGCTTTTGGCAAGTTTTTCTATGGGGCAAAAATTTGCAGTTATGTAGATTCAGAACCCATTTGACAATTCCTGCTTGTTTTACATCAAGAGAGGGTCTTCATTTGATTAAAAGCTGTAATTGTCAGCTCTTAGAATTAAAACCTATGTTAATGTACAGCAATTTCAGAATTTCTGAAATAGAATTTTCATGTATTGTGTATCTGAAAACACATAGGTTTTTATTAGTACTAATCAGATATATATAGGTATATATATTATATGTAATATGTATATATTAGATAATATATATTAAATTTTTTATATATACATATATATATATTCCAAGATCAGGAATGGTGCATCCCAAAGAGCAAGGAATCGGCCAAGGGACGCAGGAGGCGTGCCTGGTTGAGTAGGGAGCTTCTGAACAAGCTCAAGTGGAAGAAGGAAGTTTACACTAAGTGGAAGAATGGCCTAACCCCTTGGGAAGATACAAGAAACGGCCAGAGTGTGCAGGGATGAAACGAGGAAAGCCAAGGCCACCTTGGAACTAAACCTGGCAAGGGATGTCAAGCTCAACAGGAA
>VXBO01005019.1:138336-158508 GCA_013400135.1 Rhinoptilus africanus
GGGTTCTGAGCCCCGTCTAGGGCGGCCCCGGGCCCCGGCGTCCCGCCGGGCAGCCCCCCGCGGCGGCGGCGGCGGGCGCTGAGGGGTCTGTTCTTCCCGCAGGCTGATCTTCGGCACCCTCTACCCCGCGTACTCCTCCTACAAGGCCGTGAAGACGAAAAACGTGAAGGAATATGTGAGTTGGGGTTGGCCGTGGCGGCCCGGCCCGAGGCCGAGCGAGGGTCGCCGGAGGCGAGGGGGGGCGCTCGCCCGAGGCGGGGCTTCAAACCGTGAAGGGGAGCTGTTTTTTCTTGGGAGATGCTGGGGATGGAAGGGAAATCGGGGTAAAACACTGCAGTGTGTCTTAGATGCGTCTTTCCATGCATCTTTCAGTCCATCTGAAAGTCCTAGGACAAGTCCTTTCCTCTGATTTTATCCTTACTCGGTGTACTTTTACTGCTTTTTCAGTACTGCTTTTGTTTTATTCCAAAAGGCTGAGTAATTTTGCTTGGTTTGTGTTTTTCTGCCAACGTGACTTGCGATCAGTGTTCTCTGTTGGTCAGGACTTCACCCTCCTTCCTTTCTGGAAACGTTTCCCCTTTCCTGTCTCAGTCTCCACTGTTGCTACAATTACCATATTTAAAACACTGTTTCTTAGTGACATGATGTGTCATTTTCTTACAGAACGGGTCTTCTAAGTTGATCAGTGGAGACTAGAGCTATTTCGCTTATGAGTGGGATGAGCTTACATTTATCTAAAGTGAGGAATAACCTGATGGAGAAGAGAGGTGACATGGTGAATATAGGATGTAATTTGTCACTGTTGCTTTGTGGTGCAGTTGGAGACTCTTCATCCAGCTGGCTCTGTTTGCTCCTTAAAAAATGACACATCAACAGTAAATATTGCAGGATATAGTCCTTTTTTGTCTCATGATGCTTCAGTCCTCTAGAATTGCCTAGATCTTTTCTGTGTGTTGGCTTAAAATTCATCCCACTGGTTTTTGAAGGAGAGTCTTGCTAAGACTGAACAGCTTTACAACCCACAACATCTGGCTGAGATGTTTTGGGGTTGTTTTTTTTTTTAAATACTGGTCTTAGGAGAGAAATCAAAATGTGAACATCCAGGAGGCAGTGATAACTAATACAGTGTTTTGTGTAATACAGAGATACAGTCAGAAATACAATGACCTTTACTGAGTTTTGAACTTTACTAGTAATAGCAGTACAAACTGAAAAGTAAGCATGAAACTATCTGAATGATCTCATGATCCTGCGACTTCATAGTTATCCTTGAAGTTACATGCAAAGTAGTATTATATTACTATTGTCTTCTCTGGCCTTCCTCTCCTCTTTCTTTCCAGTTGCCTATGACCTTCATTTGTTGCATGAAATGCATATTTTCCACTCAGAATTTTATTCTGGCT
Organism: Rhinoptilus africanus; assembly: GCA_013400135.1. Taxonomy (NCBI): domain Eukaryota; kingdom Metazoa; phylum Chordata; class Aves; order Charadriiformes; family Glareolidae; genus Rhinoptilus; species Rhinoptilus africanus. The sequence continues at coordinate 139,740 of VXBO01005019.1, forward strand.
CACAAGTGTCTGTCATGGAATGATTGTGTTCCAGTTACAGAATCTGTGCTAACTTTTAAGAGGCTGAGATTTCTGAGTTTTAAATTGAGTGAGGCAGGGGAGAAGCTCTGTGGGAAGGGACCTGGAGGCCCTGCTGACAAGCAGCTCAATATGAGCGAACAGTGTGCTGCTGCTCAACCATGAAAGCCAACAGGATGCTGGGCTGTATCAACCAGGGCATCACCAGCAGAGATAAAGAAGTCATTATTCCACTCTACTCAGCGCTGGTCAGGCCACACTTGGAACACTGTGTTCAGTTTCGGTCCCCTCTGTACAAAAAAGTTGTGGCCAGGCTGGAGAACATCTAGAGAAGGGCCTCAATGATGATCCAAGGATTGGATGCCTGCCATGTGAGGAAAGGCTGAGAGAAGTTTGTTTGTTTGGCCTTGAGAAAAGAAGACTTGGGGGAGACCTTATCACCATGTTCCAGTACTTAAAGGGTGGCTACAAAGAAGATGGAGACTCCCTTTTTACAAGGAGTCACATGGAAAAGATGCTGAGTAATGGGTACATGTTAATCCTGGAGAGATTCTGATTGGACAGAAGAGGAAGATTTTTCACAATTAGAACAGCCATTGGAATCATCTCCCCAGGGAAGTGGTAGATTCCCCATCATTAGATGCTTTTAAGATTCAGCTGGACAGGGTGCTGGGCCATCTTGTCCAGACCATGCTTTTACCCAGAAGGGTTGCCAGGATGTTCAGTGAACTCCCTTTCAGCCTGGTATTCTGTGATTGTTTTGTTGAGAACTTGAAGAGGAAAAAAACCCCACAAACCCTCATTTTTTAAAACAACCTGTAGCATGCTTGTTCTGGAGCTCAAAGAACCGGTAAATATGGAGCCTTTGAATTTGTAGACGTTCTTTACAGTAAAAAGCTGCCTGCTTTCTGTGGGTAGGTTAGTGGTTGAGGTAAATAAATGTTGTGTCTCCTTGCAGAATGTAAACATTGCATTGATCTAATTTTCTTTTGGTCGATGTTACCTAAATTGCTGTAAGACTTCCCTAATCTGATGGTGAAAAAAAATGAGATACAGTACTTGAGTATCATAATGTTGTCTTAACAATAATATCAACTAATGACTTGGTTGTAATCCCTACTAGGGCTCATGTGGAAAAGTATGGAATTCATTTTTGGGTTTTTTTTTAATGCTTATTGAAGTAGATAGTTCTGGATTGCTGGAGCAGAAAATTTTCTCTTGTTTTTGCTTTCAGTAGAAATACCAGAGTTGGTTCAAGAGAATGTATTTGAACTGCTAAAACTGATATTCTGTATAAGTTATTTCTCTTTGAAAGGGCTACATCAGAAATAAGCGTTTAGACGTTGGACTGCCATCTGCCTGATTCACTTATCTTTGGAGGACTTCTTCCTTCTCAGCATAAGTGGAAAGACAGGGGAAAACCAATTTTGTTAAACACAGGAAAGGGGGCCCATATCTGTTCAAACTGTTCTTCATGTGAGAAGTCAGTGGAAAACTTGAATGCTGTGTTGTACCCTTTTAAAGCCAGCTGTGTCTGCATGCTGTCACTTGCTCATAGTGCTTGGGAACCAACATTGGTGGGAGAGAAAGATCTTATGGGTACATTTGTGCTAGAGAGCTTTGTGTATTGAAGATTGACTTGACACAGACCAAGCTACCACAAGCAGTCCATCAGTGGCACCAGAATACAGCACAGACTTACTCTTCTCCCCCACCATGATATAAATTTACGATAAGTCCTCGAGCAGTTGTGACTAACTGCTTCTAGTAGCTCAGTCTGTTTTAGAAGTAATTCCGTTCTTTTTACATGTCATCGTCATTGTTGGTCAGATCTATATTCCAATTATGCTTTTGCATTTTCTGAATTTATTTAGGTTCTTGGTGCAAGCTGGGGAGGCTACATATATGCAGCTAGCTGAAGCTGGTGGTCATCAGCAAAGACCTGACTCCTTTTTAATGGACCTAAAAAAGTACAGACTGGTTTGGCCCTCTGTTTTTGAAGGTGTTTTTACTCTGTGCATTACAAACATCATAAGAAAAAAAAATAGTGATTCTTCCCCTCTGCTTTCTGCTCCTCAAGTTCCTGGTTCTACAGGAACTTCTAAAGCTCGACTACTTTATTTAAGAGCTTAATTTTCTTTTTGTCTTTTTAGAGTGAAGGGTGAGCATTCTGTTAGCGGAATGAAAAAGTCTAATGAGCACTGAGCTTATGGTTTCATCAGGCTGTATACAGTGACCATTCCTGAATGGCATGAGCTAATTTATGTAATCACAAGTTTTCAATAAGAAAAAACACATGCTCTAAGTTCATTACTTTGTATTTAATGACATTTAGCAACAAAATATCAACTGGACATCAATCAGTATAGTTCCCTTTCTGAATTCTTTAATCAACTCATACCTAATTCCCTGGATAGAAAAGTATCTTCTTCACGTTTTGTCATCATCTTATTCGCAACCTTTTCCAGATCTTTCATGAAGATGAGCAGCACAGATCTCAACAATGATTCCTGTGGGATTCCACTGGTAACTTTCCTCATTGTGCAAACTGGCCATTTATTCTTATCCTTTGTTTCCTCTCTTTTAACCAGTTGTTAATCCTCAAGAGTCCCTTCCTTTTTATCCTTGAAAATTTAGTTTCTTTGAGTGTTTATTTGGGGCTGTTGGAAACTTTGTAGAAACTCCATACACCCTGCCTGTAAGGGAAGCACTATAGCAAGACCTTAGGGAAACTTAAGAATTCTGCTACATTTGTGAGATTTTTTTTTTTTCTGCAAAAAAGCATATTCCTCATTATGTTATAGACATCTATGTATCTGCTCATTGCTTTTATTATTATTGCCTTCATTTTTCTAATACTGAAGTAAAACTTAACAGTATGTAGCTTCTCTGAAATATTTTGCCCATTGGGATCCCTGTTTGCCATTTGATTTGTCATTACTCACACACTTTTTCATCCAAGGGCTGATTTATGTTGCTGCGTTGAAGAGTTAACCATTCATTTCGTAGAGCTGCTTTAGAAGTGAAGTGAATAACACCGGGTCCTAGTTGTGTCCAAACTGATGATACAAGGGAAAAAAAAAAAAGGCAGGAGAGCCATAACATACAAGTTTTGCCACTTTCTATTGTGAAAAAAAATCACAATAACGTGGATATAATTTGGGCTACTAACCACTATCTTCAAAAGCCGTCCACTGTGATAGAGAGGTTGGAGGCAGCATAATTTTACTGCTTTATTTTTTAGAAAGTTTTGGAGGGTCTTCCATGAATAAATCACCAAATTTTCCAGCACATGAAAGTTTGGGGAAACATCTGGTTTTATAACTTCATTTGCTGTAACAAAGACTGTCAGTAAACTGTCCATGTAATTTTAATATGTGGATTAATGTGTGGATTTAGTATGTGGAATTTCCTTGATTCAGTTTAGTTCTCCTTTCCCATTCTAGATGACACTAAGAGTGTTATTTTTAACAGAGGTGACCTCTTCTATCCATTTATTTGCTACATGCATTTATTTTTACTTTTTAACAGCATAGAGAACTGGCAATTTCCCTTCTTAAAGGTCTTTTCCAACCTAAACAATTCTATGACTCTTCTGCTATTAGAAAATTTTGGGTAGCTGTTTTTTTTAATTCAGCTGATTGCTCCTTAGGAGTAATTGGCCTCTAGCTGAGAGACTTGTCACTAAAACAGCAGAGTGTGAGTGTGTGTTAGAGGTGAATTATTTTATGTTTGCTTTGAAAGAATTACCTACTGCTTCAGAGAACGGTGTGAGGAAATAGGGAGACAGACGATAGACGGGCAGATGTGCCAGCAGGACACCAGGTTAGTATTTGAGGGTCACCTTCTGCAAGCTCTGGAGTGATGCATCCTGACAAAGAGGAGGTCAGGCAGAATCGCCAGGAGGCCAGTGTGGATGGACAAGGAGCTCCTGGACAATCTCAAACAGGAGAAGAAAGCTTGCAGAGGATGGAAGCAAGGACAGATAGCCTGAGAGGAATGCAGAGAAATAGTCTGAGCAGCCAGAGATCAGGCTAGGAAAGCTAAAGCCCACATAGAGTTAAATCTGTCCAGGGGCATCAAGGGCAGCAACAAAAGCTTCTGCAGGTATGTCAGTGATAAAAGGAAGACTAGGGAAAATGTAGGCCCTCTCTGGAAGGAAATGGGAGACCTGGTTACCCAGGACATGGAAAAGACTGAGGTACTTAATGACTTCTTTGTCTTCGTCTTCACTGGAAAGTGTTCTAGCCGCACTGCCCAAGTCGCAGAAGGCCTTCCAGTACTTAAAGGGGGCCTACGAAAAAACTGGAGAGAGCCTTTTTACAAGGGCATGTAGTGATTGGACAAGAGGTAATGGCTTCAAACTCGAACAGGGGAGATTTATGTTAGATACCAGGAAGAAATTTTTCACTAGGAGGGTGGTCAGACACTGACCTGGGTTGCCCAGAGAAGCTGTGGCTGCCCCATCCCTGGAGGGGTTCAAGGCCAGGTTGGACGGGGCTTGGAGCAGCCTGGGCTGGTGGGTGGTGTCCCTGCCCATGGCAGGGGGTTGGAACTGAATGATCTTTAAGGTCCCTTCCAACCCAAACCATTCTATGATTCTGTGGTAATAGCACAAAATACACTTTGTAAACTATACTTAAAACCTTAAAGAAGAAGATAAGGTTGATGCGACACGTTCTCTGCTTTCTTACCTCTTACTGAGCCTTTATTTAAAAAGAAAAGAAACATACTCATGTAATTTCTGGGAGTAATGTTCGAGGCAAAGAATGCTTATTAAATGAGTTGGAGCAAAATACTGTATTGTTGGTTTGTGTTGTTTTTTTCTTCCCAAGAAAAAAGTTTAAAACAAGAAAATACAAGGCTACAGGTGAAACTAAACTTTTGCGTGTGGGTGTATATATATTTATTACAATAATCATGATATATGAAAGACTATAACTACTTAAAGTGAACTGCTTACTCATTTTAAATAGCTTATTTGTAACACTGTTGCATCATGATATTGCTACAGGGCAAGCATCAGTGTATTTGTATGCATTTATGTTTAGAGCACATTAATCCTACATGTTTTCCCAAACTATAATGTACCATTTGGTATGTGACCCTCTCCATTACTGATTATATATGCCTTCTTGTTGAATTCATCTTAATGGGCAGAGATGATGAGTAATTTTTACTCAGAAGCCATTTCACTTTTTCTGGGTTCTGATGGACGTGTATTGAGCGACTGCTCTTTTGCAGGTGAAGTGGATGATGTACTGGATTGTGTTTGCCTTTTTCACCACAGCAGAAACACTCACAGACATTGTTCTTTCTTGGTGAGTTCCTTGGTGGGATGGGGGTTTTTTTGGTTGTATTTTTAATTAAAATAAGAGAGGAGTAGTGTTAGGATGCCAGGAATAAACTGCCTCCCCTTTGGGAGTTTTCAGTCCCTGTGAAGAGTCTTCAGGTTTGTAGATACTGTGGGTAGTAGCTGCTGTCTTAGCTATTTCATCTCCTGTACTTGCAGACAGTGAGGATGAGAGGTATCTGTAAGAAGATGTTCATCCACTCATAACATAAAACATTTTTGAGAAGCTGTAATGTGAACAGTTAAAAGTTTGAAAAGAGGTGGTCTAAAAGACACTTAAAAAAAAAAAAGATGGTAGAAGGAAGGGACCTGTTAGGGAAGCAGCTTCTTAATCCTTTCAATGCTGTGTGTCGTGCTTGGGAACATGGAGGCCTCCAAAAACGACGAGTAATTGTTACATATCTTCAGCTGAACCTTTGAGAGAGACTGTCTTCATTTTCTTCATTGCTTTAGTGTTTGAGTTTTGCATACACCTATGAAAGAATACTAGTCAAGAGTTCCATCTTTTAAAGAAACATGAAACTGATATATGTGCCTTGCAGAAGTGCTCAGCAACTTCGAAAACCAAATAAAGATTTAAAAAGTACAAGAGCTTCAGTTTGTTCATGTTCTTAAAATGACCACTGAAAACAGAAATCTCTTACTACTAATAGAGACAGCAGAAAGTTTGCATTCATTTGTTTCAATCTCTGCTGCTGTATCTTCCCAGAGACTTTATTGGGTAGGCGTTAGCAATGAGAGGCTTACATGCTGCATGCTCTTTTTTGTTTACACTGATCCTCCTTTTGTGCCTTATCGGAGGAGTACCTACTGGAAGTTTCAGAAACTAAGCCATCAGCCTTAGCAGGAACTTGAGATTTTTTGAGATACATAATTGAAAACTTTAGAAAATGAGAGGGAAACTAATGTAATATTAACATCCAGTGGATACTCTCTGAACAAACTTCAGAATGATGAGAATAGCTATCAGATTGTAATTTGGTGTGTTTGCAGGGCTGAGAGATGCCCTGTTTATGGAGTTTTCATGGCTATGGATGAAAGACTAAATGAGACTCAAAGAAGGTATGTCCTAGGATTCCAAAGACAGTTCTGCTATTCTGACCTGATATATCAATTCTTTTGTTTCTGAGCCGTTGTCTTGCCTGTGCTCTTTCTGCCTATGCTGCTCTCTATGAGTTATCTCCATCTATCTCTGTGCAGATCTTGATTCCAGTTCTCCATCTTTTTCTCTCTCTCTCTCTCTCTTTTTTGTCTTCCCTCTTTCTCTCAGGTTTCCCTTTTATTTCGAGCTGAAAATCGCATTTGTGATTTGGCTGCTCTCCCCTTACACCAAGGGCTCCAGTGTCCTCTACAGGAAGTTTGTGCACCCAACGCTCTCCAATAAGGAGAAGGTACTTGTTGTTAGAAGATACTGACCTGTCTGGGAGCTGAGTTACTTCGCAATAAAAACTGAAATGCGTGAATCATGCTTCTGCTGACATTAGTGGATGTAGAATGATTCTGTCTTTGACAGCAATGTCATACTGCAGCTTACTGAAGATTGTAACATAGCCAGTAGTTTGCCTAGTGCTTAGAAAGCATGTTTGGCTAACCCACCGTCATGAGCCCTTACAGTCACTGTCAGTAGGTAAGCTCTTTGACTCACGGTAAGAGCAGCATGTTCTGTAGACGTGCTGTTTTTTTCACATTGCCAGTGTAAGCAACCGCTTTGTTTCAGTTGTTACAATTTGGAGATACCATACTTAAAGTAAAAGTTGTCTTTGCAAGCTTTCTGCAAGCAGAGAAACTGCAGATATGTGACCAATGACAGCTGATGCTGGTAGCCTGGAAAAAAGCATCTAGATGAGCTTTGGGCTTTTAAGGGGGATGGTGGGGAGACTTTGATCATGTTTGTAACAAGGAGCTAAACGTCATGTTCCATGTTGTCTTCCTAGGAAATTGATGAATACATTACTCAGGCTCGTGACAAGAGCTATGAAACCATGATGCGAGTTGGCAAGAGAGGGTTAAACCTTGCTGCCAATGCAGCAGTTACTGCAGCTGCAAAGGTAATGCAACACCTTCTGTAACATTCAGGAATTCCCCAGCAGTTTAGTTTTGTGTGCCAGCAATTAGTGCTATGCTCTGTTAGGGATGCTGGTACTTGTTGGCATCAGTCCACTTTTGCTTTCCTCCAGCTTGCCTGGCACTTAATCCCATCCTTTGACTTATGGAAAGTGGGGGGAGAGTGGAACGGATTTTGCTTTAACCTCTTCCCTGTTGGTCTTGGGAGCATGCTTTTCTTTTTCCCTTCTTTGTTTTTTTCTGGAGTACCTTAGTGGGGAATAGAGCACCTTTCCTCTTCTTACTGATCCCTTGTGAGGTGATCTTGGTGAAAGTGAAGTGCCCTTGACCCTAATTATTATGTCCTCTTAGGGCCAGGGTGTTTTGTCTGAGAAGCTGCGAAGTTTCAGCATGCAGGATCTCACTCTGATCCGGGATGAAGACACTGTGCATATGCGAAGCCATGAGCCACAACTGCACGCATCTGGTGCGAGTCTTCTTGAAACCATTGAAGATTCAGGTACAGAACACCCCTGCTGGGCCTTTCTGTGAGGTCTCATATGACGAGCCAGAGGGGAGGAGGAGTTCCTCCTGGACTTTTCATGCATTGGGTCTCAGAAGGACTACACGATTCCAGATTATCTGGGAGAAGTTGCATTGTCATCCCTAGTCCGTTCCCAGCTACTAACACATCTCTATACTTTTTGGATTATCCTTCTTAAGTATTGTTGACATCTCCCTTTCATGTGGTCATTCAGGATCGGCTGTTTTAGACTTTATGTGATTTTCAAAAGTATTTGCTGAAACTTTCTCTCTTATTCCTTAGCTTCGTGTTACTCCTCAGGAGAGGAGAGCAGTATGGCACAGAGGTCTAATGGAACCCCCTCGGAAACTAGAACAGACCCATCAGATGAAGATGCAGGAGACAAACTTCCTAAACGTTCTCAGAGTCTCAAAACTCCTAAAAAGATGATGAAAACTGAGGTGAGCTGGTGTGTAAATTATTTCCAGCACCCACATGGATTTGTGAGCTTTGTTGAAGGCTCTGGCTTTGTAGTCTTGGTGCATTTAAAAGGCATTTATATAAACTTTGTTGGACTAAGTCTTTGCTGATTGAATACTACATCAGAGGACTTGCTGTCTACTTGCTATACTAGTCTCTAGCTTTTGTATTTTTATCATACCTGTAAGCCTCTGTCATAAGCCAGAACCCAGCTTTGCTTTCATTCAGGTTATGTGTTGAAGGGTGGGGCATTTGGTATTTTTAACATGTTTTGTTGACTATATCCTTCCTCCTGTCTGTTACAGTCTGAATATATAATACTACTCTACGATTTATCCCTGGGACAGCCACTTTCTCCTCATCTAAAACGCAGTGGTTCTGTAGCTTCTTAGGCCTCCCTGGGCTTCTGCATGTTAGATATGGGGAAAATACAATTTCCCCTTCCACACCACTTGCCGCTCCCCCCCTGCTCCCTCCCACCTCGGGGTTTTGGTAAATAGTCGTTGTTGAGCTATCCTCTCCATATGACCATGTGATGATCCAAGATATTTACACCCATTCAGAGAGGACATGAGTTGCCTGTGTTGCTATTATTAAAACATAATTAAAACATGAAAATAAGTGCAATTGTCTCCAAGAGCCATTTTAGCTTAATAGTCTTTTTTTATCTGCTGTTAATGTGTTTTGTAGAATACGCTTTTTGAGGTGCTGCTTTCCAGGTTTTGACTCTTACTTGAACATTTCATAGAATCATAGAGTGGTTCAGGTTAGAAGGGACCTTAAAGCCCACCCAGTGCCACCCCCTGCCCTGGGCAGGGACACTTCCCATAAGACCAGGTTGCTCAGAGCCCCGTACAAGCTGGTCTTGGAACACTTCCAGGGATGGGGCAGCCACAGCTTCTCTGGACAACCTGGGCCAGGGGCTCACCACCCGTACAGTAAAGAATTTCTTTCTAATATCTACTCTAAATCTACCCTCTTTCAGTTTAAAACTGTTATCCCTCGTCCTGTCGCTATGCGCCCTGATCAAGAGTCCCTCCTCATCTTTCCTGTAGACCCCCTTTAGGTACTGGAAGGCTGCTATAAGGTCTCCCAGGACTCACCTTTTCTCCAAGCTGAACAACCCCCTGTCTCAGCCTGTCCTCATATCATAGGTGCTCCGGCCCCTCTGATGATCATCTTCGTGGCCCTCCGCTGGACCCGTTCTGACACAACAAAACATTTATTGTGCTTTGATTTATACATGATAAAAATCTTCTCCCTTTTTGTGAAGTTGAGGTCCCATTTCCTTGCTTCAACTCTGACTCCTAATTTTTTAAATTATTTTTATTTCAGTTGAAAAGTGCTATATGACTACCTCATGGTGTTGAGCTTTTCAGGCTAAATATTAAATTATTTGGAGGAAAGTAATTGCTTAAAGCATCATTTTAAGTCTTGCTGTTAACCTGATTTTACAGTGTACAGGACAACTTTGCATGGGATTAAGTACTCTTTGTAACAGAATCACAGAGTAGTTGAAGTTGGGGGGGACCTCTGTAGATCATCTTGTCCAACCCCACTGCTCAAGCCAAGGCCATGTAGAGATGGATTCCCAGGACCAGACCAGATGGTTTTTGAGTATCTCCAGGGATGGACATGTATGTCTGAAGATGCGTTTAAAATCAGACTGAATCTTTCTTAAGTTCCTAAGGCTTACTTCTGAGTTGACCCCTCTGCTTTCTTCTCTAGCATATTAGACAGGGAAGGTTAGGGTGACAGAGCACTGGAACATGCTGCCCAGGGAGGGTGTGGAGTCCCCTTCTCTGGAGATTTTCAAGACCCGCCTGGATGCAGTCCTGAGTAATGTGCTCTAGGCAATCCTGCTTTGGCAGGGGAGTTGGATTAGATGAACTCTAGAGGTCCCTTCCAACTCTGAAGACTCCATGATTCCGTGAAACAAGAGGAACAAAATTGGATTCCAAGCTTCCTAGTGAGGAATTTTTAAAGTGAAATTGTGAAAAGACAGTAGTGACTCTTCTGTGCTGTTTGTTGCGAATACAGAAATTCTGATTAAGCCCTTTGCAGGCATATTTGGGTTTATGCTCAGTCTGCTTGTATCATTGGTTCAGATGTAGGAATTGTAGGAGGTCTTCGACTGAGATCTCCAAGGTTGCCCGGAAGGGCTGAATGCATTGTAGGTCATAAATGCACCCTTCTTGCCGATACCTGGAATGAAGGACCCTGGAATAAATGTGCAAACTAGTTCAAGATGTTTTTACATCTTTCAGAGAACAGCATTTGGGATGGCAGTCAAGAAGCAGAAAAGTTACAGCAGTGAAGTGTTAAGTGAATGTTACCAGTTAGAAATACCGCTATGTCCAATCTTTTCTTGAGACAGCTGACTTTAATTTTATTATCTCACTTGTCCTGTTTTAGAGTGTCTTCCTCTCCTGGTTGCTGTTTGGTGGATATGCTCAGAGTGATTTATTTACTAACCAAAACCAAATGGAATGGTTAAATAGCTTTTTTGAAAAAAAGGGTTGACATAAATAGGGTCATTGTGTTGTAGTTGCTTTGTTCTATTTTCACTCTGCATTCTTATATCTTTCTGTTAGACGTTTAGGTGTTAAACTACTCTAAGATGCCTCTTTTTTTCTTTCTCCTCAGCTTCCAGTGAGAAGTGTGAAAGCCCGCCCTAAGAAGAAAGCTGCAGGTTCGGTCACTTCTGGCGAGTCATCCTAAGGAGACCTCCCCCTCCCCAGCAACTGTCTCTGTCCCGGGATTTGCCTGTCACTTTTGAGGGGAAACTCCCCAAAGGAAGGGAGCTGAAATTCATGTACATAACAGATAACTGCTTTGTAGAGCTCATTCCAAGGCAAGGGGGAGGCTGGGATTCAGAAAGTGGAGTAGAGGATACACATCCTCAGGAATTTTCTCCTTTCATCTCTCTGTTGGAGGGAATGCTGATATGTCTGTACATAGCCTGTTGCTTTGGACTTCCCACTGTATAACCCTAGTTGGGGAGAATCTTTGCTGAAAGAACTGACTAGGGTTAGAGACATCCATTGCACAGAAGCTGGAAAAACATTAGACACTGGAGTTCCACAGGCGTGGGTGGCTCCCTAAAATGTCATATCTTGCTCTGGGTATTCTTCTGCAGCTGTGTGTTCTTAAGAAGTGCCCACCATGATTAATCCTCATGAAGAAAGGACCATACCTTTCACATCCTTCCCCTTTGAGAAGGTGACTGAAACGAGATATACTGAGTACTTTTGAACGTAAAGGACTAGCTCATGGGAGGGATATGCTAGATTCACGTTACTAGTACTGGAAGATGAAGAGATTGGGTTTTTTGGTTTTGTTTTTTTTTCTGGAAGGTGAAGGGAGGTAATTGAAAAACTGAGTAATGAAGAAAATGTGCTGTTATATGCACAGGTGATGGAGTAGCTGCAGGTATTTTAGAGTTAATTATTGAGAAGGACAGCTGGGCATCCATAAGATTTTGGCTCTTGAAGCTGCTTGAATTTTATTTCAGATTCTGTTTCACTTTGGTTCCTGTGAGAGCATCAGAGTGATGCGAGTCCCATGCAGTGGGAAAAGTTGTCAGGGAGACTGTTGCTTTGCCATTTACTGTTTGAACTCCATGTCATCCCAATGCTTGTTACTACGGACAAATTCTTGCATTCTAGCAGGTGACTGGGGAAAATCTAGCTCAATATAGTCTGTGGGAATACTTGAGAATTTCAGAAGCCCTTATCTCTCACCTTTAGGACACCCAATCCTCAGGGGGTGAGAACTGATAAAATAGCTGATGTATGAATTTTGATAATCCCAGGATTCCATTTATGGGGGATAAAAAGCAGGGAGTAGGGCACAATACTGTGATTAATCAGTCCCCTTGCTTTATCCTACTGCAACCCTTGCACAAATTTTCTGTCTGACCATGTGCCATGTTTATCAATGTCCTGAAACTTGAGCAATATGTAACACTTGGGACAGAACTACAATTGAATGTAGAATATGTGTTGTGGGAGTGAAATTGCAGTACTGCAGAGAAAATTTGCATCATGCCAAGCCATACTGGATTCTAATGTGTTGAACATTGTTAAGGGGAGATCCCCTGTACACATGCCAACAAAGTCAGTGGGAATTTATGGGGTGACTAGGGTTTCTGTCCCTGTAATGGGGGGAGCACTCATTATAGATCACCAACTAGTTATTAAAGGAACCTGGCTCCTCCATCCGTGCTGAAGACCATTCTTAGCTCTAGGTGCAGGCATTTGTGTTTGACCACGTCTTTTGCTGTCACATTTCTGAAATTACAGTGGATTCTTCACAGAGCCCAATATTTTGCTGTTGACAATGTATAGAAGCACTTCTGCAAGTGACATTCCACAAATATTTCTGTCCTACAGAACAGCCCTTCAAAAGTTTGCAAAGTTGAAGATCAGGACTGAACTTTTTGTTGCTTCCCGTTGTCTTGATGGCAAATTGTTATGAATTGACTAGCTATTTTTGGAATCCAATTAAGTTGGTTTTACTTTTATTTGTAGCTTTCAAAAATTGAAGTCTTGACAGACCATGTCAGAAACTCACATCTTGTCAGAAATGCTTGTCCTAAATTATCGACAAGGCCTTATCCAGAAGCCTGCAGAAAATCCTTGATTTGGCTTTGAGTTCTGAGTTTCACCGAAAAAACCAAGTATTTTGTTCTTTTTAGTTTGTTGGAAAATATTGTATAGATGTCTCACTAGTACATGCAAAGGCATCTCCTGAAGCAGGGGTTCTCTCTCTATGAAATGGAAATTCCTCTTTCCATATGAGGGATAAAAATCTTTACTGATTATGTGGATGATTCAGTTGTGAGGAATTGCTGTCCTAAATATTACTGTACTGAACAGGACAGAACCATTATTTTCTATATACCAAGTATCTTTATGACCACATTTCTGGATTATTTGGTTTTGTAACTAAAAATTTCCATAGCAAATTATCTATGTAAGTCATTGTGAGGGACTTGGTTTGGAAGCCAAGGGCTGGTTAGTCTCCTCTTAATGCTGATCTTCATGCTCTTTCCTTTTGCATGCGTTGTGAGTCTCAGGTTACTCAGTTTTCATACAGTGACTTTCCAGAATGTTTTCTAGAATCAGTTCATTTGTAGTAACTCTTCCTGCTTTGAAGCAGACTCAGTTTGAGGAAGACTTAGTTTGGGCATTTGGATTTACCTTTGTCTTCCTGAGCTAGGTCCTGTGCTAAGTACTTAGCATTGATGCCTGATGTCATTAGCCTGTGGGTAAGTACGGGTCAGTTTTACTCTGACTTTTGTTGTACAGGGGAATTAAGTAACTACTTGTTGTAAGGGAGTGTCTAATGCGTGATAAAAAGCTGGTGATGTCAAGCAGAAGAACTTATCCAGAGCAAGAACAATATCTTAGCATGGACACTATTTTCTTCTTCCAGTACAAATGTGACTGCTAGATTGTGCTCTGCTTGGTCAAAGCCTCTGCAGATTGGCCATCACACACATGACCTCTTAGTGAGTTTCTAGATATAATTCTGCATTGGATGGCATGGTCTTGCATAGAAATTCTATTGTTAATGAGAATGCTGAATGTGCTGTTTTGGTAAAATGCTTTTATCAGCTGTTGTTCAGTGTTTTCAGCAGGAAATGCTGGAATGTAGTTTCTCTTCAGTATCATCTGTGAGTTTCATTGTGCAATTAAGCAAATGGCTAAATCTTCACCTAGCAGTAAAACCCATTGTGTTCAGTGTTTATACCTTTCCTAATATGCTTGAGCACAGAGAGAAACAGTGAGAGAAAATGATGCCTGAAGTTGGGGGGATGCAGGAGATGGTACGTGTGTGTCATTTGTGTGCCTAAAATTATCCTAAAATACCTGTACCGTGAGGTACAAAGTGAAGCCACGACGGCATTTTGGAAAGAAAAGTTGTACCTCCATGCTTTATAATACTGAGAGTCAGTGTTCTGCTGTTGGAAAAGAAAACAGTGAAATATGTTTTCCCTTCTGAAAAACTTAATGATTTGCTGCATAAGAGGGAAAAATGTTTTCTTGCTTGGCAGTATCCTCCATAGTGGGTCAGAAATAGGAAAAACCTGCTGTCAGGTTTTAAACCGTACACTTCAACTAAACATCTTAATTTCTTACTATTCTTTATTGAGTTTCTGATTCTCCAGCCTTATGTTTCTGAGTCTGGGGGACTGATTTCTTTTAGACTAGATGAACTTCCTTGGTAGGTAAAAAGTGTATTAGAGAGAGGGAGGCTGGTGTTCTTAAAATTGCAAAGCTTGTTCTGGGGAAGCTACATCTTCCCCCATTTTAGTGAATTGAGTTCCATTCATTGTCCTTTTGCAGTACCGGGCTTGCTTTTTTATATACATCCCTCTTGGAAGTATGACTCACTCACAATATATGGCCCAAGCCATTTCTGCCTTGAAAAGCAGGATTTCTAGAGAACCTCAGCTTTCCAGGAATTGTTATTCTTTGCCATCTTAATCAACAGGAAATATAGTGCCTTAAGAGGAAAGGAATGGAATACTATGCTGATTCTCTGATCCGCACATAGCATTGTTTCAAGGAGGCTTGCATGTTAACTGTGAAGTGTCATTATATGCTTGAGAACAGCTGTTGAATTGAGCTGAGTTTTCCTGTCTTCCAAGCGTGCATATAATGCTGGAAAGTGTGGCTTATTGCCTAAGAGAGAAATCTAGGGGAAAAAAAAAATTCTTATCCTTTCTGATATGGACACTGTATCGTCACATTACTACTTGCTGAGGAGGTGCTGAATCGGGTATCTCTATGTAATCGGTCAGTGCTATCAATACTATAGCATTTCATCTTTTACCCACTAAGAATTTGTGATGTGCCACCTGGCTGAAGTATCTTGGGGTGCTGCTTTCTGAGTTGCCCTGTAAAGTCAGATATATGGAAAACCAGCAAAGTATTCTGAAGCTATATGAGATCATACAGTCATTGGAGCTGGGAAGGACCTCTAGAGGTCACCTGGTTCAGCTTCCTTGCTCAGGCTGACCCACCTAGTACTGGGAACCCAGGGGTTCCTGCGTGCTATTTGTGCTTTGGAGCCTACTGAATTTAGTATTTAAGAGCTGGTATGTGCAGAAATGCATATGCTGTATGGGGATGTGCTTTAGTGTTACTGAGGAGAAAAGATTCCTGGTCTCCTTTCATCTGGAATTTGGCACTATTAAAAGGCACTATCAACATAACTCAGTCTTATGTTATTTCTAGGTATTGTTAAGAAGCCTAGAGGCTTCAGGAGAGGTCTTAAGAGGTGTACAGAGGAACTTGTTAGAACAATTGCTCTGAGCAGTAAATGAAGACAATAAACCTGCCCAGCAGCTAAGAACCCATCTTGTGAGATAGAATTAGATTGGACAATGGGCTGCATACAGTACAGAGTTGTCCAGGAAATACTGATGACTTTCTGATGCTCAAGCAGTACTTGAACTCTGCACTCTACAGCCTGATTTCTTTCTTACAGCACCTCTCTCTGTGTCTTTACCTTCCTCAGCTGGGCTTGAGCTATATGCATTGAGATTTCTTTAACCTTTCTTCCCTTCAGAACAATAAAGTTTAAATTTTACATCAGCAGGCAGCCAATCTGCTGGGAGGACCAGATGAGTGTCAAGTATTTCGCATCACTTTGTAGTAGATGTGTTATGCTGGGGAAGCACCAGCAGGGAGCTCCAGAAGGATACATTCATCTGGAAAATTACGCCCCCTCCCCACAAAGCCTACATACAGTTTCAGATGAACCAAACGCTGGACTTTGGTACGCTCGTATACACAATTGTCTGTAGAATACCAAAATTCAGTGTCACAATTGCCAGTGCTCTGTGTCTGATGAGAACTGGAATCAAAATAATATGAAGTGAAAAGAAACAGTGGCAAATTGGCAGGGTTTTTCTCTGCAATTTCATGTGTAAATTTGGGTATTTGCTGCTTCTTTGCCTAAAACCTTTCCGTAAACCCCTTGCAAGCAAATTGTTAACTTCCTTGCTCTGTTTCTCAGCTGCTATGACCTAGTTATGTTTCTTATGTTTTCTCTTACTAAGCAAAGGACTACTTCCACTTTGCTGACTGTGGAGACATGAAAAATACTGTGTTTTAGAGCTGAAATTTAGCTTTTTTATGTTACTTAATCCTATGACCTAGAATCATACAGTGACTTTTACAACAAGGCCTAAGGCTGGATTCCCAGGAGGGAGTGTGAGCATCTGTTGCTGATAGTGTAGTTTGATGTAGTTCCCTTTTCTTGCAGTGGGTTCTGGCTGAAATACGCTTACTGCAGACCCTTTGGACAAGAGCATTCTGTCTGCATTTAGCCAAATAATGTTAGAAGTAACATTTGTGGGAAAGCTGCAAAAGTGAGTGAACTCTAAAGGAGCAAGAGTTGAACTGTCTGAGATGATATAAAAGATTTATTGCAGCAGTAGAAATGGATTGCTATGCTGACTTACCAAAGATGGATAATTCAGTCATGTTCTTTGCAGTGGGTCAGAGAGGAGAGTCAGGCTGGGTGGCAAGCACACAAAATTTTTGCATACAAGGGAATTAGATTTTTATCATAAGTAATGCTTAGTAACTTACCAAAAAGAAAGCAAGTTGAAAAATTTTGGTGACTTTAAAATTAGGCGATAAATTATCCTGATCATCAAACCTAGTATTGAATACAAACCTTTTCTAGTCATGCTGCTGCTTTTTTGGGAAAGCACTGAGTTGACAGACTCCTTACTTTTGACAACTCTGGTAGATTATTTCTCAAATGTTTTGAATGCCACATAGAGATAAACAAAATTTTTATTTTGACATGTGACCATGAATTCATGTCTAAATTCACGCATGCTGAGCTATGTGTGAGACAATGTTGGTTGAATGAAAGCCCAATAAGAAAATGGAGAAGCTGAGGCAGATCTGGCCAGGTAAAGGTGGCTGAAGGGCCTTCCTTGAAGTGCAGAAATTAGGGACTTAACAGGGATGCTTGGTTTCGGTTCAGTGTTTTCATGACAAAGTTCCTGTGGGCACCTTGCTGATCTAAAGGCAGTTAAGGCCCAGAGAGTGTTGTGAATTGCTTTTTGTCCACCAGAGGGTATAAGCATAACATACAGTCACTGAAAATGAGCGAGCAGAGACTTCTCTGAAAACAGTTGAATTAGGAGAGGTTGAGTGTCAGTATTTCCTGTGTATGAGCATGAAGGCCCTGCTTAGAAAGTGGGGGAGGACACAAACTGGGACTCAGAGAAATATGAAGTGATACTGTAGTTAACCCCTGACTAAAAAGGCTGTTTAAGCTTGCTGGGCTTTCTAATTGAGCCACTTTCCAGCGAGGCTTGCTGAGACAATAGTGTTAGAGAATAACTGTCCTCAAATCTTTTTGGTTTGGTTTCCATTCAGACCACTTTCTAGCTGTAGGAAGGAGCAATGGCAATGTTTGTGATACATTATCCCCTGCTTTTGCAATTAACCACTTTGTGTTTATGTACTTCAGTAGTGTTGCCCTAATTTATACTCTGAATTTTGTAGCGTTTCCTGGTAAGAATGAGTAGTTTATTTCAACCAGATCTGTATTCTGTGAGAATAGAAGCAATTCTAATCTAAAAATACAGATGTATCTAATGGTTACTATAGTAATTTGTGACCATGGCAACAGAGTTAGCATGCTGAAGAATAGACAAGTTCGTTCTTTTTTTTTTTTTTTAGGTCAACAACCTAATCAATGGTGCAAGTATTTCAGGAAAAAAACACCGACTTTATTTTTTACCAATGCAAGATCATATGGGCAGAAGGGATTGTGACATTGTCTCACATAAGACTTTTATAGAAGGGCTGATGAAGTACAGGCTGGATGAGCGGACAGTGAGGTGGATAAAAATCCATCTGCACAGCCAGGCCCAGAGCATGGTGATCCATCCCAGGAAGGCTAATTGGAGGCCAGCAGCTGGCAGAATACCCCTAGGCTCGGTATGGGGTCTGGCCTTTTTCACCATCTTCATTAATGATCTGGATCAGGGGGCAGAGTGTACCCTCAGCGAGTTTGCTGATAACACAGAGCTGGGAGGAGTAGCCAATACGCCAGAAAGTTGTGGAGGAAGCAGCAAAAGATGCATATGTTATCTGACCTTACATCTCAAAATGTATGGAAATCCTAATAGGAACATAATGAGACAGTCTGAGATTCTTTCTGATGTTCAGCAAGAGGACATCTTTTATCTGCAACATCATAGATGGAGACTTACAGACTGAAGAAAGGTCCAGGACATACCAGGAGCTTGTTGTAGGAAAGAGGAATAGAATTTAGAATAGGGCTGGGGATTCTTCGTTGTCAGACTTGGG
>VXBO01005019.1:158544-179211 GCA_013400135.1 Rhinoptilus africanus
GGGGGGGGAAACCAACCCAGAAACAACACCAAAAGACCAGAAGATTAATACATTTCTGTTCTGTTTTTCCATCATATGATCACAGTTAAATAAACGACATAGTGCTTTAAGGCAGGTGCTAAATTTCAGCTACAATTTGAGGATTGCTCTGACATAGTTGAGATCCCAAGAGCATGTGTTGCATCATAGGAAACACGTAGTAATGATTTAAGGAGTTGTATTTATAAGAAATTAATACATTATTAAGGGAGGTAGGAATGGGCTCTCATGACTAAGCTTTGTATTTAGTAAATGGCTATCTGTGCAGCATAGAGCTAATGTAAAGGCTCTCTACTAGCAACACTCAGTGTCAGTTGTATAAGGAAATGTGCTGGATATAAGTTTAGCCAAAGCCAAAGCACAGAATTTTCCAGGCTTTCTGTTTTTCCTAGACCCTATTGGGGAATCTGGCAACTGAATGGAAATTACAGCATTGCTGCTATCACTTGCTAATTTGGGGCAATTAATATCTTGAATTAAATAGAATCTAAACTGCATTTAAAAGCCAGTTTTTGTAAAAGCCAGCTATTGTGACCATTCTGTATTTTGCAGGAATACAGTAACTGATCGGTGGAGCCACTGTGGTGCTCAATATTACCTCAGGAAAGGGAAAATGGAGAGAAGGCCAGCCCAAACTGAATTGGTTAAGCTAGCCCAGTCTCCTTTCTCTGATACCACTGAGTCTATTTGATGACCAATGGGCTGTCTGGAATTAACACAGACATTGGAAAAGCCTCTTCTTGACACTGTTGCCTTTTTACTCATGCTCTGAAGCTGGGTGATGTTAAATGAGTGGGTTACTGGGGGTATTTTTATGAGAGGGAGTAGTTTGAATTCTTTCACTAGATTTTTTGTGGAGTCATGAAAAGTTTGGTCACTTCCTGCAGTATTATGACTTAAATACAGAAACCCTAAGGCATCCTAATTTTGTGTTGTGCTTGCTTTGTTAAATTAGACTTGTTCTGGGTATCTTTTTACATCCTCTTTTGTGAAAACCATTTTAAAAAATCATGTATTATTTCTTTGATATCTTTACGCTTTTGCTGTCGTGTATTTTCCCCTATTTCAAAGGCCCCGTTGTTTTTCTTCCATTTCTCCACAAAGTATGATACAAAAGGTTTAATCGGTGCAGATGTGCTTTCATTCCACAGGGTGGCAGCTAATTCTTACTTCCTTTCTCATTTATTTTGACATTTCTGCTAGAAGCAACTTTCCTGGCCAAGTTCCCCTCTGAGACATAATGGTCATGAACCTGTAAATACAGCCTTTCTGTTGGGGTTCAAGAGTATTTGGAAAAGCTTATTACATTGTGGCTGTTCAAGCTGTATGAACTTGCTGAAGATTGTAGTAGCTGACAAGGCAAAAAAAAAAAGCATCATCCAGGGACTAAATTTTGAATGTTACATATTGCTACTGCTTTATGTGGGTCTGTCTTTTAAATGGTGCTCTGATTGTAACACAAATATATGGTGGCACCTCTAGACAAAAGTTGCTTTTATAGAGCACTTTTCACTTCCAGTTTATTTTGACAGATAAATGTCTCAGATAATCTGAATTGACATCTCCATATGTCATTACAATGGGTTTATAGATTTATGAGTTGCAGGTATGGCTTCTTGTTCTTTGCCATTGAGTTTACATAGTTTCCTCCCACCCCATGCCCTAGTTTCTTATTATTGGTGCCTGTGAATATTTTTCTTTAAAAGCCTGCTGTTTTGTTATCTTCTCAAACTGTGCTCCTGAATTGTTTTTATTTATCTCCATGTCTTTCTTATGTGTTTGGTCTTCTGCCTTTCCCCCTCTCCCTTGTTGAATAAAGATATGAAAATTAATACTGTACTGCTATTCCTGCCGTGTAAATCTCAAGGTAAGCTTGGAGAATCTGTTTTGTCCTGGCTTTGTTTCCTCACTGAGATGTTGCCTCTCAACTGGGTTATGTCTGCTTCCCAGCTGTTAACTGAGGACTTGGATTCGTATCACAAGTGTATTTGTTCAGTGGCCTTTTTGCTCCTGCAGGTGCAGATCACTGTAGAATCAAATACTTGCTCTTACGTGTCTAGGAGACGAGACCTACCTAAACTGCAACTGCAAATAACCTCCAGGGAGGACAGAGGGTGGAAAGAATTTATATGTGCAAAGTTAGAGAATGATGAATATCTGTTTCTGGGTGCATGTGCAGAAGCATGAATGTTTAGTCAATACTACATAGCTACTATAGCAAGGCATGAAATACTAGATTGGTGAGGAAATAACTGCAGTCTTGCAGGGCCCGTAGCAATAACTCAGCTTACTTACTGAAAAGCCTGTGATGCAGAAAACAGACACAGAGGGTATGTGAAATTACGAGAGAAAAAACTGGGCTGTGGGAAGAATTCTCTGTGATTATCAGCATTATACTGGTGAGTAAAGTGGGTAGTTAGTTGTAGTGACAGGGATAAGTGAGGAATTCAGCTAGCGAGATTCTACTTGCACCTTTCTACCTGGTGTTTTGGATAGTACTGAGGTCTCAAGCTGATGGCCTGTATTCTCCGTCTGGAACTTAAGAACAGGAGTAATGGACTTAGTGTTTTTGATTGAGTTGAAACCCTTTTCGTGTTTGAAATTCAGCCTAGCTTTTTTTTTTATTTTCCCCAAGTGTAGTTTTCCTTTGCGACTCTCATGTAGGTGGAGCCTTTCTCTTTTCCTCCTTGCTGTCAGATTTTCCTGGCAATGCTATGAATGTCAAACCTGCCAGACTTCCACCTCCATGGATGTCTTCACAAAGGAGACAGGTTTGTTGCTGCTTCTGTTTCAGCCAGCTCAGAGTTGACATTCCCAACACCAGCACTTAGAAGCTGCAATGTTTATGTAGTAAATAGAAGGTGTTTGTATTTCTGGGTGTATGCAAAAAATATTGTGTGGTTATTTTGCTCTCTGGGTATGTCTGTGACATTTCATTTCCCCACATTTCCCAGAGGACAAATATATATTCACATGTTCGTTGTACACTCAAATATGGCACAACAGCACTTGACCTATGCAGAATGATTACAGGAGCGGCTAATGAGTTGCACGGGTTTGCACTTGAGTTCGCCTGTTTGTTAGAACACTGCCAACACTTGAATTTCAACCTCTTCTCCTGGGCTAGCAGGCTCAAGTGTAAAGTACCACTGAATTTGTGAGTTGTAGGCAATATGTTGGAGATGACTGGCAAGCAGCTCAGTCTGCCAGTGCAGCGATGGAGATAGTCCTTTTGGATCCCAGATATTATTATCTGATCAGGAGCATTCGTCCTGGTTTGTGATGTTGGCTCACTAGAGTTGTCATTATTTAATAGTGTGGATAACTTTGAGGCTTTGGAACCATTCTGCGCTTTCAGAAGGAGATCTGTGCACTTCACATCAGCCTGACTTCCCATGGAATGAGACTACAATTACCTGTCCTGAGCTGTGTGCTTTTTTCCTGCCAATTGGAGGGGGGATGTTTTGTGTTCTTAGCATATAGAAACCATTAGAATTGTTTCTAAATCATAAATGTCATTTGACTACCTAAGACGGGCATTAAAAAGAAAACAAGGATACAAAGCCACAAAGTGTCTTGAGTATGATGTATTTGTGCTTTGATTTGACATGTGAAACCAGGCCTCGTGTTCTTTCTAATGGACCATGCTACAGGTGATGATCAGTGAAACACGAACGTTCATCTTAGAGCCCCTTAGTCTACTGGCTGTAAGTGTTACTATCAGGGGTACAACGGTATGTCCATGGTGTTCTGTGTTTAGCCTTAAAAATGTGTATTAATTGTTATATTTCATATAATTGTGCACAGACATTTGCTTTCTATCTAATCTGTTTTGCTTTGCTTGTGTGTACTTTATGAAAGCTTTTCTTGGACAGTGTTAAGCGGATGAAGATCCTCTTGAAATGGGTACATGTAAAGAAAAGCATCAGAGATACTATGAGAATAATAAAGATGTATTTCAGGGAATGTCTGCTTAAACCCTCCAAACAGCTTTTGTGCATGTTTGTATATTAGTGAATTACAGGTGAAGGAAGACAAAACTTCCAATTCCTTACCACCAAAGAACCATTATCACTCTAAACTCCCAAGAAAGCTGTAACAGTGAAATCTGTGCTAACAATGGACAAATAAACACAGCCTTTTAGTTAAAACTTTATTCTCTTAATCAGAATAAATTCTGCAGCACAGAAACAAAATAACTGATTATTCATGTCAAAACAGTTTCCTGGTAGACAATGCAGGAGCAATGGGGTTCTGGTAGAAATGCAAACATGCTGTTGCTATGGAGTTTGTACCATCATCATAATAAAAGACACTGCATATGCTGCTGTACTGTGCTTGCAGATAAAGCAGTCATAACCTCAATTGATTTTTACAGGATTAATTAATTATATGTTCTAGCAGTGAAATAGGAGAAACAGTCCCACCAACTAATGTGGATTCTTTTCAGAAAGTGAGATAACTCATGTGTCAGGATTTATGGTACATTTCCATGCAACAAGAAAGCAAAAGACAGAAGCAGGGAAAGAACACCCTGTCAATCAGTATGTGCGTACAACAAAGACAGTGACCAAGAGGGACGTACATCAGTCGAATGAAGTCACTGTACACGGATGTATGTATCTGTGGTAGAAGAAAACACCCACCCTGAAGAAGTGACTCAAAGGAAGATGGTAAACACAAACAATTAGATCTATGAAGTCTGGAAAATCCTGGTCTCTTTAGAACTACTCAGAAGAAGAAAGAAGTAATTGAATACACTGTTAAATTTAAGTTATTCATTTAATCCTAATTTGACACCATCATTCCTGTAGTGCATACATCTCAACCATGCATCTCAGATAGATTTGTGGACATAGAAGATGGTATTTTGACTTACCTAAACTTTTAAATGTCGTCTTAGAAAATACAGTTTCATTTGATTTTTTTTGCATTTTGCCTGAATCCTTGTTTGTGCGGAATTGTTCAGTAATGAATGTAGACTGCTTAAAAGTAGAATGACTTTCTCCCTGCATGTGATGTTACGTAAATGAAAGTCACATACAGTGATTTTCTTGCCATAATGTGTATCAAATATTGATCCAACGATTTCTTACTGATCAATATATCTTGTTTTCTAAAGCTCTTTCCAGATGACTAATGACATTATTTCCTTTTGGAAGATAGTCCTTTCAAGTTGCTTTTTTCTTTTGTTTTCCTTTTTTTTTTCTCTTTTTTAAAAAAAATTAATTTATTGCCATGATTTTCCTTTAACCCTCTGATGGTGTCATCCTATACCCCTGAAATTATAAGAAATTTATCTGTTAGATATTGTAGATTCCTTTGGTTTTCATATCTATGTTCAACAGCTTTTACAACACATCTGAACTTTCATTATTTGTGGATTTAATATATAATTCACTAATTACTCTGAAGCATATCAGGTTTTAAAGTATTCAGTTCTTTTTCAACTATTCTGTTATCTTTGTAGGTCTTTCTCAACATAATTGTTAACTTGGAAAATTAAAAATCTGGATATATAATTAAATGTAAAAGTCTTGACAAAATTGCTCTATTCCTTTCCTTCTGAAATCACCTGTTGAGGCATCTTAAAGTAAATAATTTCATGTCATATATAATATTGTATACAATGCACTTATCTGAGCATTACCAGAAATAGTTTTCATTTGTGTGGTGGGTGCTTATTTTGTGACTGAAGCTTAAAAGTCAATACCACTTCTTCCTCAGTGTCTGTGAGTGCACTGCTGGCCCCTCTGGTGCAGAAAATTCTGTGAATTTGTTCTAATTTGCCTGTACTGAACGCAGGGGGCTTTGACTGCCCCACTCTAGTTACTTTCATAAATATGTTCATATGTTTAAAATACGTGTACAAAGAAATAGCTCATATGAGAAGAATGTTTGTAAGGTCCTTGACTACTGCTTGCCAGTGGATCCCACGACTTCTTCTGTCTGTCCCTGTTGCGTTTCATGGAATGGTGGGATGACTTGCAGCAGAATCCCGTACACACAGGACACGGATTGGTCCCTTGCCTGCAGGCCTTAGAATCATAGAATCATAGAATCCTAGGGCTGGAAGGGACCTTAGTAGATCATCTAGTCCAACCCCCCTGCCAGAGCAGGGCCACCTTAGAGCAGGTTACACAGGAACGTGTCCAGGCGGGTTTTGACTGTCTCCAGAGACGGAGACTCCACCACCTCCCTGGGCAGCTTGTTCCAGTGCTCTGCCACCCTTAAGGTAAAGAAGTTCCTCCTCATGTTTAGGTGGAACTTCCTATGCTCAAGTTTGTGCCCGTTACCCCTTGTCCTGTCCCTGGGCACCACTGAAAAGAGCCTGGCCCCATCCTCCTGACACCCACCCTTCAAGTATTTATAAGTGTTAATTAGGTCCCCCCTCAGACGCCTCTTTTCCAGGCTAAAGAGACCTAATTCCCTTAGTCTATCTTCATATGAGAGGTGTTCCAGTCCCTTAATCATCTTAGTAGCCCTATGCTGCACCCTCTCCAGCAATTCCTTGTCCCTCTTGAGCTGGGGAGCCCAGAACTGGACACAGTACTCCAGGTGGGGCCTCACCAAGGCAGAGTAGAGGGGGAGGATGACCTCCCTCGACCTGCTGGCCACACTCTTCTTGATGCACCCCAGGATGCCATTGGCCTTCTTGGCCACAAGGGCACATTGCTGGCTCATGGTCATCCTGTTGTCCACCAGGACTCCCAGGTCCCTTTCCTCAGAGCTGCTCTCCAGCAGGTCAGCTCCCAACCTGTACTGGTGCAGGGGGTTATTCCTCCCCAGGTGCAGCACCCTACACTTGCCCTTATTGAATTTCATGAGGTTCCTCTCCGCCCAGCTCTCCAGCCTGTCCAGGTCTCTCTGGATGGCGGCACAGCCTTCCGGGGTGTCAGCCACCCCTCCCAGCTTTGTGTCGTCAGCAAACTTGCTGAGGGTGCACTCTATCCCCTCATCCAGGTCATTGATGAATATATTGAAGAGCACTGGGCCCAGTACTGACCCCTGGGGAACACCGCTCATCACTGACCTCCAGCTAGACTCCACGCCCCTAATCACAACCCTCTGGGCTCTGTCCTTCAACCAGTTTTCTATCCACCTCACTGTCCATTCATCTAACCCACTCTTCCTAAGCTTCCCTAGGAGGATGCTGTGGGAGACCGTGTCAAACGCCTTGCTGAAGTCAAGGTAGACCACATCGACCGCTCTCCCCTCATCCATCCATCCAGTCACACCATCATAGAAGGCGATCAGATTAGTCAGGCATGATTTCCCCTTGGTGAATCCATGCTGAGTACTTCTGATGGCCTTCTTTTCCTCCATATGCTTTGAGATGACGCCCAGAACGAGCTGTTCCATCATCTTTCCAGGGATGGAGGTGAGGCTGACCGGCCTGTAGTTCCCTGGGTCCTCCTTCTTGCCCTTTTTGAAGACTGGAGTGACATTGGCTTTCCTCCAGTCTTCAGGCACCTCGCCTGCTCTCCAGGACCTTTCAAAGATGGTGGAGAGCGGCCCAGCAATGACATCCGCCAGCTCCTTCAGCACCCTCGGGTGTATCCCATCAGGGCCCATGGACTTCTGAATGTCTAATTGACCTAACTGATCCCCTGCCTTGGGGACAGTTGCTGGATTTTGAGGTATGAGAGGGCATTAATTTTCTTGAAATTGGTCTTTTCTATTTAATACCATTTAGTTTGTGGTGAGGCTAGTCTCTGTGGTGTTGTGAAAACCAAGTTACCTGTAGTTTTATACTTGTTTTGAGACTTCCAGTTCTTTCATGTCTGTTTTGCCAGTTCCTAGCCCTCTTCCAAACACAGCTTTTTCCTTTATCTCTGTCATAAAACTATGACAAGCAAGGATCAAATTTCATCAAACTGACCCTACAGACATCCTAATTGCATATTCCTTTAGCTTGAATGTTACTCACTATGCACCTTAAAATTTGGCATTATTTTTTTTCTAACTGCAGAAAAAATAATTAATTATGGGAGATACAGTTCACACCGCTCTTGAAAATGCAGCTTCCTCTTTCTAGTGAGCTGCCTAATACATTGTGCTGTGAAATTTCCATCCTTCCCCTTGTTATTGCACACAAAGCAATTATTTTTAGTTTAGCTTGACAGGCTGGTAAAAGGATGCTGTTTGAGAAGTGAGGAGGTAGAAATTCCAAGCAGCTCTGCACTGAATCATCGGTCCCAAGAGCATGGAGACATTCCATAGAAATGTCACACAAACCTTCTGGCATATTAATCAGGAAGCAGCAATGAGCTTTCACTCAGGTTGATTTTAGAGTTCTTGCTTATCTTGGGATAAAACCTCAGCATTCAGTCATAGAATAGCTGAAGCAAACTCAAGATCAAGATACGGATACAGCCCAGACTTGGCCTATTTCAGTCATGAGGTGGAGGGGAACCTTGCCTCTAGTTTGTATTTGTTTGACATGTTTGTACTGTGTTTTAGTTTTATTAAAATCACACTTCCTTCCTCAGCTTTTACAAGCTGGACTTGATAAAACCCCTAAGTCTACTACTATTCTAACTACTATAGGACTTTTCCTATCAGGAGATGGTGATTTTTAACTTACTGTATACATAAGCATTAGTTTATCTTTTATTATTCTAAAGTCATTTTTGCCATCAAATTTTCTTTGAGGCAAGACTGGTGCTTTGGTTTGGAATTTTTGGCACAGATCAACCTGGAGAAATAATCAAGAAGTAAATAATATGCATTCAGGATCAATAACCTGCTGAAAGGTAGTGTAGGAGATTAGCTAGTTAAAATGTCAGTAACATTTATTTTTCAAAGTACTTAAAATGTTACTGAATGCAATGCAAAAAACCTCCTGTTCATGTATCACTGAAGTTGAATATCTAAAAATAAAATTCAGGAAATGCAAATGGAAAGGTTAACAGAGTGAGTGCAATACAGCCACATTTTATTTCCTCCTGTTCTACTACTTAAGAAGTGCAAGAGGAGGTATTGTTAAACACATATATAATATGAAAATTAATTTCTTGGCCTTACTCTGGGAATAAGAAGTAGGGAATTCAGCTCCTTTTATTGCAACAGCCTAAGGTTTGTCTCTCATACATGGGACTTTTTAACATTATAATTGCTAACTTGTGGAATTCATTGGTGCAACACATCTATTATTAAGGGACTGTAATTCTTTGTACACGGCCATCCAGCCCATTCCTTATCCGTGGAGTAGTGCATGCATCAAACCCATCTCTCCAGTTTAGAGGGAAGCATGTTGTGCAGGACCATGTCAAAGGTATCAAGCAAGAGCAAATGCAGTATAATTGTGAGTTCACCACCAGAATGAGTGCTTCCTGAAGGCTATTGCAGAGCGCAGAGTAATGTTTTCTATCCCACAGCCACCCAGGAACCAGAAGTAGCAAAGTATTAACTGAGGTGAGTGGGAAATCTCAGGGCAAATATTCAAGATGGTTTTGATACGATGTAGATATAACTGCAATGTAATATGCTATGAACGATTCTTGGCTCAGATGTCACCAACTTGCTAATCAAAAGCATGGAAAAAACTTCTGTAGCAGATTGTTCCATAATGGCAAAGTGCCTTGAATCTTCCTTTCACCAGCTTTGCAATTGCTGTGGACAGGGACAGGATTACTGGGGCCTTATTTACCAAAAAAACCCCACAAACAAACAAACACACAAAAAAAATACCCCCAAAAAACAAATCTAACTTCAGTCAAAAATTAAACTCTACTTATTGCTTGCTTTCCAAGCTGCATAGCTACAATTTCATTGTTGCTTTAATGTCTGGATCTCTGGATTGTCTGGTTTTAGCTTGTCCAAAAGGAAGTTTGGACCTGAGTCTGAGGAAGCCTAGTCTAAGGAAGAATGTACATTAAGAGAGAGAAGACCTTCTCATTACCCTTTTTTCCAGATAACTTGCCATGTAGGACTTGAAAAAGTGCAAAGCTGCTCCATTTTTATTTATGTGTGGCTTACTAGAAGACAGACAAACTCTGATGTCAAATGCAAGCTTGAACAAGACTCAAAGGTAAGAGAAAGAATTTATTTTTCCTCATCTCTTTTCATGCTTACTGAGAAAATGGCCCTTTTTTGTTAGCAATTAGGTCTTGTAATTTGTTTTATTTTTCTTACAGCATGAAAGTGTTCAAATCTAATTTCCTTTTTACAGTGACACTAAGTGTAGGCTCTAGCTCTTTAAACATAAATAAATAAATATAATAATCTCTTTCTACTGAAACAATAAGTCTGTTTATTTGGTGTTTTGAGTGTGTGTCAACAACAAAATTAATTTGGAAATCTCAGGTCAAATTTAATCAATTCATTTGCCCATACTGTGATTTGTATATAATATGAAACAGAGAATATGTCTGGTTTTTAACTGCAAGATCATATTAATCTAATAAAGCACTGAGTAATATAATAAGTCCTCTATGCTACTGAGAAGTATAGACAGGAACTCTTTCTGTACATCTTGCAGACGTAGCAGTAGGCAACAATAGCCACATCATTATATATTGGAGAAAGATGTTGCATCTGTTCTTCTCTGAAGGCTACCCAGAGCAGTTAACAGATGAATCTAAAAAGTCATGTGCTATCCAAGAGTAATATTTTGCTATCTGAAGAGACAAGCTTATATGTAAATCCCTTAGAATTAATGAATTCATTCAACCATACTGAATGTAAAGCAAAGCTTATCTGATTAGCAAGAAACAGCTTTTGGGAATATTTAGTCAGTTAATTTTTTAAAAAGTAAAATACCTGGAGAATTTAGAATACGCTAGAATCAGAAGGTACTGATTGCCTCTGGAAACTAGCATTTAGTCCTAACATTTAGGACTGCTGCAGGTTCAAATCTAACTCAAACCAGCTGTCCGTGTAAGTAGTTACCCGTTTTTTGGATCTGAGAAGTGAGCTACAGCTAACTGGCCGAGTATTTACATTGCCAAGTGCAAATATGCAAAGACAGGTATATTTTAAAGATGTGCAAGAAAAGCTGGAAAGTAAATGTCAGTTAAATGTCACTTATAATTAAATGTATGGTCACATATAAGTAAACATATGAAACCATATGTTTACCAAAAGTAAACAAAAAAAGTATTTTTAAATCTTCATGAAAGACAGGAAAACATTTTTGTTGCCTATGAATTTGTGGCATTGTTTTTGTTAATTGTATTCTTGTACTCCATTATTCTCTTTTATATAGATCAGCTGAATCTTCACTAGGCCAAACTTTGCCAAAGTAAAAATAACAGCAGTATAGAGAGAACTAAAAGGGCAAGGCAGGGGCCTGACTGCTTCCCTGTAGGAAGGGAGCAGAAATGTGCTGCATTCCTATGGTTTTAGTTGCTGAGTATTAGTGCATGTCTATATCTGCTAAACCCCGTGGTTTAAATATTTTTCTCAACAAGAAGGCTGAAATGGAAACTGCTGGGTTTTGTTGGTTTTTTTTTTTTATTGTTATGAAAGTTCATTCTGTGAAAGGATGGGTTGAAGTAAACATGACAGTCTAATGAAAGAAGGAAAGTACTAGTACATATATTCTGAAACACTCATCATATCCTAGCTTTATTTATAAAGGAAACTGGAGGATCTACTCCAAACTTGACAAGCCAGAAATACACAGAATTTCCATTTCCTGTTGTTCCACTGGCAAACTTTAAAACCTTCACCAAAAACTCAGGACACAACTACTGAATTACCTCAGATATGTGGTCCAGCTAACTCAGGTTCGTATCTCTGGTGATACTGAGTGATTCAGAGGTAGACAATTGCAAGGAATGTTGAGCTGGTTAATGGTGCTTCTGTTTACTAGTTACCAAGATTTCATTTGGATTGTGCTATGAAAGACCAGTGATGGTGGGAGAGGGAAGACTCTCTCTTTAAAATAAATCCAGGTTGAGACATGTTGTTAACCAGATGTAGTTGCTCAATATTTTCTGCATCTGCTGAATGTGCGTCTCTGTGGTATTTCATGACAGTTCCGTGGGTTTAGGTATTGGGCAAAAATGTATTTCCTTTTTGTTTCGTGGTGTTCCTACTCATATTCTGAGAGATTATATATTTAGCCTTCTTTTTCTTTTTAATATAGTTGTGTTGCATCCTAATTTTTCCTCTTGTAAAAGCAAGACTTTTTAACTTTTTGAGAATTTTTCTGTACTTTATTGAGCTTTGCCTTTGGAAAACTGACAGATCAGATCTCCTTCACCCATCTAATTCTTGGCTGTGAGTTTCCAATAGCGGGTGCTGATGACGTATAGCAAACAAAGCAAGCATAGAATTTTTTTTTTCTTCTGCCCCCGCTGTCTGATAAACCAGGTGATTCCTCAGCCAGAGGCTGCTTCTCAACATTATGTTTAATAGTCATCAATACATCTATCCTTCATTAGTTTATATAGTCCACCATTTAATTGTTTATACTTATGGCCTGTATTGCATCATCCAGCATTGAGTTCCATTGTGTATTACTACAGAAAAGTACTTTTGCTTACTTGTTCTAGACTTGCCAACTCATTACTTCATTGTGTTTGCACTTTCAGTCTAAGCTCACATCAAGTTGCAGGCTTCACCTTTTTTTTTTTACGGTTCTTTTTGAAGTCTAAGTAGCCTGAACTGAGTGAAGAAAGAGAGAAGAGGTTGTATAGTGAATTTTTATTATTTTATTACAGTTTCTGACAGCATTTTCTTGGAGTAAAACAACTGGTATTCTTACTGCAGCTGAACATAAAGGAGGTGTTTTCACTGTGTTACTTTATCCCAGGACTTCAGATTCACAGCACCTGATGGTCTTTATTGATGTGAGAAGAAAGAGGAAGTACAAGTGAGTTGGTGTTTTTACCCTGGGAGAAGAGGAACACAGAGAAGGTCTAGCTTTGCTGTGGGTGGGAAGTAGATGATTGCCTACTAATTTCTGTTCTCCCTGGAAGTCTACATTTGATTAGCTCTTATCCCTGACAGCATTTGATTCCCTAGATGCCTAAAGAGTCTAATGCTGGGAAATTGCAGCCTGAGACTGAGGAGTGGTTAATCACAGATGGAGTTCTCCATCTTGGAGGTGAGTAACAATATAACACAATGTGCAATCTGTAAATCTAACTAGAAGGGAAAATTATTTCCCTTAAGAATGCTGGTATCCTTGTATTCCAGTACCGTCTTTCACTGGTCTATGGTAGTTCTTCATCCATCCTCCTAAGTATTTGTCTAATGTGTCTTGAGTTGCCACTAAGTCAGTTAAAAATGTTACTTTCACTTTTCCCCCGCCTGCGTTTACCAGTGTCATGGTTTAACCCCAGCTGGCAACTAGAACCGCAGAGCCACTCACCTACCACCAAAGCAGCAGGGAGAAGAGGGGGAAAAAATGGGCAAAATGGAGGAAAAAACTCTCCTGTTTTGAGATAGTCATTTTAATAGAAAGATCAACAGAGAAGGAAAAATAACAATCATAATAATGACACAGGTCACTCTCACCACCCAGCAAATTGGCACCCTCCTGAGCAGTGATCAAGGATTCCTGTCCCCCGGCTAACCCCTATTTATATACTGAGCAGGAATGGAATGGTATGGAATGGTCTATGGTATGGCATATTCCATCGTTTTGTCTATGCTTCTATGAGAAGCTGGCATTTCTTTCACAGCAATCACTAGAAAGAAAATAAACTCTTTCTCAGATGAAACCAGGACAACCAGTCAGAGAAAACAGTGCTGCTTAGCTTTGTCCGTGAACCCAAAACTATTCTGTAGCAAGTATATGTAGTTTTTGCAGCACCTGGGATTACAGCTTGAGACAAACCACTTTCTTCTCATAAAATGTCAGTGTATGAGATGTAACAAAGCAACACAGCATAAATTCTTGGATGTAACCCAAAGACTGTAAGATCAGTCTATGGTAACATCCTTGCCATCTTTCCTGTGATAGTGCTCCTTGAACAGCCCGCATCTGTGGAAGGGACGATAGCTCAGTAGCGCAAACTGGAGATGGAGAATCATAGAATCATAGGGTTGGAAGGGATGTCTGGAGATCATCTAGTCCAACCCCCCTGCCAGAGCAGGGCCACCTTAGAGCAGGTTGCACAGGAACCCATCCAGGCGGGTTTTGAATGTCTACAGAGATGGAGACTCCACCACCTGTTTGGGCAGACACTTCCAGTGCTCTGCCACCCTCAGGGTAAAGAAGCTCCTCCTCATGTTTAGGTGGAACTACTTATACTCAAGTTTGTGCCCATTACCTCTTGTCCTGTCACTGGGCACCACTGGAAAGAGCCTGGCCCCATCCCCCTGACACCCACCCTTTAAGTATTTGTAAGTGTTAATAAGGTCCCCCCCATAGCCATCTTTTTTCCAGACTAAAGACCAAAATCCCTCGGCCTTTCTTCATAAGACAGGTGTTCCAGTCCCCTAATCATCTTTGTAGCCCTTTGCTGCACCCTCTCCAGCAATTCCTTGTCCCTCTTGAGCTGGGGAGCCCAGAACTGGACACAGCACTCCAGGTGGGGCCTCACCAAGGCAGAGCAGAGGGGGAGGATGACCTCCCTCAACCTGCTGGCCACACTCTTCTTGATGCACCCCAGGATGCCATTGGCCTTCTTGGCCACAAGGGCACATTGCTGGCTCATGGTCATCCTATTTTTCCACCAGACTCCCAGGTCTCTTTCCACCATGCAACTGTCTGAAGGTACCAGCTAATGTAAGAAATTGGCCTTTCCTGGCTCACAGGCAAAATATAGAAGACTCCGAACTAAACTCCTCCCCTGGGTACAGGACACTAAATGTCAGCTCAAGCAGGATCCCTGGCATTTAATGAGATCCAGTTCCTCAGATAGTAGCAAGATCCTTTGCTGATGTCACGATGCAGTTGTCATAGTTACAAAAGGACCAGCTGCTAAATACAAAGTCTCAGAAAGATGAAAGCAGAGAAAATCAATGTCCAAGCAGAAAAGACAGAGTAGATAAGACGATTTGGAGGTCAGGGAGAAAGGGAATGGGGATAGCAGCTAGGGAATCAAGCAGGAAATAAAAGCAAGAGGAAAGAAAGGTCAAAGGTAGATATCCAGAGATGGGTGATCCAGGAGCAGATCCTGTGGGAACTTGACATGTTTATGTTTGTAATTAATGAAGAGCCTTCAAAGAGAAGTCTGGAAACAATATTCCCCAGCAAAAGTCCCTTTTGGCTTATTCTCTTTGAAGCTTTGCACATTATATCCTAGGGCAGAATGAACTGTGGAAAAGAAAGGTATGTTCTGATACTGAAATGTGGACAGTGGCTTTTCTTCACCAAGATAATCCAGTTAGTGTCATCGGTGAAAATTAGAGCCAAGTATATGACATGGGAAAGGAAATTTGCATAGAGCACTCCCAACTGTGCGCTGTCTCCTGTTGTTGGTATTTTGGCCAAGTTTCATTTGAAATAGCTCTTTTACAAAATGTGCTGTGCCCTAGTTTTGAGGAGGTAAAAATTTAGATGGCCTTTTTTTTTGTTAAGTTGGTGAAAGCTAATTCAACCTTTTCTTCTGATAAAAAGTAATGAAAAGTGTATCTGAGATAATAAAGTGAGCCTGATAGCCTGATGTGAATTAATATGGTGATTCCCTGAGCAACTGGGTTGGGATCTTCAGTTAATTCCTGCAGCAGGATGGGAAATCAGGTTTCCATGGATACTGAGCCAGAAGCTGCACAGACACGCGCAGGAAATGCAAGCTTAGTTTCACTGCAGCTTGTTTCCTAAGGAGGGTTCTCTCTCTTTCTCTCCTGCCCTCACTCTCACGCTTCCCCCAGTGCTCTCTGTTCTGTATTTTTAAAGGAAAAGAGGAAAATGGACATTTGAAAAATGGGTGGAGAAAAAAAAATACTATTTCCTTACCTAGAAAATTGTGTACAAGAAATGCAAGGGATTTGCACCACTTTAAACTGCAATTAGGAATAAAACAAAGTATATTAAAACTAGGGGAGGAAAAAGGCTGTAGCCCATTTTGCTTCTGACAGTCACTGAGGATGACAGCAAGGCCTCTGGAAGGACAGATTTATAACCAAGGATGTAGTAGAAGCACAATACCTATTCTAGTGCAGGGCTATAGGTGTTTTCAACATGGTGGTTGTTCACACAGGCGTTTGCAGTAATGTGTATATTAGCACTCATGAAAGCAAACCAGAAAAAAAGAAGTGTTATATCTGCCAATTAAAATACAAAAAAGCCAAATTATAGCTCTTTCCTGGAAGTTAACTGACAGACACAGTGATAGGTGGTGGACTCTCATTAAAAGCACATAAGGTATGTGAAAAGAAGAAAGACATTTGGCAATTATATGCATTTAAAAATCTCTTTTGATTCAAAGTAGTATCTAGCACTGTATTTTTAATTGCTACAGAATAGAAATTTGCGAAAACGCACCACCTTGTTTACTCCATGTGCCAGTCCATCAAATACAGAAAGAGCACTGATAACATCCAAGAAGAAAGGCAGTAAACTGGGAATGTTTCTGAACAATATAGACATTACATTCAGTTAATCTTCATAATGCAGCGCATATTCATGAATAAAGTTTGCATTTCTTATGTAAGTCCTGGATAAAGATCTCTGGCCACTGGTACACACAGAGTCTGATTACAGAATCCTAACAGTCTGCCCAATCTGGCTTTGAAATCAACGCTGGGCTTTTTTTCTTTTTGCTTTATTGTTTTTTTCTCACTAAGTCAAGAGCCAGACTTTCTTTCGTTCAGAAAGTAACTGTAATGTCTCTGAAAGTAAGTTGTTTATAGTAATACCAAGTGATAAAACCCCTATGGTCTTTTCTACCATGTGAATACCATCTGCTTATAATTTATATTTCCTCCCCCCCCTTCACCAATGAAATGTTAATCTTATGTCAGAAACCTTCCTTATCTTTAGTACACTGAGTCTGCCTGGCATCATAAACAACCCTTAATCTCTAAAGGTACATACACATACAGTAGATGGCATCAGTGATTTTCCTCCTTGAAGAAGAATGTGAACACATGGAATTATTCCTACTGAAGGAGGAAAATGAGTGCTTGTGTGACAGCAGCACTGAGATCCCAGCACTGGTAGGGGATCTGTCATCTTTGTTCATGGATAACACTCGTTGAATACTCGCAATTGTAATCTGCTTTGCCTTTCTTCCACTACTTACCACTACCTTTCTAATATTTCTCATATAATAATTCTGCAGGGACAGTAGAGGATAGCCTTATATATGGTTAATAGTCTTACTCATCCTGATACCATAGGAGACCTAATGCCATTTGTCACAGGGCTAACAATGAACCAAGGTAAGCATTGTCTTTTAGCAACCGCAGTCAAATTAGCTAAATGGGAGATGAGAGTTCACCAGAGCAGAGGTATTCTTAGGCACGAGGGGAAATCATAGACGTTTAAATACTTCTAGTGTATAGCAACTCTTTTTTGCAATGACACAACCTCTACGGGCTTTTGAGGTCTATTAAGTCATGCATCCCAAATCAACTATTTTTAAAGTATTTGTTTAAAACAGAGCATGAAAGCCTGAGGGGAAAAGCCCCATCTGCCTTAGATTTCTGAGGAAAATCAGTGACGTCAGCTTTCTACTCATCTATCACGTCCAAGATCAAGAAAAAAACACCAAACAAGAAACCTGATTCTTACACAACCCATGCTCTATTTAGTTTCCTGTAGACCATGCTCAGCTCCTGAAATGCTCACAAAGAAGAGTTCCCTCCTGTGGTTAGACAACACAGCTACAGATGAGGAGTGGGACGCATCTCAGGCCTGGCGACAGAACCAAGAATCATGTACCCGAATAGGGTAAGAATTTTGCAGCAAACACAGGGACATCCATCTCAGTTGTTAGAGTAAAACTGTGCATTCTAAAAAGTGATGATAAAAATCTTTTTTTCACTCCTCATAGGACTGAAAAGGCTGCTTGAATTTAAGTATTTTTTTTCATTTTAAATTATGAGTGCCTTTGTATTCCTTCCCTGTTACCCCATCTAAAAGCGATAGAATTTTATTGTAATGAACATACCTGCACAGAAAGAAAAATTAATGATAAATAAGTTTAAGATATCTGTAGAATGTCCTACAGCACAATACATAAAAATGTCACAGCTTTTTAAATCAGATAGCTTGATTCTGGCGAGCGGGGGAGGGAAGAAACAACTCTACAGAATTTCTTGAAAAAGCTGGAATGCCCCCTCCTGTTTCTAACTTTTCAGGCTTACAGAATAATACAACATAATAAACAGAGAATGATAAAATTAGAAAATAATAAAACTTTTTAAAGGGATATCTATGTAAACTTGTTTTACAGCCTGGAATATTAAAAACAGTACCCAGGGGAAATAGAGGAGGGAACAGAATGAGGTAATTGCAGGTTTGGGAGAAAGGCAATCGAAGGCATGTGTATTTGAACAACTAGTGAGAGACCTAGAGAAATTATGATTGCTGCTGTTATTATTACACATCCAGGCAAAACCAACATCTCTGAAAGAAAATTACTGAATTTTGCCAGAAGTCATTTGACATTCCAGAAACATGGAAACTGTTTGTGGATAAAGTGCATTTAATTAAAACAAAATTTATATTAGAACCCTAGACAAATTACAAAGATAGGAAAGCTGATTAACTTTTTTTTGTATTGAGAGTTGAACTCAGTTATATCTAGTGCCAACAGTAACAGCGACCACTTCACTTTTAGTCACAATACAGTTTGGCAAGACCTGGAAGTAAGCTGCATAGCATAGCAGCAGTTATGAAAAATAACTGAGGGACAAAGCTGTGGTTGTGTGGAAACTTATTTCGTAAAGGCACCATGATGTTTTTACTAGCACGATAACACCACAAACTAACAACAAATTAGTTTGAATGAAAAACCAGTTAAAAAACGTAAACATTTAAAGCTACACTGGAGCTAAATATAAAATAGTTTGTAGCAGCTTCTACTAAGCAAGCAAGCAAAAGAAAACCCAGGATTCATTCTCAGCTAATTTTTAACCAACAAAAAGATTACATATGGATGCAGAAAAAAATAAGCAGATGTTTCTGTAGTTATCTGTGAGACACATCTACAGAGAAGGATCCAGCTCTATTCAGGGCAGGTATATAAATGAGGTAGGATGAATTGGCTTCTGCAAGGCCTGCCTTGCTCCCCTGACAATAGTGAGAACATCCAATACTGATTTACCCAAGATGTCTAATTTTCAGCCAGAGAAACTCAGATCATGTGACACCCCGCACATATGCACTTTCTGTTCACCTCCCAGTAGAATAAATAAACAAGCTTTTTTTGGCGTTTTTTTCACCAACAGTCATGCACAAGATGAACCAATGCTGAAATTCCTTAATAATAGAACTGACTAAGCACAGCTATCTACTGAACTGTCATTTTCTTCCTAATTTCAGTTCTGTATACCACTTTTAATGGAAATGGTCTTCCTGTATTTTAAGAATGCTAAGCTCACAAGTATCACTCATTCAGGAAGAGCAATGTAGATAAAAGAGTGGGATCCCAAAGCGTTCAGCCTACCAAAGGAAATAAGTGCTACCAGTTACTTGCCGTAGCGTGACTGGTAACTGATGCGAATTGTCTTGAATGCTTGTAGATGAGCATGGTACGCAGCAATGGGGAAGGTAACAACAGCATGCAAGGTCTACCACAGCCAACTATGTCAAACAAACAAAAAGGAATAAATGGTTCTTTAATTTCACATCTGTAGTGAGTGGAAATTTGTGTAATTGTAGACAGGTACAGCTCTGATCTGAACATGGGGCTGTACAGTCGTGGGTGTATGTCCCAGGCATCATATCGCAAAGGGCATTTGGCTCAAGGTAGTGCTTGTAGACAGAAAGGTCTCAGCTCCTGTGGTCTTTTGGCTACATCTGCGGCTGGTATTATCATTGAGACCAATTCAGGAGGTCTCATGCTGCCAGTACTTGAAACTATTAAAATTTAAAGATGTAACTCTTTGTTTGTTTTAGGATAAAAGCTAATGTACTGCACAGGTGAATGGCCTTGTGACAAGGGAAGACAAGTAATGTATCTGCAGGAGATAAACTTCCATGGTCACTTAGGGGTCATGACGCGATTACAGTTGGTAGGAGCAAGCAGAAATCAGCTATATTCAGTATTACGACTGGCATCTCAAAAACCAGGAATAACTTCCTGGCACTGAAGAAAATATTTTGTAAAATTTAAGGGGAAGGCAAAGTTGCGATGAAGAAACGTGAATGAAAATTAAAAGTTATTTTAAAACCGGCTACCAGATAGCAAAAAGCAATCAACTATATAAAAGGGCTACTGTGGCTAAAACCCGCCGCGGCAGAACCCGGAGCCGCGACGAGCCTCCATCGGGCCCGCCGGCGCCCCCGCTCCCGGCACCGCCCCCCGCACTGCGGGGAAGCCCTCGCCGCCGCCGCGCACGCGCACTGCGGCCGCACTGCGTCGCCGGTGCCGTCTGGCCCNCCGGGCTTGCGCTGTAGGCAGAGCTCTCCCGCTCTCGGCGGGAGCGGGCGGGGCAGGTCACTCCCGGGAGGGCCCCACAGTCCCCGAGATTCCCTTTCTCCGGGAGCGGGCAGTCCCCGCCCAGGGCGCGCTGCAGGCGCCCAGAGAACTCTTCCGCAGCAAGCCCTCCGTGCGG
>VXBO01005019.1:179756-193081 GCA_013400135.1 Rhinoptilus africanus
GATGCTGCTCAGCGGCGGGGGCCCGCAGTTCCTTGCCCCCCCCCGGGCGCCCGAGAGCGCGGGCTTCGGCACCGCCGGCGAGCCCGGGGAGCAGCACTTCGAGCACCTGGCGGCAGGTAAGGGCGCTGGCCTGGCCCGGGCGGGCGAGGCGTCCCGGTCCGCCGCGGGGACTCCGCGCTGCAGCGGTGTTGCTCTCCCGGCGGCGGCGCGGGGGGATTCTCCCGCCTGCGTCAGCGGCTCCCGGCCAGCTGCCGCTGGAGAGCTGCCAGCGGCGCTGCGATACGTTACGCTCAATTATTAATTAACCAGAAGGAAGGATTCGGGGCTGCGCTGCGTGGGGATGGCTCGCGAAGCACTGGCAGCAGCTGCGGTGGCTGCTGGAAGTAATTGCTGTTCCTCTCTTTTCAGACACTTTTCCCGACATCTCCCTGAACAATGAGAAAACCCTGCCAGAAACCAGCTATCCCAACCAAACGACACGACTGCCACCAATAACCTACACGGGCCGCTTCTCCCTCGAGCCAGCCCCCAACAGTGGCAACACCTTATGGCCAGAGCCCCTCTTCAGCCTCGTCAGTGGGCTGGTGGGCATGGCTAATGCGCCTCCCACCTCTACGCCTTCTTCGTCGTCACCGTCCTCCTCCTCACAGAGCCCCCCTCTGAGCTGTTCTGTCCAAGCCAGCGAGAACAGTCCAATTTATTCAGCTGCACCAACTTTTCCCAATTCCAACTCTGACATTTTCCCTGAAGCACAGACGCAGTCCTTTCCCAACCCCTCTGGAGCTCCCATCCAGTACCCACCTCCAGCTTATCCTACTGCTAAAACCAACTTTCAGGTGCCAATGATCCCGGATTACCTGTTCCCTCAGCAACAAGGTGAGCTCAGTCTTGTTCCGGCGGATCAGAAGCCCTTCCCTGCCCTTGAGACCAGAGCACAGCAGCCTTCCCTCACGCCACTGTCCACTATTAAGGCATTTGCTACTCAGACTGGCTCTCAGGAGCTGAAGACCCTCAACAATAACTATCAGTCCCAGCTGATCAAGCCAAGCAGGATGAGAAAATACCCAAATCGTCCCAGCAAGACCCCTCCTCATGAGCGACCCTATGCCTGCCCAGTGGAATCCTGTGACCGGAGGTTTTCACGGTCTGATGAGCTAACACGGCACATTCGCATCCATACGGGACAGAAACCTTTCCAGTGCCGCATTTGCATGCGGAACTTTAGCAGGAGCGACCACTTGACTACGCACATCCGCACCCACACAGGAGAGAAGCCATTTGCCTGTGACATTTGTGGCAGAAAATTTGCCAGAAGTGATGAGAGGAAGAGACACACTAAAATCCACCTTAGGCAGAAGGACAAGAAAGTGGAAAAGGCAGCTCCAGTCTCAACTGCTTCACCGGTTCCTGCCTACTCATCATCTGTGACGACATCCTATCCTTCCTCCATCGCCACTACTTACCCCTCGCCCGTGCGCACAGTGTATTCCTCCCCTGCTCCCTCTTCCTATCCCTCCCCTGCACACACCACATTCCCATCTCCTTCTATAGCAACCACTTACCCTTCTGGCACTGCCACTTTTCAGACCCAAGTGGCCACCTCCTTTTCATCTCCAGGAGTCACTAATAATTTCAGCTCACAGGTGACCTCAGCACTTTCAGACATGACGTCAGCCTTTTCTCCAAGGACAATTGAGATTTGCTGAGATTACCTTCTGTAACAGGAGAATTCACCTTTTCCATTGGTCCTATCAGACACAGAGTCTCCAATTACTCCCCCAACACCAAACGTTGCAAGGCTATTTAACTTTTCTTTAAACTTCAGCTGCCTGAAACAACTGCCGTTTTACGTTTTCCACCTCTGTTGAATGACTTAATTTGCATGGACTGTGGCTCTAAGTTCAGTATAACTTTCCCCGTAAACAATAGTCTTTTATTAGGAAGAAAGGACTTTTGATTAAGTATGTAGCTGATGTAAATTGTACATGTGCCATGGTTTTGCTTTCCTTTAGGTACTATTGATGTGAAAAATCTTTGCATATCCATGTTGTATTATTTGGAGTTTGCAGGGACATATTTTGTAAATGTTAATTCTATTTCAGTGACAATGCTGTAATGAGTTTCAAACTTCTTTGGGAACAGCACTTACTGTATTTGAGCATGTTAGAGTGATGCTATGTAAATATCACCTGATGAGACACTCACATGTGGCGGAAATTTTGTTTTTAAAGTTAAAAGTCTTGGTGCCTTTTTGTGAAGCCTTGCTAACATCATGCATTTGTGTGAATGGATGCTTTGCATCTTGCCTTAAAGTGAAAGGGATGTTGCTCAAAGAATGTAAGGGAGAGCAGGGAATGGGTGGTGAGCACAAGAAAGCCCTGGGGGATGGAATGTAAGCAAAAACAAAAACCAAACCCCACACCTCTCAAAGTCTATTTTTGTTACAAAAATGTAAATTTATATATATATATATATATTCAGGAGTTGGAATGTTGTAGTTACCTACTGAGTAGGCGGCAATTTTTGTATGTTATGAACATGCGGTTCATTATTTTGTGGTTTATTTTTACTTTGTAATCGTGTTTGTTAAAATGAAAGTGACTGTTTGGCTTCTAAACACATCGAATGCGCTTTCCTGCCAATGGGATATTTGGTGTACAATACCCTTCAGAAAAAAATAAATAAAATATCAAATTGTGTGGAATTCCACATTTTCCTTCAAGTTGCTACATAGGAAAACTGTGCTGCAGCAACCCTAACTCCTTGAATATCTGGGAAGTAATAAGTGCTGCTTGTCTCCTGGAGAAATATCTGCTTAAAGAAAGGAGGGGAGACCAATCACTCCTAAGTCCAGTTGTTCACAAAGGCATGGATGGAGTGCACGCATCCTTGCAGTAGGTGCATCACCTGCTCTTTTGAAGAAGCCATGATTCCTGTTTTCTGGCTTCTCCAGGAGCATGTGAGCTAATCTTGGGAAGACAGACAACCTCTCCGGTGTTGAAAATAAGGTTTGAAGACTAGAATCTCAACTGGGCTAGTCCTTCTTCTTGGAGATGCATCCCACTCCTGGAAAATGGCAGCAATTCTGGAAGATACCTCAGAACTGCGCAGTTGGTAAATCCCAGTCTGTCATCTCAGGCAGAACTGTCCTCAGTGAGTTGGGACAAGCTGTGGGGAAGGGCCTGTGCTGCTTTTTCTCTGATGATTTGTGCCTGTAGCGCCAGGTGCAGTCTGCAAGCTGCTAATGGTGACTCTGCAGCTGGACCTCATGGTCCTCTT
Source organism: Rhinoptilus africanus (assembly GCA_013400135.1). Classification (NCBI taxonomy): domain Eukaryota; kingdom Metazoa; phylum Chordata; class Aves; order Charadriiformes; family Glareolidae; genus Rhinoptilus; species Rhinoptilus africanus. The sequence continues at coordinate 183,036 of VXBO01005019.1, forward strand.
CAGAGAAAAGCACTAGCTCATTTCAACCCAAGGGGCTCCAGCCTCTGGCCAAGGCAAATTGACTGGACAAGCTGAATATTTGGCTTCATGCTGTTTGAGCACATCAACCATGTCAGAAGACACAGAAATCAACTTATGGGAGATGAGACAATGAAGAAGGGCCTTCAATTGTGATGTCTCAAAGAAGGAAGAAAATAACACTATGTAAAACTAACCACATTTCCCCCCCCCCCTCCAGTTCCCAAAGCCAACAGCAAAATAAACAGAAAGCACTGACTGTCCGTTTCCTGCGAGATCTTTCCATTTGCTGTTGGTCTGAAGAAGAGCAGATTTCCGATTCTGAAGTTTGCTCCCAGTCTAACTGGGCGGGGTCAGCCGGTCTCCCGGAGGCTGTTCCTAGGGAAACATCCCCACCGACTGGGGAAAACCCTCGCCTTCTGCGCAGGCGAGGCCGCGGGGGGCGGGGGGAAGGCGGCGAAAGCTGCTTGCTTCTCCGGGCGCTGCCAGAGGATCCCACCGCCCGCGCTGACCCTCGGCTGTCTGTGATCTTAAAAATCCCGTCAGAGGCGGCGGGAAGGGCCGAGCGGTGGACGCGCGGCGACGGACCCCTGCCGGAGCGGTCGAGACCGAGCGGAAACGCCGCTCCCGCGGCGGCCGGAACCGCGCCGACCATATTTGGCGTTTCCTCCGCGCCTTGTATGGCACTTCCGAGGCCCAAAAAAGGCGTTTCCTGCTTACGTGCTGCCGGGAGACCGCGACGGAGCCACCTCCCTCCGCTCCCTGGACCGCCCTGGCTGCCCCTCGCGGTGGCCCTGCATTGGCCGGGCGGCTGCGGGCGACGGAACGTCCTGCCCCGGCCAGGGCCAGCGGCAGGCCCGGGGCTTGCCGGCAGCCACTCGGTGCACTCCCGGGGGTCGGCAGAGGGCAGGTAGGCCTCAGCCTTCCTTCGCCGCCGCCGCCGCGCGTTCTGTCGTAGGGGCCGAGTAGCGCTGCCTCCGCGGCTCTGAAATAGATAGGATGCAGTTCAACCGGCGGAGCGTAGGGGAGGCCAAGGCCCTCCTCTGCCCCTGCTTTTCCTCTGTGGAGCCTTCACATAAGGTGCAGTTCACCTGGGGAGGTGTGCCTAGGTGGCTGGTTTGTGCTTTGTGCTAGAAACACTGATTCTTCATTTTCCTTTCCTTTAGAAATAAAGAGATTAAGATTAGTTTGGGCATACTTAAAGAGCCTAGTATTTGCTGTGATATGCTGTGTGACCTGTTGCATTGTGTTCTGGAAATGCTACCGAGAATCCATATAAAACTGGTGAAATATGTCCATTGAAGCTACTTCTCTTGCAACTGTGAATTGCTCTTACCAAGTAGGTTGTGGGGCCTGGCTGACTGAAGAGATGAAGCTTGAGGAGGATAGAGAGCTGAAGCAGAGAAGACTTTAGAGTGAAGAGGTATGTGATAATGGGCCTTCTTTTTTCTGGGGCTTTCACCGCTGCCTGTCTGGACCACAGGAGCTGATTTTTGTGCATCTGAACAAGACCTCAACTAATCCCAAGAAAAATAACGTAGACTCTGAACTAGCAGCTGAGGACTGAGGGTGATCTGAGCTGCAGTAGATGCCCTTAGAAGAAGGTGCCCCCAACCACACTCTCACCATTGTTGAGTTTGACTAAAGCTGGGTGGAGTGGTTGAAGGCTGGCTTATGAAGAATGCCTTTGGCCCCTTATAAAACCAACTGTTAGCTTGGGCTAGAGTATTTGTTGATTGTTTTGGCCTAAGTGGCTGTTCCTTTCAAAATTGTTCTATTTGTGGCCACGTAGACTAGAATTCTCAAGAGTTATGAATGGAGGTAATATATTTATGAAGAGGGCTTGACTGTATGATTCTTAAGCTAAACATTCCATATTTTTACCTGTGTACATTATCTGACGGTAGCCCTAATAAGTATGAGTTAGACCTAGAAGGAAGGTTACGTATTTTAAAGTGTATTGAAACTCTAGGATGAAATATGAGCTATAGGTAACGAATAAGAACTTTTAAAATAGTTAAGTTGTTCTGATATAATCAAAGTGACTTTGCTTTTTAAAATCCAGCCTTCACTGATAGACTTTAATGATTTATGGTCTTGACTTGATTAATGAAACTCTCTCCTTTTAAATAATAACAGAGGCTGATGCTTATACATAGTGTCTAGCACTTTGCAGGCTTCTGTAATGAAAATGATGGATGGTTAGGCATAACTATTTTCAACATGCACATTTCACTTCTTTAACTACAAAAAGCATTATTAAAGCATGCTTCCTGAGCTGCTCTTTTTTAAAAATAAGCATATAGGCTTATCTTTTTGTTTTGTCAGCTTTTCATACTACTTTTTTGTATCTCCAAACACAAATGATGATACACAATGACACTACCAGTAAAAACGTCAATAGCTAAAAGTTCTGCTGTACAGCATCTTCTGTAATGTTGACCTGATTTCTGTTACCCCAACTACTGTGATAGTGAGCTTCCCCTGTAACAACACAACTGTTGATCACAAATAGACTTGCAAACATCAGAGTTGGAGGGACAGGGAGACAGAAGTTTTTGATCTTTAAAAGGTGGTGAACACCTTCAGCCTTTTTGTGAAGGTGCAGTTAAAACTTTTAAGCTGACTGTACGTTACTTCCTATCTGGTGATGCCTGTTAGTTGTGGAAGCTCTTGAAAATATATTACATTATGAACATCTAAAATGTGTTTGTACCAATTGCTGCACTCTTTTGACTGCAAAGCTGTGGGTAGCCCTCGGGTTACCTACCTGAATGTGCCCAGCTGCTACATTGAGCTGCCTGGTGCGTTTCAACATGTGGCATTCTCTGGGCTAAGGCTGTGAACTGGAACTGTGCTTCCAGGTTTGTCTACACATACAGAAATTACAGTCACGGCAGCCTTAGGGAACCCTCAAAATATCTTAAACATGCCTTAGTAGAACCCAAACGTGAGTAAAAGAAGCATGATTAAGTCCTAGAAAATAAATGCTTTGGAGTGAAGGAATTTGGTTGCACCGCTTTTAATAGTTTTGACTATGTTTGTCTTTGGAACACCTGAAAGAATACTGGAGGATAAGGAAACAAAGGGACAGACTTGGTGAGTAAATCTTATTACAGATTTCCTGGAACAAAATGTCAACAGTGGTTCTCAGAATACTGTCTAAAATGTTTCTTCATAATTAGCTGGAGAACTGGGCTTGGGAATATCTTTGCATATAGTTGGAAATCTGACCCAAAGTTGAAGGAAATGTACAGTAGCATCATTTTGTTCTGAAGACACTTGTGATTAAAGGTCTTGGCCGTGATTCTTAACTTCTGTTTGTGTAAATAAGCTTGAGAATTATAAGAAACTCCAGATGCATTCACATGAACTGGAAAGCAGCATTGAGGCATTGAATTTAATGGCAGAAGCTACGTAACACTTCAGTTCAAAATATTCTGTAATGCAATTCTGGTAAAGGAAATTTTTGGCACAGGAACTTTCAAGTTTGTCTGAAAGAAAATGGGTGCAAAAATAATTTTTAGTGCCCTTGTTTTGTTTTGACCATCAATTGGCTTTGTGAATTCTCTGGTAGTCTCCCAGTCCCCAATACAGCTAAGAAAGGAATAACCGGTTCTCCTGTCTGCAAGTTGTTTTCCCTGAGCCTTATTTCTGGCCTGCTATACTCTGTTTTAATACGACAGTTTGCAACCATGTCTATTGTCTGCATTTCAGCATACCTTCCACCTTTTGAGCGATGTTGTCCTTCCCCCTTGTCAGAATAATTATGTTGTATTGGTTCTTAGCCATTCCTTACAGGCAATAAAGCACAATTGCTGATGTGATGTCTTTAAATAGTTTTCCTGACACTAGAAGATATTTTTACTTTTCTAGCCGCACCACTACTTTCTCTTAGTTAAAAAAAAAAAAGTTTGTTAACTCCCTTTTGAAACAATGCTCCATTGAGTAGATATATGGATTTTGTTGCTCTTGCAAGGATGTCAAACTGTTGTGTTTTGATGAATGCTGTCTGTGCTTTACTTGGGAAAATACAAAAGTTTGCCTGTATCTTCCCAAACCGCGTGCTTTTTGACACTTATTGGCTTTCTGTGATTTTGAGGATAAACTCTCTTGTGCCTTTTTTTTTTTTTTTCAATTGTAAATGTAAGCATGCCTCCTGTATAGGGTCCTTCTATTTTTAAAGATTCCTATACTTCCTAGTGATTCTGAATCCCTCTTCCTTGCACCATTTTTTTCTAGCCATGCATGGTCTCTCTGCATGTCTGGTGCTCTGTTTGGTAGTAAGAGCATGAAAAACCCCAAACAAAAAACACACAAACAAAAAGCCAGTCAAGGAGGCCTTAGCCAGAATATAAGTTTGAAGACGAAGGCCTTCCTGACAGTGTTTGTGGGGTTTTTTTAAATTATTTGTTTAAATGGACTAAGCTTGCTTTCCAGACACCTCCATTTTTTTTCCCCACCCGTTTGGATCCACACAAATAAAGACTAATATAGCTTCCCTAGCATTTCCAAAAAGTCTGCCTGAAGTCCTCCTCAGTTCCTATTTTCTGTACTTGGCTGAGAAGTCATGGTCTTAGGTAGTCGTATTGCTGATCACACTGCATGTCACTACAGCCTACCTCTGTCTCCCTTATGAGAGCATCCCTGCCTTCAGATGGTATCCTCAGCCACAGTCTTTGCCTCCTGAGGAGGATGGGCCCCAGAATAGTTACCTGTCATCAGACTCGCACTTTCTTACTACAGGGCTTCCCATGGACAGAAAGAAAGGTCTTCCAGAGTTTTTTGGTTTGTTTTTTTAGGGCTGCTTTTTATGCCTTTTTTAGTAGGGGCTATTGCGATTCTAGGAGAGCAGAAGGAAAGTCAGTCTGCATACCATATGTTCATGGACTTGAAAGGCTGGCTACCTGACTGCAGTGACCGGCAGCATAAAAAATGGCAGGGATTTTCCACTTTTCCTGTAGAATGGTGGCAGCTTATGATTGCTTTTGAGGGCAGGCGTAGCCTAGTGGTATTAGAGGAAAGAATTATGCTGAAAGTTCTGTTGTGAGGGCTTTGGAGATTTCTGATATTTCTCAACTTTAGAGAGAGCCGCTTGTGTTACACCCGTGTTAAGTGAGCCGGTGGCTTTCTGAGGTAGCGCTGGCAACCGTTACATACTGGTGTGCATATGCTGCCACCTTGTGTCTAGGAACAGAAACAACTTGGATGTTTTTACCAGGAAATACCTATGTTAATAAAGCTTAAGTGACCTTGTAACTGTAGTGACAGCCTAGTCTTGAGTATGGAAATAATCATGTCAGGTTGTGCAGTTTGTGTTCCTTTGCTTTCCTTTAAGAATCTGAGGTTAAGGTTGGTTTTTGGGCTTGTTTGGTTTTTCTGTTGTTTTTGGTTTTGTCTGTCGTCACTCCTCCCCCTGCCCTGTCTCGATTTGTGTGTATGTTTTTTTTTTTTCCCTGAACCCTGAACTTGCAAGGGTTAGAAAGCTGTTTTATTTTATAGTTCAGGGTTCCTAGAGACAAATGCTGGAATGCATATCTTGGGAGCATAGCATAAAGAGCATGACTTATGACTAGAAGTTTATAACTTTTATTTTCTGGCTGTTTCTCATGTTTCACTCCTGCTGTCAGATGGCAACAGCCAGAAGAGCCAGGAATGTTCTGTGAGGCAATGTGTAAACTCCACACTTCTAGATTCTTGTTTTAAGGAGTACTAGCCAAGCTGTTTCCAGTACCTGTGAAAGGCACCAAGCAACACTAAGTAACTTTCACTGCTCATTGGAGTCTGGGATGCCCATCTATCTCCAATGGGGCTAAGTAGGACAAAAAAGTGCTTTTATTCTCCCTTCATCTGCACATATGTGTGCACCACCTGGGTCCATCTGAGAGAATCAAAGTTGTTCAGTGTCTCTTGGAACACATGGCCATATATAGGTCTTCTCAACTCCTGAAAGAAGTCCAGTGGAACAACTTCCTGTGGTGTGCTGCCAGAAGTTTTAGCTGTCCTGTAATGAAAGCTTATCCTGAATGATGGAGTCCATTCTGGGGTAGAGGAAGACAAGCGTGCATATGCGTCACCTAAACTGTTGTAAAGTGAAAATAGCGCTGGTGTCATTGTAGCATATGAATTTCATCTGTAGCACTTAAGAATTTACCTTGGCTTTCTCTGAATTCCTTCTGCTAGATGATTTAAACATTTGCAATGTTTAAATAATAATAAATTTAAAACTAATAACTACTTCTGTTTCAGGCAGAATTGCTGTGTTGTGAACTATATATGCCTGTGCTTACTATACATGGACAACGCTACATAATTTTAAGTCCAGTTTCTGGGAAAAAAATTGTAGTTAGAGTCTTGATTTTTAGCTGAAAGCTGAGAATATTAATCCTAGAAAATTGGAAAGAAGGGAATTAAAACTCCAGCTTTTTTCTTTTGTTTCTTCTTGCACTGAGATCTAGTAGCCTGTGTGTTAAGTGTGTGCTTATCATGCAGTGGAGAAAACGTGAGGGCATTCATAGAAGCTTTTCTCTATGTTCAACTGCATAGATACATAACCATAGCTCAGCATGTAATGATAAAGATTTGGTAACAGGTGAAAAGCAGTAAAAAGACCGGGATTTTTTTTTTTTGCTAAATCAGATTTTATTTGAAGTTCTGCATTATTTTCACATTCATAGATGATATTTGTGTTTCTAAAGTTTGAGTGTTCAGCAGTTTATAGTAAATTGCTGTAGGGTGCGCGGGTCCAGGCTTTGCCCTCCTGGGTCCGGCGGGGGTGGCAGTGGCCCTGGGCCGAGCGCTGCCCTGGGTCGTTGGGGGGTTTTGGGGCCAAGCCTGTGCCTGGCTGGGGGCAGCAGGGGCTTCCATTGCCCTCCTTGCTGGAGCCGGGCAGCCTCTGCTGCTCCCAGCATGGGTCGGGCAGCGGCCGTCCGGGAGGCTCTGGAGGCGGCAGGTGGGTCCTGGTGATTGCAGGGGCAGGGGAGGGCCCAGGCTTCTTCCAGCGCGGCCAGGGGGGGAAAACCGTGTACAGCTATAGTGTTTAATCTGTATACTCAAATTATGACGGTGATTGACACCCTTGTCAGCCCAGACTGTTGCAAATAGCTGGAGCTTGTTGGGAGAAGGAGCTGATATCCACTGGAGCTTCAGTGCAGAGCTGGGGCTTCAATTAGCCGTAGCTCTGGCAAGCAGGAGCTGGAGCGATGCAGGGTGTCCGCTGGCTGGAGCGTGCATTAGCCAGAGGCAAGACTCCTGGCAGTGGTAATGAGCAGGAGCTGCAATTAGCCAGAGCATCTGTTGGCTGAAGCATCCACCGTCTGTCCGGAACGCACTTCCCGCAGGGCTGAAGAGCGGCTGGGCGCAGGCAGCGCTGTCCCCAGCATGGAGGTCCGAGCGGCAGGGAGGCGAGTTGTCCTTCTGCCAGTGGGGAGCTCGGCCTCTTCCCTCGGGGATGAAATCCATGCAAGGGGACCTCTGTGCATGGAGGGTCTCTCTGGCCCCGCTCCCCAGGGCAGAGGTGGGGTGAAGGTCCACCGGCCCATGCCCGCTGTCTGTGTGTGACAAACAGGGTCATTTCTCTCTTCCTCTTTTCTCAGGGTCACCTTCTGTGGCATGTGAAGAAAATCCTGCACAGCTGATTCCACTTGCTGCTGAGGTAATGGCATGCGTGGGGCTGGGGGAGCAGGGAGGCACACTGCGAGTTCAGAGGTGCTGCAGATACTCCATGTCAAAGATGCAGAACAGGCAAATTTGCTGCCAGTGCAGAAAAGCTGATGAGGAGTTGCAGTTAAGAGTGTGCCTCCTGCCTGAGCAGGTCCCTTGAGAGTTAGGAATGGTTTCCTTTGGGGTCAAAGTTGGAACTTTCATCTAGTATAAATTAAGAGCTGCTTTTTACCTTTGTTAGGGTCAAGCATTTCTCTTCAGTTTGCTCATACCGGTTCCAGGGGCAAGTGGGAAATAGCCTTTTCTTTTCCTATGCATAACTCAATTTTTACTAGTCTGTGCAGTTAGTATAGTAAATGTTTGAGCACCTAGGTGCCAGTAGAAATGTAATGAACGAAATGTGATGGAAACTGATGTGTCACTGGACGTTTTTTTTTAAATCTTTTTTATTATTATTTGACGATGGAGTGTTTTTCTGTGGCTCAATCGACATTGTTCTGTGGAGCCTTCAGTCTGGGACTTATAAGCAAAAAAAATCTTACCATTCCAGAAAAGGACTTAGTCCTTCATAGGACTGAGCTGTAGACTTGGAGGGTCTCTTAAGTACACAAGCAGAATTAAAGCCAAATTTCACTGGATGTTGCTGCAGTTGGTCTTTGCTTTTGTTAATGTCCCCACAGCTCCCTCATGAGTGGGAGCTCTGAATCATAATGTTTTTTTCAGTCTCTAACACAATTTTTTTCTCCCAAGGGGAGTCTATGTTTAAAAGTTAATTAGTTTCCTCTCAAATGTGCCAGTGAATAAAACTGAGTTATGATTATTAAACCCACAAAAATGACACACTCTTAGATCTGGACTGTTTCTGAACATGTATTCATCACGTGCAAATGTCCTCGGGATACAGATCGTCTGCGCTTCGTGCTGTGGTAAGATGATACACTCAGACAGGGATGAGCTCCGGCAGATAGAAAAGGTCAAAGTCTTGGGGTTTTTGTATGTTTGTTTGTTTCTTTTGTGGCATTGGGGTGTGCGCTTTCAAAAACGGTGCGCTGTTGACTGCAGGTGGCAGCCTGCAGAGCTCTTTTGCTGCCTGGCCTCCTTTTCTTTTTCACCCCTCTTTCATGGCTACAACTTTCATTTGGATAATTTTAGAAGAGCAATTAAGTGACTTGTCTGTGTAAAAGTGCTGGTAATACCAGGAGGGTAAATGCTTGAACTGGTAGTGAATAACTTGGTTACAAGTAGAAGCATCAGCAGCCTTGTAACTGGTGATGGCGAGTCCTGATGTGGTTTTGGTGAGTTGTGGCTTCCAATAATGTCTTTTGCCTGTAACCTACAGTGTGTCATTTTGACTTAAGTTGAAAAGAGATTTTTCCAAAATGGAACTGTTTCTCAATCAAAGCAGTTGCATTTTAAGAATGCCCCATCAGCAACAGGCCTTTGCACTCTCTTTTAAAAGAGGAAAAGAAATTTCCTTCCAAAGGCCTAAGCACAGCACATCTTCCAACAGTTGCTGGGATTACTGATCTTTGGGGTCTCGGTTGTAACAGTTGAGATACTATAAAAATGTGTTCATATGCATGTTCAGCACAGCCAGAAGCTTTAGCCAATCTGCTGGTCTTTTTTTGGTAGCCTGATGGATTGTGGCACTGGGGATTTGATTCCATCCATCCCCTCCAAAAGTAAAACCATTTGGGGGATCATCTTTTGTCTCGCTGATTTTTCTGTGCTAAATGAAACTTTAAAAAAAAAAAGGTAAAATTATATAATTTGCAAACTGACTTGCATGGTTTAAACACCAACTGCCAGTATAGTTGTAGCATACAATTTATACTTAATACATAGCATACAATTTATACTTAAGCAGTTAGGTATTTGTTCTAAAGCTTTAAAAAGAGAGGCAACTGAATGTAATGTTGTTGTGTTGTGTCCCCCCCCCCTTCGCCGATATTTAGATGGCATGCTCTGAAGTACTTTATTTCTGTCTCTCTTTCAGTGGCACGTTTCCCTGGCAGCCCGGTAGCATCTCTCTTGGGCAGTGCATCCAGCCAGATGTCCCTTCTCCTTGTGTAGCACACAAAAAAACCCCCTTGTCAAATTATAGCTGTGCATTTTGGAGAGAGTGAGTGTCATGGTATCAATTCACAGCTGTGCAAGCTAGATTAGTGCCAAAGGAAAGTCAAATACTTTTATAGTATAAGTATTTTTATTGCATGTATATAAACATAGGCACACCTTTTCAACATAAAGTGAATGACCAAGCTTTGTTCTTTATTGCTCCTTTTGCTCTTAATGGTTTGACCCATCCCTCTCAGCTGCATTGACCCAGCAAGCAAGGTGAGCAGCAGCAGCAGCGTGAGGGCTGT
>VXBO01005024.1:0-35984 GCA_013400135.1 Rhinoptilus africanus
AAAAAGAAATTAAGTTTGGATTAACTGCACAGAGCAAGGAGGCGGGGGAGGGGGAAGGTAGCCTTAAAAAATGAGGACTTCATGCTGTTCTCTGTTCCTAATATGCATCTGCTTTTCTCATTGTTGAGCTTCTTCCGAGTAAGTTTATGTTATTACATGAGTTCAGGGCTGAAGTTACAGTCTCTGTATGGCCTGCATAGTCTATTTGATGCATACAGTCCGATGGCGTTCATTTGGTGGCCTAACTCATTTGAATATGGAGTTAGCTTTGTGCGTGCCAATGGCAGAAACTGTTTTAAATTCCAACACCATGCACTAGTGGGGGTACAAATGGTAAAAAATCCATCAGACCACATAAACCCGTAGCTAACCAACCACACAATGTGGTCTTCATGGCTGGAATGTGCCTTAGAAGTATTCATCAACTTGTGTGACTGAACACACCCACACAGGACCCAGAATCACATATATAAAGGCAAAGAAGTGAAAACTTGTAGCTACTGTCCATATTATATTACTGCTCATTCTCCTTCCTGTTGTATGAGAAGTTGAAGGAAGTTACTTCCTAGGGCACTTGCTGACACATGGCTTCCCAGAGCCATTATAGCTATTAATCTTTAGCACAGCCTGTAGAGATTCCTAATGAGCGTTTATGTAAGCACAGAACAGATTAAGCAGTTCATAAATCATAGAAGCATAAAGATGGCCATCTAATAATTAGGGCAGTGAAAATACTACAGACACTTGTGAAAGATCGCCCAGCCTCCTGCACTCTGAGGCCCAAGGCACTGTAAAGTAGCCATATGATGCATCAAATGAGGCAAGAACATGCTTAATAGAGCTCCTGTGAAAAAGGCCCCCAATTAAACAAGATAACCCTGCTATGCCGGCTGGCATTTTATGGCGTGCATAATTATGTTTAAATCCCATTTTGTTGCTAGGCAAAGCATTTTTTGACAGATTCATTTCAAAACTGAAGGGAAAAGCATCTCTGCTGTTTAGGAGAGGCTGGGAATATGCACACATCCTACATGCAATTACAAAATAAGACACAAATTCCTAACAGTCATGCAAGGGTTGCTCAGCCTTTGGGTGACTGCTCTTTTGTATTTCAATAAGTGTTTGCATTTCGGTGATGGTAGCCTTGAAGACCTGATTTGTGAAATCAATGTGTATAGAGGAGCTCTTTCTGCTAGTGGTGGAACTGATGAACTACATACTACATTTTGCTCATGGTTTGTATCAAGCAGGGTACAAACCCCACCACATTGTTCTATGTATTTTGGGAGATGCAATGAAGTGTAAGTAAACAGAGGAACAAGTTTTGTGTCAAGTACATATTTACCATGCAGCCGTACACAGTCTTTATACCCTAGCCAAGGGGAAAAAAAAAAATAATTTAAAAACCCTTTAAATATTTCCAAGTGGAAGAGGACGAGGAAGATGGGAAGCAAAGAACATAACAAGCCCTCTGAGTTGAACTGAGGATGTTAACTTTGTACCCCAGCAACATTAGAGGACATTCCTTGTCATTTGTGCAAGCAGCTGGAATCATAAACACTAAATGATTTGGGGGCCACAATTTAGGTAAGCACAGAGGCAGTTCAATAAAGTAACGTGATGAAGTTTTCTCAGAGTAAATGGGATGCCTGAAAGCAGTAAATAGCTATCACTCTGATTTGATATAAAAAAATAAGGTAAGATTATAATTGTATCATTACCTGCCTCTCTTCCCATGAAAAGATTGATATTTGTGAGAAAATATTTTCCAATACCACAATAGAAGGTAATTAGCAATTTAATATCCTTTCCAGACCTAAGAAAAGGAAAGGTAGATGAGTTATTGAGTAATAACTTGTGAAGGAATATTGGTTTGGGTGGTAACATGGATTTATCAAGGGGAAGGGATGAAAATAGAACCATTAAGGAACATCTGGAGAAACAGACAAAGAGGAGATTATTAAGTTATATAAAACAATAATTTTGAATAAAAATGCATACACTGTTCAGTGTATTTATTTATGTATTTAAAGCACTGCTGTGAGCCCAAGCACTGTGCTTGCGGGATGGTCATACCACCATGCAGGGCAGAGAAGGAGAGTGAGTTTAGGAACCAGAATCAGATTAATTCAGGGAGGAGTCTCCATCAGGCAACACAAACTCATGAGAAGCTGAAAGAGACAGCACTGTGGGGGAGCAATATAATGGTGGAAAGAAGCAGTTATACCATGGTCAGCTTAATTTTTCAACAAGGAATATGAGATAAGACAGAACCAAATGAAGGCCCTAGAACAGATTTCAAAATTTCTCCACAATAAAAGTAATCAGATGCTATCATGTCAGCAGGCCCAGGAGCGGCAGGAATACATCAGTAAATACAGGCACTGTAGAAAGCATTCTCAGGCAGCAGGAAGCCAGCAAATAGAAACAAACTTCGAGCTTTCCATAGATGCTACTGGAAACAGAAAAAAGTGCATTTTTAGTTAGCAAAGATGCATCATTAGCAAAAAGATCTTAAAGTTAAAAGCAGAATGAAAAGCAAATGAAGACAGAAAGGTTTGCTGCCCACTACTGTTCAACTGTATCTAATATTGTGCGTGCATGTGCGTATATGTGTGTATATATGTGTGCATATGTGTGCATATGCATGTGTGTGTGTGTTTGTGTACCTCTGATTCCCGGAATGTTTTTTGGCTTACACTGTTCCTTACACGAGGGCAAACTGAGAGGCAGGTGGTTGTAAGTAAAGGTGATTTAATGGCAGCCTATGCTCGCTGTGGAGCAATGCACGAGCAGCAGGATGCACAGAATTAGCTTTACGGCACTAAACAACATACTTTAGTTAGTGGCCTTGAAATGCTCATGACACATGAAAATTATCTGAAGTATCTTAGTTATTAAGACAGGCCTGAACTTCCCTGATTTGTGGTTAAGGGAAATAGCAGATTTACATTTTGCTATGGTCTGTCAGCCTTTGACACTTTATGCCACCGAATGAACAATAGTAAGGCTTACCATTGACTACCAGTCTCAAAATATGTCAGTGTTTTTTCTTATGTCCTGGCTTTCAGATGTGATATAAGTCTCTGTAGAATCTCTTTATTTTTCATTTTCATAAATAAGCAAGTTCTATGTTAGGATATGCAGAGGAAAGCTTGATAATTGATGTAAACATAAACAGCATAGAAGGTAGATAAAGACCTAATGAAGAGATAAAGACCTTCCTCTCCTCCCCACCCCCTCAGCTTTTAGATCTCTTTTTTTTCACCTGATCTTATTATTTTGTAAATTGTGATAATAAATAATGAATATTTTGAACTGATATTACTGTAAAACGGAAGGATTGGGAAGAAAACATGCCAGGGTCTGCTGACTCCTCCTTTCTCCTTTGCTGATTTCTCATCACTTTCAGTTCTGCTTAATCTATTTCAGAGCAGTCTTTGTTATTTATGCAGAACAGTTGGCTAAAGGAAAGTGAAGTGAAATATGAGGCTTATGGCACTCAATAAGGGCACAAATCCATACCTATACCTATACCTATACCTATACCTATACCTATACCTATACCTATACCTATACCTATACCTATACCTATACCTATACCTATACCTATACCTAAACCTACCTAAACCTAAGCCTAAGCCTATACCTTTATTATATCTATATTAGCTTGCAATAAAATGAAAGAACAACAAAAATAAATGAAACCAAAATAGAAAAAAAAAAGAGTAAGCAACAGTATAAGGACTTTCCTGTGAGGGTGGTGAGACACTGGCCCAGGTTGCCCAGAGAAGCTGTGGAGGCCCCATCCCTGGAGGTGTTCAAGGCCAGGCTGGATGGGACTTTGAGCAGCCTGGTCTGGTGGGAGGTGTCCCTGCCCAGGGCAGGGGGTCAGAACTAGATGATCTTTAAGGTCCCTTCCAACACAAAACATTCTGTGATTCTATGACTTTTCTAGTACTCTGATGCTATATAAGCATTTTATATAAGTGAGCAATGTGATCATCAAAGGATCAAAGAGAAGTGTCTTTTAAAGATTTTAATTATAATTTAAGACAATACTTAGGTGGTATGAGAGATTATGCAAACAGGAACACAATTATAGAATCTGTAAGGTAAAGAACAGAAAACAAGGGCAAAGGACGGAAGACAGGCAGGACATACTGCCTAACATGAAAAGTGCTGCCACACATGAAGGATGGCTGGCAAACTGAGGGCAAGAGAAGCACCATCAGGAGCAGATGATTCCCTTTCGGGAGGGGGCAAGTGGTATAAAGGCTGCTTTTTGATATATCTTGAGGAGCATTCAAGCGTAATAACCTCAGCCTCCTTCTCAGCCACAAAGAGAGAATCATAAAAATGTGGCATCAGGTCCTTGTTATTGCGCACTCATAGACAATTTAGGATGTGATTGTTAAAGACTATTTATTTGGATACACAGGTAGAAGTAGTGGAAACCACTGAACCATGAACTAACCTTTTGTTACAAGTTTCTAATGAAACATCAGCTTGTTAATGTGTTGTTTTAAGGCTTAAAAGTGGATTGATTTGTCAGTCTTCTAAACCATTACAATGGACTCTAATTCTCTAATCAATGTAGATCACTTTTTTTCAGGATTAAAAAAAAAAAAAAAGGAAAGAAAACTTTCAACCTATACATACAGATACAGTTTCTCCATAACCCCTGATCAACTTTTGCAGCCTGGATCATGTCCTCACTGCTGACAGCTGTGGGCTACTGTTCCATGGATACTTTATCCTGCAGCAATTATTGAGGCACAATTAAAAAACAACATCTGTTTGCAAAACAATATTTTCACTTTAATCAAGCTGTGACATATACAGAAATTTATGTCATCTGTTCCAAGGAAGGAACTTACACATACCACATTTTTAGCCTAGGACATGAGGGAGCCAGGGATTGCATGCTCTTCTGTGAAGAACAGTTAAGCCTAATTAAGAACATAGGCTATAGCTGCAGCCCTTGTGCAAAATAAATTCAAGATCTTTCTTAAATTAGTATGATTTAAAGCGGTAATCTTCTGCTTTTAAATCTTGACTGTCAAACCTCCCTTTCCCTAGCAGTGGCTTATTCTGTGTAACTAAGCTGGCCAAATAAAAGCAATTATTCAGGTAATGTAACTGCAAATGTTGTAAAATTTATTGAGTAAATTATATGACAATTTGATCACAGTTTTTAGCTAGGAATAACCGAATGTCATTCTTTAATGTCAAGTGAAGACAACATTTTAAAAACAGATTTGTCTTAATATTAGCAAAGATCTGTAATTCAGTATTGACTGGGAAGGTAGCTCATACAGAGAAGGTTGTCATTACATGCTTCACAAATGCCTTTGCTATAATTAACATTAGCATGCTGTTCCCATTACCAAGTCCAGGGATTTCGCATAATGTTTTCTACTTGCAAAAGCAGCATGTTAACAATCTGCACAGTGATCGCTATAATGCGAGATCAGAAAGAATAACACCAGGAAGGTTAATGAAATACTGCCACTGAAGCAAAGCTGCCCAGCAGGTTAACAGAGGCACTGCTTTTAGAGCTCATGCAACAACGATGCACCATGATGTCACCACTTAAAAGTATAAACGGTGGAAATCTGCTTTTTCACTAGGAGAATCCACAAAGTGTCTCATTTTCTTTCCGTTCCACCTGGAAGAGGGATGGCCCTCTACCAGTGACTCTCTCCGCCCTGCTACTGTAACCATGACTGTTAATCCCCTTGAATTTCACCAGAAGAAACTGTTATGTCAGCCTGAGAAAAATGTAAAGAAAGAATGATGTCCAACTCCTTCACTGGCTGTCTTAAGTTTCATAAACGCAAGAAGAAAACAGTTAAAGATGCTTTCTTTCTCAAGCAAAGAAAGCAATACAAGCTGATGTAGTCTTTGTTGTAGGGTTTGCAGTACATAAAGACTTGGTCTCTGCTCCTAAATCCTATGAACGCTTTCTACAGAAGACATTACTCTGCATCTACAGTGGTATGAATAAGGCAGCAGAAGTCCTAGTATGGGCCTTGTGAGTGTAAGGGTTTGAAGGTGGTTATAAATGATCCTACCTAAAGGCAACTCTGCAAAACTGTTAGCAGCTCTGCATTATAGGCATCATTGACAAAAGCTGAGGTTTTGCCGGGTGGGTACAAAAGCTGTAGAGAGCACGGCTGCCTTCTGAAATCCGTCAATCCTCTCTCTGCCATGAACCTTTCTGATCTGCTCTTCTTCACAGCACAGCTTCTCTGCATCCAGACACCACTTCACAGGGATAATCAGAGCTTGGTGGCTGGTCATAGCACTATCCCAGTGCAGATTCACACAGGCAAGATAAAACTGTGCTTGATGGTCCTTGAAGAGCTATACTCACATGGAGATACATGCTTCATTTAAGATACTCCTTAGTTGGCTGACCCTGAGGAACAGTCCAATGGCCTTCTGGGTAGAAAGTTTATTCATTATAGGAAAAAGAGAAAATTTTTAGAGTGGAAAAAGTAATTTTTTTGCAAGATAAAATGAGTATAAAGGATAAAGCCATGATCTGGAAGGGTGAAAGAGCACTACCAATAGCATGTGTAATGAAGCCCGACATGTTTGGCAAGTGGGCTTACTGTTGCCTCCAAGTTTTTAGTGAGTTGTTTGCTCAGATCTTGGCAACAGCAGGTTATAGGTCTTTTACTGAATTCTGAGCTGCATAAATGCTCTGCTGCTACTGCAGTTGCTACTATTATTCAGCCTGCGTGTAATGCAGAGCTCAAAGCAGCCCCACAGAAGAGAGAAAAGTCCAAAATGTGTCCTCTTTGCAACAGGAAAACCAAAAAGTGCAATGTAGATGGAAACTCTGGAAAGATGGGAGAAGGGAAGGACATGGTCAAATGGAGTAAACAAAGCATATGGTGAGAAGGAATGAGGAAAAAGTGACAAATCTTGAGAGAAAAAAAAAAAAAGTAGGGAGAAATCAACAAAAAAGCAATGTATTGCATACGATGCAAAGGTGCACCTAGAAATTGGAGTTTAAAATCTGAGAGACGGTGGGTTTTTATATGCTGTAGTGCAATACATTCCCCTGCTATCTTGTTCCTGAAGGCTACTGTAGCACAAAGGAGACTTTTCTGTGTCATATGTGGGATATGATTAACCAATGTCCTGAAACAGAAAGAAATCCATTAGTCTCAGCCGCGCAGCTGATGACTCTGCTTCTGAGATCTTCTTTCAGTAGGCAACAGCAGTAGCAAGAAAGGCAGAAGAAGTAGAAGCTTCATTCTCAAATTAACATGAAGGTTATGAGATGTGATAAGGCTTGGTCACACTACCAATTGCAAGGAGCCACTTTGGAGAAGCTGCTCTGTTTCCTTCTGTTTTGACCATAGTGAGAGGATAAGAAGAGTTGTTAAGAGCTCATAAGCTGAGTTCAAAGGCTAAAGTTAGGTCAGATGAAAAGATAAAGACACACGTACAGACTGTTTGATTCGCCTACCAATTATTTGGGTGCTAATGCGCTCCTTGATACAAAGACAAAATGTTCTCCTTGGAGTCTTTAACAGAGCCTAATTGCAAACAGAATGAAAGATAACTGTTTTTTCTCCTGCTTTATGTAGGGAACGTCATTCCACTGAGCAGTTTCCACAAAGCAAAACACAAATTGCAAAAGAAATCCACACCAACAAAAAATATGAGGGATTTGTCCAGACCAAAGAGAGTGTATGTGATTGACCTCACACAAAATATGAATATGTCTAATTGGAAAAACTCAATTAGCTGCACTTTAACATTCAGGCACTGCTTATACAAACTTATGATGCTTCCGTGCTGGCCTTGGTCCAGCTCCTTTTTCAAGGAACTCCTGTAAACACCCACTTCCAAAGAAAAGCATTTTGTTTGACTTCAGTTCCCTCTCTTTTTATTGGTGTTTTTTCCTCTCTTCTCCTGCCTTTTTTTTTTTTTTTTCCTTTTAGACTCATTAGTATCACTCTGTGCTGAGGACATCAGCTTTTGACCTTCTGCCTACGTTATCTTCCATTGGCAACATGTGTTTGTCGCTGCTGGGCTGGCTGTTGTGACTAATCTGTATTCTGGTGCACTCATCCTCATCCAGCATACATCCCCTAGCTGCCCGCTGACTTCAGTCTGCATCTGACTGTCTCAGGGACGTGGTCCCCAGCGTGTGCTCTAATGATTGCTTTTTGCTTCAGCTCTCCCTGTTTCCAATGCTGGTTCACTTACATGTAATTTACCTTATGGTTATTTGACAAAGTTGCACCTTAAACCACGCGTGCCAATTGTCAATGTCCTCACAGGCTTCTTGTCCTGTGGATTTGCTTCTTTGCTCTGGTTTTCAGTCTTTACTGGTATACATAAATTCCCTTAACTAATCACATTTGTCCCCTCTCAAAGACATCTCCATTTGCCTGCTCCAGTAATAACTAAGTTTTCTCTTTCTTTGCTGAATTGATCTTGATGTGAGTTACGTATTTGGCTAATTCTTTTCTTTTTGTCTAATTCTTTTCTTTTTGTCTAAAGGAAAGTTCTAGTTGCTAAGCAGTATTTGTCTCAATGTCAAAATCTCAGAACAATTCAGATTTACACTTTTAGTCAGTGATAGCTAGTGTTTAAGTTAAAAGCAGGTGCTTTTAGTTCTGCTAATAAGCAGCAACAAGATACCCAACTTTACTGATGCTTCATTCCTCCCAAAATATAATTGAATCCAGGTGCTGCCTGATTAAGCAACACTGAAATTCTACAGACTAGAGCAAGTTTACCTGGTAGAGAAATTAGGCCATCGTTGGGTCTCTCTAGATGTGTTCCCTGGAGTGGTTCTTATTGTAATATCTGAAGAAGTATGTAAGTGCAATGCTGAGAACTGCTGGAACCGAGCCTCCAACTGCTTTTTGTCTAAAACAAAAAAATGGCATAACTTGTCATTCCTAGTCTGAAATCAGGAGCAAACAAGCATTTTAGGTTTCTCTACTGAAGCTAAGATTCTGTTTAAGCCAACCCCAATCCACTGTTAGCCATAAACTCCAAATGAACTAATTGGACCCACTATTACAATTTAATGAGAACAGAAGAAAACATGACAGTATCCTTGTTTTTAAATAGCCTCTAAATCTTCTCTATGCTCAGAAATAAGGAGGTCCTACCCTCGCCTTCCCCTACGCTTGTTTCTCTAACCATTTCTGAGATACTTCTCAAAAGCTTGAAGAAATCTGGTCATATTTTGACTCTTGTCACATTCCGATGGTCTGGATCAGAGAATACAAAAGTGAATACCAAAAATTTCTCTCTTTCCAGCCAGACGATTACCCACAGGCAGAGAAATGCTAGTGTCACTCTCGGGAGTCAGTCTCTGGCAAGAAGGTTGACTTGCGCTCACCTTGTCCACATGACCCAGCTGGGCATCAACCACTCTCAGTACATAGTGAGGCATTTGGAGTTCGTTTCTAAGTGTTAAGGAGCCTAGAGCAGCCCAAGCCTGAGCAGACAAATGCTGCAAGTGCTGTGTGTCCGTGGCCTCCAGGGAAGGAGCTCCCTCAGCACTGAGAGGCAGAAAGATGGCTCTGGCTGCTGGTGGCACCAGAGCACAAAGAGGTTGACACGGCTGAGGTCGCCAGCTCTCCTGGCGGGGGGCAGCTCATACAGGAGGGGCCAGGCCCAGGGCAGAAAACCTCCCCAAGTGCTGGGAAGCTCTGTGGGGAGAGTGCTCAAGGATCAGACCTCAGACCCCCAAGTTGTGGGTGAATGCCTGTAACAATCCTCTCATCCATCTGAAAACAGATGTCGTATTATTGTACCTTGTCACCACTAAATGGAACAGAAATACAGAACAGCTGGGAAAATGGTTGGCAGATTGCAATGCCCATGAGGAATACTAACTTAAAGGGCCATATTACTGTCAACACTTCGGTGGCTCTTAGGTCGCTCTGCATATCTTTCCTGCAGAGTGTCTCTGCCTATCTTTTCTGCAGCTCAGGAACACTGAGCTTTTTGTCTTACGGTATTTCCCAGTTGTTTACTTCACATTATTTTAACTGTAATTCAGATCATTATTTCTTACTTACTTATTCATGAGGCAGTACTCCGTATCCTTTTGTATCTCTTTCCTACGTCACTTGATGAAGAAATGGGCATAACAATATCTATCATTCATATCTTTGCTCCAGAAACAATCTTCAGAATGAGCAGAAACTATGATCAGAGGGATGTATTGCTACAGAAAATATTTTGTATTTTTGTGCATTCCAGAAACAGAGTGCTTTTTCTGGGGATGAGGTAACTCCTTTTTTCCCAGGTTCAACTTCATTCCTGAACTCCCTACCTCCTCCCTCCAAGCAGCACAGGGGCATGGGGAAGGGGGGTTGTTGTTTGTCCTTGCCATTCCTTCCTTCTCACGCTTTTACCCTGCTCCATTGTGGAGTCCTATGCACGGGATACAGCCCTTCATGAACTCTCTAACATGTGTTCTTCCACAGGCTGCAGTTCTTCACAAGCTACTCCAGCATGGGCCCTCCATGGGGTCACAGGTCCTGCCAGAAAACCTTTTGCAAATAAGCTCAGAATAAAACATGGTTTGGTAACAGGAGAGATTCAAATGCTTTATCTTCATAATTCTCTTACTTGCTGTATTTTTGGAGCATGAAAGAAGAGGAAACATCTAAGAAACAATGTTTTTTCTGGACTTCCGCAACCCCAGTGGATGTAGAAGACAATTATAGCTTCATAGAGACTCTTCCTTTGTGAAATTTCGGACTCTGAAATAGGGTAATTAAGGAAACAACAATGAATCATTTCTTATGAAAGTCGTTTTTTCCAAAATCTTATCAGTAGAAGTATCTCGTTCACTTTCATTTTTTAGATAGTGTCCCTCCACCTCTTTCAAGCCTTTGTCGTTTCTCAGTAAAATGAAGAAAAAGCATGCAATATGTGTCACTTAAAAACTCTCCTTTCCACAGGACTGACACAAATTTTATTCACTCTACGAATCTATAGATACACCTATCATTTCATAGGGAATGACAGAATAAAGGCTCATTAGCAGCATATTGGTACAACTGGCAGGTAATATTGGACTTCGAGCACAAAGAAAGTAATTTCCTTTTAAGTACATCATTCAGAAACAACGCAATTTTAAATGTAAACTCTCTGGAATACCTGGAATGTTATTTAATCTATTATGACTGCTTAGCTGGAATTTTTTCTTCTTTTTTTTTTATTTTTATTAAATTATATCAGATTATTATCTCTGCTGAGAACTTTCTGGTAAGCTCCCAACATCTGCTTTTGCAGCTCAGTATTTTGTATGTAAGCATTACATTTTCCATAACACAAATCTGTATTTCTTTGAAAATATCAAAATAATGAGAAAAAAAACCCAATGAAACTAAAATTTTGGGCTATAACTGTCTGAATTTTACCATTTAATCCTTATTCTCTTAGAAAACGCCATTTTGGAAAGATAGTACAAGATGAGGAAAAATTACATTTGGCTGAATTTCAGTGCTAAGAAAAAAAATATGTAGTATTGGTTATTTCTTTGGCATGAACAGAACACTAACTGATAATGATTTTGGTGATGATAATGACGAAGTAATATGTGTTGTATGACTTTCAGAACAGGAGCTGTCAGATAAAGCTTTTTTTTTTTTTTTTACAGAATTAGATTTTGGATTGACTTGAAAGAAATCCTGAAATATTTTATCCTATGAAAACCTCTGAAAGCTGTTTAATTAATTTTATTTTAATTTAATGCCATTTAACTAAATGCTATTTAATTTGATTCAAAGCCTTTAAATTTAATTCAATGATAGTCCACATCACAATGACACAGGGGTATTTCTGCAGAATGAAAGAGATTATCTCGGAGCCATTTTGTTGCTGGGGTGCAGTTGCTACCCCTCACTACACTGCTTCGCAAGCCTCCTACTCAAACTCGCGTCACTTTTAGTGTTATTCATGTGAATTATCCAACTTTCTTCGTAGAACTAGGAGTATCTGTAGTCTCTGCCCACTGCGAGGGAAGGGATTTCAGTCTAGTCCAGTGTCACCGGGTGAGGGCACAGACATCGTAGTGCGTAGAATAGTATGTACTGAAAATTAAGAACTGCAATGGTTATCTGCTTCCTGGGTCAGATCTGTTTAATCAGGAATTGGCACTGGCACTAGGCATGTATGGGAGAGAGATCTTCTGAGTGGTGATGGGAAAACAAGGGGCAGCTGTGTTCACCCATGCATTCGTGACAGATCCTTCAGTCACATGAGCTGTGTAGGTTAGCTGCTGCACTTTGGCTGCTCGCTCCAGCACAACACTTTGTTTCTCTGGTGAGGTGCCCCTGGAACCCCCCTGAGCATCAAAGTCTCCCGCATGGTCCAGTTTCATAGCTGGTGCTCAAACCATCGTAGGCTCCTGACTTAGTCTGAGTCAGAGCTCTAAGGCTTGGCCATCTCGCCTCCAAGAAATCTTCCTGCCCTTTAACCATGCCAGCTGGGGAGCCCCTGCTCCACACTGCAAGAGATGTGTAGAAGCAGAAGCCAAATATATTGTGATTTCTTTATTTATGGCTCAAAGAGTTTAAGTACTTGGACCTTAGGGAAGAACTGAGGTCACAGAGAGGTCAAGGCTCTGCTAACGCTTAGCAGAAAGAGGGTTGAACTGTTCACCTGGCAGCCAGCCGACCTCCCAGACTTGTTCTGTAGGCGTCCTGATGCTAAATATTGTCACCTTTAAGGTGAGAAGAAATACAAGAGCATGAAAATGACTCTAGAGTCACATACTCCACTACATAATGTATTGAAAATAGTTATGTTCCAGAGTTTGGAAAAATATATTTAGCTCAACTGACACATCATCCTCTCCAGTTTTCTTTATTTGTTGTAATAGCAGTAATAGTAGCAGCTGTAAAAATAATGACATAAATATAAAATAAAAATAAATACAAAATTAAAGTTAAAACCTTTCCATTAACTGAGACAGAGGAAATGGATTTTTGTAAAACTTTCTTTCATTGAAAGAAAAATAAACATTACGTAAACTGTGTGCTACTACCAAGACTCTTTATGAGGAAGAGGTGGTTTAATAAAAGAAGCATAGAGTGAGATAAATACAGGAATTACCAATTCCAGATAAATCATCCTAAAACCAAGATTCAGTAGGATAGCATCTGGTACATCTAGAGAACTTCATAGTGGCAAATACAAACCACTGGATTTTGGCCAGTGTATTGCCTCCCAAAGAAATCAGAGGCAGAGCAAACATTTCAATCCTTCTCCAGCAATTTTATTAATCTTTTTTGTCAGGTTACAACTGCCCAGGTCACACCGCCTGTTTAGAAAAAAAGAATCATAGATTGGTTTGGACTGGAGGGGAGTTTTAAAGACCACGTAGTCCAACTCCTCTGCCATGGGCAGGGACACCTTCCACTAAATCAGGTTGATCCTGTCCAACCTGACCTTGAACACTGCCTATGAGGGGGCATTCACAACTTCTCTGGGCAATTCATTCTAGTATCTCACCACCCTCATCATAAAAAATTTCTTCCCTGAGCCCATTATAAGTCTACCCACTTTCAGTTTAGAACTGTTGCCACTTGTCCTGTCACTACAGGCCCTGGTAAAAAGATTAGCAGCCTTACTCTTTTGTGTTTTTTTCCTTTCTCTGTTGTTTTCCTTGCCTTTGCTTGAAGGACTTTCCAGATGAAATTCCACTCAGTTTTTCTACCCAAATCTCATCACAACTATACGCTTATTTCAGAGGGGTCAGTAACACTGTTCCGTATTTTGTCTAGTCCATGAAATTCATTACTAGTGACCTCTTTAATTAGTTTTCATGCATATTTATTTTTGTTCATAAGGACTCACTTTCCTGCCTGTTGTATTTATCTGCTTCCATAGCCCAAATCAATTAACTTCATGTTCACTTTGTAAAGTGATGAAATATTTGAAACCTGCATTCAATACACTGAAAGTTTTCCATTCTTCATACTTTCTGACAAATTGTTTATTTTTTATGTTGAATTCAGAGATAGAGAGGTTGCATGAAAAGGAAAATAAATGAAAGCAAATCTCTAAGTACCCAGAGAACATTCTGATCAGTATTACAGGTATTTACAAATTGAACAAAAGAACCCAAATCTAACTTTCAGTACAGTATCTATGATCAACTGGTAACTGTAACCCCCAAGACTTAGTGAAATGGGTAACTGTGAGCTAGAAGTTGATGAACCAGAATATAACTATGTTAGTGTAAAATTCTAAAAAGGTGCTGATGCTTCATTAAAAACTTTGATGTCTTCTTTACAAAAATATAAATCTTGCTTACACTGACAAGTTTTATTTTTTTCTCAGTGCTTTCTACCCATTGTCCACCACATTCCCACCATGCTACAATATCTAATTAACTGCAACAATCAAAGATAAAGAGCGGATGAGCTTATTCATAAAACTCAGCCTTCTGAAAGAATGATTTATCTTTAAGACTTCATCAGCTCTTTCTGATGAAGTCTCTTTCCTCCATTAATTCCCAGTTCTCATAAATACTACACAAATGCATCCTTAACGCAGGGCTTTGTGCTGACTGTCAGTTGTTGTCATAGTGAATGTGTTTCTTTATATTGTGCTTGCTTGAGTTGATTCTGAATTCTGCCTACTCATTTGCTTTACTTTTCTCTTAATTTTCAGATTTCTCAGTCATAAATACAATGTTACAATACAATGCTCCTGACAACTGCCTCCTTTTTCCCAAATTTCAGATGTCTTGTCAAAGATCAGTTCTGAATCTTTCACTTCACCTTTATTGCCTCAGATATAAATGACAGCTGATCTCTTATAGCCTTGTAAAACTGTAAAATCAGCTCTTCAAGATGAAATAAATGACAAACCACTCTGTATTCGCAACCTTCTTTTGGTAGCCGCTCCATCACATATTCCACGTTTTGAATTTACAGAACAGTTCACATATATTGATAGTACAGCTTCAAAGTTGAGCTCTCCTCTCTGTTTTAACATATAGCTAAAAAATACAGCATTTGCTTAACTGACTTTCTGCTTGATCTGGAAAAGCACAGATGGAAATGGTATTTGAAATTCCTTCCAATGCTTCTGTGAAGTTCCAGCTTAGACACCCAGCTCTGCCTAGTGCTGTTTAGTCTGTTCAGGGCATTAGTATTTTTCACTTTTACCTTTTTGCCATAAAATGCTTAGGAATCACTATAAGGCACCAGCTGATGGACATTAATTTTTATTTGTTTCTTATCCACATGGTTTGTTTCACTTGCACACTGTGTTCATCCTTTATTACATGTGAACCTCTTAAAATAAAATACTCAGCAAAGGCTGCCAAAAGGTTGAGATTTCCAGAGGGCAAGAGTGAGTGAGCCACTGACTTCATTAGGATCCAGTTTGAAAGATTCTTGACCAAATTTAGGATTCCCAGAAAAAACAGTTAAAAGATGTACAAGACTGGAACAACAGAGTCCCTTTAAGAGGGGAGAACAGCTCAAATGCCAGGAAAATAGTGAACTAGAGGAACAGACATTCAAGTCAAGTTCAAGAGAGTCAGACCCGCAGACCAGTTGCATTCACAGAGGCCTTTGCCAAACCTTCTGCACTTGTTTCCACGTTAGAAAGAGGGGGCTTTGGATGTATTTCTTACACTTACTTTTCCTCCCACTTTCTTCAGAAATAGAAAATTAGAAAAACAATAACAAATATAAAACTTGACGTTTCTGGTAAAGTGAACACCACAAAAGCAGTCTCTTGCTCTGCTTCAATCTGCTTGCTTTTTTGCCTGCAGAAATTGCTTCAGCTAACAATTCAGTTGGGCCAGGTGGGAAATAAAATTGGAGGTAGGCAGATATTATGGTTTTGTATCGGAAAATTAATGCAAAAGGGATTACTACAAACTCTGTTCTCAGAAACATAGATAAACAAGCAGACCGATAGATAGACAGGTAGGTATAAAAGATGTTGTTCCTTATGTCTCAAAAAATGTTATATACAAATTTAATCTTGTATTAACCCTAGGAAACTTGTCCAGTAGAAACTGAAATAACAGAAATACATATATTAGTTGTATATGTAATAAGGGTATAAATCCAATGGTTATATGTAAAAGGAAACAACATAAAAATCTTACAATAACATCTCAGATGCACATTATTATGAAGCAAAATAAGGAGATTTCAGGAAACAAACAGTATTTCAGGAAAGTAATAAAGTAGTGATTGAGACTTGGGCAAACAAACTTTAGTGCTACTATGTAGACACACTACAGGAAAACTACAGTGAGCTGAGGGCTGCGTTACTGAGAAACTTTATCTACTTTGTTTCCTCAACTCATAGGTTCCTGTCCATACTCTCCCTAAAATTAATTATTCTAACACCACTGAAAGCTATGGAGTTCAACAGAAATCTGCATGGGGAGAACCTATTAGTAAGTAACAACCCAACAATACTGAAAACTATTTCTTATTTTCTTCTATTCATCCATCTATTTTTCTAATGGATTTCCTTTAACTGATCTAAGATTTCTTTTTCTCAAACAGTACCAGCTAATCAATAAGATTTTGACTCTATTGAAAAGGTAAATTAAAAACCCAAAAGTACTGGAGTACTGCGTGCAGCTTCGGAGTCCTCAGCACAAGAAAGACAGGGACCTCTTGGAATGGGTCCGGCGGAGGGCCATGAAGATGCTCCGAGGGCTGGAGCATCTCTGCTGTGAGGACAGGCTGAGAGGGTTGGGGTTGTTCGGCCTGGAGAACAGAAGGCTCTGGGGAGACATTATAGCCCCCTTCCAGTACCTGAAAGGGGCCTACAGGAAAGGTGAGGAGTGACTCTTATCAGGGAGTGCAATGATAGGATAAGGAGTAACAGAATCACACAGAATCACAGAATCCTAGGGTTGGAAGGGACCTTAGTAGATCATCTAGTCCAACCCCCCTGCCAGAGCAGGGCCACCTTAGAGCAGGTTGCACAGGAACGCGTCCAGGCGGGTTTTGAATGTCTCCAGAGACGGAGACTCCACCACCTCCCTGGGCAGCCTGTGCCAGGGCTCTGCCACCCTCAAGGTAAAGAAGTTCCTCCTCATGTTTAGGTGGAACTTCCTGTGCTCAAGTTTGTGCCCGTTCCCTCTTGTCCTATCACTGGGCACTACCGAAAAGAGCCTGGCCCCATCCTCCTGACACCCACCCTTCAAGTATTTATAAGTGTTAATTAGGTCCCCCCTCAGTCGCCTCTTTTCCAGGCTAAAGAGACCTAATTCCCTTAGTCTATCTTCATAGGAGAGGTGTTCCAGTCCCCTAATCATCTTAGTAGCCCTATGCTGCACCCTCTCCAGCAATTCCTTGTCCCTCTTGAGCTGGGGAGCCCAGAACTGGACACAGTACTCCAGGTGGGGCCTCACCAAGGCAGAGTAGAGGGGGAGGATGACCTCCCTCGACCTGCTGGCCACACTCTTCTTGATGCACCCCAGGATGCCATTGGCCTTCTTGGCCACAAGGGCACATTGCTGGCTCATGGTCATCCTGTTGTCCACCAGGACTCCCAGGTCCCTTTCCTCAGAGCTGCTCTCCAGCAGGTCAGCTCCCAACCTGTACTGGTGCAGGGGGTTATTCCTCCCCAGGTGCAGCACCCTACACTTGCCCTTATTGAATTTCATGAGGTTCCTCTCCGCCCAGCTCTCCAGCCTGTCCAGGTCTCTCTGGATGGCGGCACAGCCTTCCGGGGTGTCAGCCACCCCTCCCAGCTTTGTGTCGTCAGCAAACTTGCTGAGGGTGCACTCTATCCCCTCATGCAGGTCATTGATGAATATATTGTAACAGTTTTAAATTGAAAAAGGGTAGATTTAGATTAGGTATTCGGAAGAAATTTTTGCTGTGAGGGTGGTGAGACATAGGAACAGGTTGCCCAGGGAGGCTGTGGATGCCCCATCCCTGGAGGGGTTCAAGGCCAGGCTGGACGGGTCTTGGAGCATCCTGGTCTGGTGGGAGGTGTCCCTGCCCATGGCATGGGGGTGGAACTAGATGGTCTTTAAGTTCCTTTCCAACCCAAACCATTCTCTGATTATATGAAACTAAGTAAAATACTTCAACAAACTTACTATTTAAATTAAAACATGACATTATGTGGGCAAGTTTGAAATCTGAAAGGTCAAAATGAGCAGGTAGTTGAAAGTGTAATGCAGCAAGAGCTTGTCTACATGCTGAACAAGTTCCAGAAAAGCTATTTTGCCACCATTACCCATGCAAGCCAACATAAATACATACAAGAGACCGGTGCAGTGTATCACAAAGAAAATATTCCTCATCACTTTCCATTTTTCCTTCATAAGAACATTCTAAGGCACCACCCAAAACTAATGCCATATGCAACTAACAGTGCTTACTGAAGTCATGACAAATTAATTTTCTGTTTGGGGCTCTGGAATTGATTTTCTTCTTTCTGACCTGTGAAAAAAGATTCATCACTTGAGAGAGCAGCAATAGTAGCAATAATGTCAATAGCATGTGACAGAGAAGGTGTACTGAAACAATGATTTAGCAAATTCAGACTATAAAATGGCTTATTGGAATCAAAAAGAACTTAAATGCAGTTTGGATTTCATGGATGTGCAGGAACATTCAAGGAATGGAAAAATTTCCTTGCTCAAAATAAGTGGGAGGGGAATATATCCTTGGCTACATTCTTTTTCTCAATATTAAGGGCTGAAGTGATCACTATGGGCCGGAGACAGTCTGGTGTTGGCCAGCTGTCTGCTGACACTTCTTACACTGGGCAGACAGAGCAGTGTTGGGCTCTCTGATGGGTCACCGTCTGTGGACACTGAGCACTTGTTTTCTTGGAGTTCTTGCACACCCATCCACGCACAGAAGTATTGTCCAAGCTTTAAATAACTACAAACGACTCTGTGAATTAGGTGCTGCTTGTACAAACACAGGCAGACCTTTTTTAGATATCTTGCTGCTTTCATGGACATTGGCATTGCAATAATCAAAATCAAAAAATTTTCCATCTACCCCTTTGATGATTGCAAATGATGGCAGTCTCTGGTAACAAGACACTGGCAGCTCCCCTTCAAGCCTTGTAGTATCTGTACCTTAATACAAATGGACTTGGTGCTGTTGGCAATCAGTATGTTGGAAGCGGTTGATACGAATGTATTGAGATACCAAAAGGGTCTTGCCCTACCAGACTAGCAGGAAATACATAGTCTATCCTCCAGGCTTTCACATTATTAGTATATATGTATTTTGTCAGAAATTGCTGGAAGACCTAATTTAAACCTCATCATCTTATTTTTTAGCAACCTAAGGGAGGGAAAGCAAGTTGGAAAAGGTTGGGGAGAAAATACCTGTGAGCGATACCAAACAAAAAGGTCTGACCCAGCTCTGTCTAGGGTTGTCAGATTAGTTTTCCTTTACTCCCTAGAAGCAAACTGCAATCCAGCGTGTTGCACTGCAGAATATCTGCAGGATATTCCCTGGGAAAACTGCTGACAACTAGTTCACCTGAAATAAAAATTTAAAAGGGATGTTTTTCTGTGTTACCAGTTTTACGTGCTGGTACTACCCTTTTCTTTTTTATGTATAAGTGGTATAGAGTATTCCAGAAAAAAAAAAAACCCACACAGATAAAAAATGTGTCTTGGTTCTTTCCTCTGATGCAGTTCTAGCTATGCTTAGTGAAATAATACTATGCTCTTTGTCAATTAGTAAATGACTCCTTACTTTCTATGTTGCATGTGTTTTCACATGTAACACAGCTCTCAGTGTACACTTGTTCTTACATATGAACATCTGAAAAAACAGATACAGGACCAGTTCTTCCGGCTGTGGATACATGGTACCAACACAAGGAAGCCTGTTAAATCAAATGTCAATCTGCCAACACATTTAGCTACAAAGTGCTACAGAAGCTGCAGCTTACAGCAGAAAAATCATTGGAGCATGCATTCAAATGTTTACATGCTAAAATAATATGCAGAATTGTGGTTGTATTTACTAGAGATAGACATGGACTTCAGTATACATGCTAAATAACTCCACTGGCACAAAAGAAAGAACTACTAATCACATTTAATGCACAACCACTTCATATTCTTTGCACCTGGATAGGAAACTATGGTCATGGATAGATGGGCAACCAACCAGACAAAAAAATTTATTAGAAGAGAGAGGTTTACAGCATCACAGTTACTGGGCTGGAGACAAGTAGGGTACAGCAGGGTTTTATCCTGGGATGTGTCTTGTTTAATTTGTACACTAACGGCATAGGCAAAGTGAAGGAAAGTCATTGTGAGGCTTGCAGATGATGCTAAACTGCGTGGGCCAGTTGGTTGGTCCACAGGGACCAGAACAGGGTGGGAGGAATAAGCTAAAAAGGATTTCATCAAATTCAGCAAGGATAAAAGCCCAGAGCAAGAGCAGAGATTATACCTTCTGCTCAGCACTTGGCAGACCACAGGTGGGTCCTGCGTCCAGTTTTGAGCCCCATAAACCAGAACTGGGAAAGTTAAGGGGAGGCCACTGAGATAGTGGAGCTGGAGTGGCCACCCTGTGAGGCGAGGCTGTGGGGCCAAGCCTGGTTCAGCCCAGAGCAGAGATGGCTCTGGGGCACCTGAAAACACCTTGGTGACTACAGGGAGGGGATGGAGGGGCTGAGGCCAGGCTCTTCTCCAAGGTGCCTGGTTGAAGAACAAGAGAGAGTGGCATCAGCTGAAACTGGAGAGTTTTGGGATGGAGATAAGGACAAGATTTTTCCCCAGAAGGACAAGGGATGGTGGATTGTGGGCTAGGAGAAGTTTTGACACCTTGAAGGATTTCAAGCCTGCAGTGCGTAAAGCCCCAAGAAACATGGTCTGACCCCATGTATGATCTGCTTTGGGCAGAAGGCTGAAGGAGAGACATCCTGAAGTGTCTTCCAACCTGTATTATTCTTCAATTCTGTGATTTTCCCTGTGAGTGACTGCATCAAGAGGTAATGGGCACAAACTTGAGTATAGGAAGTTCCACCTAAATATGAGGAGGAACTTCTTTCCCTTGAGAGTGGCAGAGCCCTGGCACAGGCTGCCCAGGGAGGTGGTGGAGTCTCCGTCTCTGGAGACATCCCAAACCCGCCTGGACGCGTTGCTGTGCAACCTGCTCTAAGGTGGCCCTGCTCTGGCAGGGGGTTGGACTAGATGATCTACTAAGGTCCCTTCCAACCCTATGATTCTGTGATTCTGTCATCACTGTTTGTCCCTATTTTTTTCACTGATCCGTAAGCTTTAACTAGGATATGACAGGCTGTTGCACCTAACTTTTCACAAGTCTATCGGACCGTGGATAACAGGATCTATCTTGTCTGTGAAACATTCATTTGAAATTATTTATATGTGAGTTGTGGTCCATATTCTAGGATCCACTCACTAGCAGCACCACTGCTGGTGAGCAGTGCTTTGCTGAGATTCACAGCAGTGCTGGCTGGCAAGCTGTTTCCCTGACTTGCTCCAAGAGAAATGACTGTAATAATCAACCCTCAATATGTAATGGTTTCTCCCATTTCAGATAACGCAATCACAAGCTTCTTGGGTGCACTTGCAGGAATTCATGGGCATTCACATTCATCCCATTGTTTGAATCTACCTCACATTTCACATAATTCTGTAACAAGGTGCCTTTTATTAGTCACAAAAGGGCTTAGAAGGGCCTCGTTTCCTTAGAATTTTTTTTTTTCTTCATCTTTTTTTTTCCTTTTTCAACTTTCAGCACTTCTTTAAAAGAGTTCTATAATCAAGACGTTCACTGTATGGCCACCCTGCACATCTCTTGCTCTCTAGCTTATTTGTAAGCATTAGATTGTGCAGTTCAGCACCTTACTGTTCCTCAAGGTATCTAAGAAAAGATTTCAAAGATGAAAATTTTTTCTAGATGTTTGTTCACTTTCAGTCCATATCTTTGTTAGTTGTAAGAACAGGTATCGATGTTTGGGTAATACTTCAGTAACAGAGTTTTTATCACAGAACTGATGAATCTTTTCTTAGCTTTGAGACATGGAATTATATGGGAGAGATGGGGTGGGTGAGGAAGGGTTTAGAATATCACACATTAACCTGCATCTCAGTATTTACTACAGCAAGCCATAGCTGATCCCTGGGCATGTTATAGGGATAATTCTTGTAGAATTACCTCCAGCTGTGCAAGCATATTTATGTCTACTTGACTCATCTGTAGGGTCTACAGTTTTAGTAATCTACAGACACACTTGTTGTTGTTTATGTACACCATCTATGAAATCTTTTGTCAACTAATTTTTAACTTTGAGAAGATATATTGTCTTGATTTAGGCTGTACCCATCTGTGGGGATCCACAGCAGAAGACAATAAACTAGCCAAGGTTTTTTTTGCTAAAAGGCTCTCAAAATTTGCACTGATCACAGCAGCTTAAACACATAAAGTCTGACCTAGAAGAAATGGTTTATTAGGCAGCTCCTAAACGCAGTTAATTGCCTATTAATACAGTGCAAGAAAAACTGCCAGCTGTAGGTTTGAAATTGCTTGACCCATTACTAGAGGGAAAAGATAAAAAAAAAGAATAACTGCGACAGCACAGTCTGTGCTATTGTGTGATAGCATGCTGTAGGCCAGCAGACATTACAGGGAATGCGATGTCCTTATTTAGCATCATGACAGGCTGCTGCTTCATAACTTTTAATACACTTTTCTTGGCAACACACTCTGACATAAGGCCCAGTTTACAGACAGCCTCTGGGACTATGACCCAGGCCATCCAAGCCACACATCTGGCACCTGAGGGCAGGTCACCCACACTTTTCAGAGCCTGTATTCTCATAGTGGGATCATCCTGGAGATGGGCCAAGCATCCACCTACCATGTGCTTGCTCCTCTTCCCTAGACAAATGGAGAGAAGGTGGGGTGGAAAAGCTCATGGGTCGAAGTGGAGGCAGGGTGCCTGCAAAACCAACTCAACACAAGGAATAATAAATTAATTTATTGTCAGTTAAAGTAGATTTGGGCAGTGAGAAACAAAAGCAAGCATTACAACAGGTTTTCTAACCTCTTACACAAGAGAAAATTTTGGATTATGTTTTCTTTATCTTACGCACAGTATTTCTGAATTGTTCTGTACCCTCCGGGAAGGTATCCACTATTGGCTGAAAAATATAAAGGGATTAAGGTATTTATTCTCTTGTAACAAGTATTTGCACTAAGCTGTAACATAAACTTAGTGAGGAAAAGGATTGTTTTTCTTTATTCATGTAGTGTGGAATAAATAGTGTGGAAATAGTCATATACTATACTAAGCTGTAGGAAAAAATGGTCTTAATAGTATTCTGTGTGCAATGACCACCATGGTCTTAATGATTCAGCTCCTAGTTGAAACCAAATCAGTTCATTATGTGAAAGTGTCTGGTGATGGAAATAAAAAATGTCACTGTGCTGGGGCACGCAGCCTGTGAGTCAATCACTTAAAAACTAAGGCAAACTAAGTCTTAGGCCAAGCCAGGCATCTGGGTACCCTTTCCTGGATGGGCATCTCAGAAATAGGTTGCTCAAAGTGAATGGGAGCTTGTACCTTGCAAACACTGAAAGGACTCCAGAGAGAGGAACTGGTTAATGACTGATATGAGGCTCTTGCTATTACTCTAAGGTAAGTAGTTGCAACATAGATGTGGAACAGGCACATTCCTCTTGAGCAACAAAACTATTACTAAGCCATGAATGTGACCACTTCTGTTATTACAGTTACATTTCAATTACCTTTTCTGCATGCACAGTTTGGCTTGTTTTTCAGCTCAAAGCCCCAGTGGAAATCCAACATGCCCTGTAAGGTGATAGCACATCAGTTCTCTGGCTAATCCAGTCCCTGTGATCATGACTAGGTGCTATTTGGGTTCTCCTGTCTCCCCACATTGTGTCTCTGAAGTCTTTTGTGGGTGTGCAGATGAGCTTATATCATATAATCTGAGATGCTCACATGGAGCCTGAGTGTAAAATGCTGTGAAGACTTATAAAAAATAGTGTAATTTCAAAGAAGGGGAAAATAAGTCTGTTTTTTCTTGTTATGAATGGAAAAGTGTTTACAGTTCAAGAGAGAATTTAAAATATAAATTAAAAAGTGAAACTAAGCACAGATTGGTAGATGTTCTTTATTAGCCTACAGTTTAAAGACTTTGCTACAGGAGGGATTTTGCATTGTAACTCTCCCCAGACTGGGGCAAAAAATAAAAGGCCAATCAAAAGAAAATTTTGCAATTGTTCCAGCTAGTTTCATCTTTTGTTTTCAGCTGTGGGAATCTGTATGCAACATAGACAAGAATAGAAAGGAGAAAACAAGACATTGAGATATACTTTAGAAAGATACTAAATTTGAAAAGAAAGAACTCAAAAAAATTTCAGGAAAAAAGTGCAAAGAAATGTAATGAAATGTCTTGATAAAAATGTTGCACAAGGCAATATGCTAAGAGCTGTTATTCAACGCATAGGAATTTGATAAAATTTAAATTGTTAAAAAAACACCTATTTATGTGAACTGAAAATATAACCACAGATACTTTGTAAACTTCAGAATCTTGCCTGTTCCTATAAATAATATTTCAATAGCTAGCTATCTCTCTTTTTTGTTTGTTTGTTTTTCCAAAATAGAGATGAGAGAATCACACTCAGGAATGTGGAAATTTGAATAACATTACAGAAAAGAGCAAAACTGCTGATGTTTACAGAAGAATTGGAGAAAACAGTAAAAATATTTTCTATTAACTTCAGTAGATTTTGGATTAGAGTCACAGATCAAATTATTGCAATGAATTTACGACAAAAGTGTCAGGACAGATAGGTATTTCTCACCAACTTCTCTGAAAAGAAAAGAACAAAAAAAATTAGAAACAAGACATACAGATTTAAGTTGAGAATGAAGATTAGATAATCATTAGTGAATTAATATCTCCTTTTTCAGAGAATATGAGTAAATTTTATTCATACCATGCAGTCTCTGCTCATGAGTTGTGCTGTGCTGCAAGTATAAAGCTTTACCAAGGAGCTTTGTAAGAAGCAAAAAGATTATAGGGTGTCATTGTGATTTATACAGGATTTATGATCTCTGACCACTCATGACTGCATCACAAAAAAGAACTTCATCAAAAGTACAGCTCTGGCTGGGACTTTCTCCAAATACAGACTAAAAAATCCTCTCTCCATAACCTCATTCCTAGACAATATTTTGAATTTCCAGGAGACATTAACAAGAAGTAGTTGTATTTTTCACTAAATGGATTGCTTCCTGTCTCCTTTCCCAGAATATCTAGCAGTTGATTGGATTGAAATGCAATAAATTTTTTCAGGTAATTCATTGTGTATCAATTTGTATTTGGGAGACAACATGGTCTCCTTGGTCCCCAGTGTCCCTGATCCCTAGCGTAGAATATTCTATCATCATCTTCCTAATGATAACATCTCCTTGGTCTGTGACAAAGTTTCTCAGTATCTGGAGATATACAACAAAAAGATTAAAGAGTCCAGACTGCAGAGGTGTGTTTCAATACCTCAGCCCACTCCAGGCAAAAACACAGAGAAATAGGAAAGAGTTTTGAAAACCACTGCAGGAAAAGAAAAGGTGATAGTGTCAGAGAATCTCAAAAAGAGATTAACAGTACAGAAAAAGAAGGGATGTAATTTGGTTTGAGGTAATAAAACACAGGACACGCAAGATAGGAGCAAGTATTACTGCTGATAGTATCTGAGGCAAAATTAATCTCCTCAAGCTTTTGAAACACCTGGATCAACAGATACATCTTCAAATGTGTGAACTAGCAAAATGATGAACTTATAAGGTACTTNCTATTCACCTGAGCAGGACCAAACAATAAAACACTAGTAAATATTTTCAAGTTGCTGGGATTGGGAACGAATGGTCTGAAACCTGGAATTAGCTTCAGAACCTGTTTCACATGGTTTGCATCTCACAGCTCTTGGACATACTGATTTTCTGATGATGCTACAGTGTAATAACATGTGGCCTGCCGTAGGTATTTGAATGACATTTTTCAGCTTTCATCCAAAGAAAAGTTCCCCAGCTCATGACGTGACAGATGGCCACACCACTGCCTCACCCATCATTTGGCCGGCTGAGGAGGGGCAGGACACCAGCCGTGAGGCCCAGCAGAGACTGACGTGGCATGCATGAAGAAGTCTCTGCGCTGGCAGAACCCAGGGAAACAGACGAAGCAGCTTTTCCTAATCTTGTGGATTTTACAGCTTGGAATGGGAACGAGCTCTGAAAGCCAAAAAGATTTTTGAAAGGCTCATGTAGAAGGCTGTGTCTGATTCACATCATCAAGGCTGCGCTGCTCCACTGCAATATGGACTGACCACAGCCAGCATTGCCTCATTGCTCTCTGCTCCACGTGGATAGACAATTTCAACCCAAAGTCCTCAATGTGCATGGTTATCTGTCTCCTCTAACACCATATCATGACAGCGATGAAAAATGAAACTAGGTCAAATAAGACCAATCACTCCAAACCTGTAAGGGGCTTTTTAAAGGCCTAAGTACAATACCCAAATAGATAACTAATTCAAAGATGTGTGATGTCCTTCAGTGGGTTTACCATTGCAAGTCACTAAGTCCTGATCTTACCCAGGGATGTCATGAGTCCTCCAGATCTCACAGTCACTAAATCACAGTCAGAAAGAAAAGCCAGAGTGGCTTATATACAACTTACCTGTTCCAGGCAGATGTTATCAGAAAAGGCTCTTGTCCTGGTTCCGGCAGGGAGAGGGTTAACTCTCCCCAGCCCGGGGGGTATAAGTATTCCATCCCATGTGAGCCGCGCCGGCGCTGANCCACAACAGCTCTATGGCTTGTGTTGTTCTGGGGTTCAGACAAGATGATGATAATGCTCATTTCTGGGCTCAGCTTCCCTGAACCAGAACAAAAAAAAACCTATATGAGGTTCTTTAGATGCAAATTTAGGAGTCTAGTTGTTGCAACACACAGTTCTTCAACTGTAGGTCACCGACTTTTTTTTCTGGATATCCTCATAGTGGACAAAAATGAAAAACTTGTATCCAAGACTGTCTTTCTACCTTGTACCTGGAGTGGCCATGGTAAACCTCTGTGTGAGGAAGGTGAATTAATGAAATCATCACAAACAAGACATAAGTCCATGCATCTGATGTGGTGTTTGTACTGCCCACACATTTTAGTTACATTCTTAAAGACACGTTTATCTTTTATAGGAGTCAGTCATACCTTGATAGTACTTAATGCAGACATATTTTCTAAGGCAGAGAGGCAGGGAAGAAATGGGAGGATTGCTTTGTCACCTGAGCTTTTAAAAGCACACGGAAGAGAAACCTCTAAAGGCAAACTCAAAAAGAAGACAAAAGCTTTAAGCTACTGTCCCACCAAACCCATAACGTCTTGTTTCACACTGCAAGTGGGAACAGCAACTGGCAAGTACAGTTTCAAAGATAAAGTGTGTTTACAAGAAAAACTACCGGTGTTCACCAGACAGTTGTAAATGTAAGCTCATTAACGAACCCTGGAAACCCACCCTGCAGGGTGCCACTTACAGCTGTAGCAATCAGTTTAGCCGTGAGAGGTTCTGGCTGCTCAGGATGCAGAAACATCAGGATGTGACAGCAGCCACGACGGTAGTAAATACAGTGGTGGAAAATGAGGAAAGAATGTGGCCAAATTCCAGAAGCCTGCGAGAGAAAGTATCTTCTAAAAATTGAGGCAAATCAGAGACTTGGAAGAAGAAAGGCTTACCTGAATTGATCATACATCTGAAGAGGCAATGATGGTCTCACACTGCGTCTACGATTGCTGCCACCCAGCAAAAGTTGTGCTCTACCTGCCTGCCTGCCAAGCGTGCCCTGCCTTTCCTCCTGAGGCAGATGTCACTGTCCAGGCAGTGACGTTCCTGGCTCACATTCACTCTGGGCTCGGTAACACAGTAGAGGGAGCAGAGGACATGTGCGCATTGATCTGTGGCCCCCGTGGGGACAAGGCTACTTAAGGATGATGCAGTGTCCCTGCCCCTCACTGCATGTAACCAGACCTCACATGGTACCTCTCACAATATGCATTTACTACACATTCATGGTGTCACTATGTCACAGGGATGACATTTGTGCGGCAAAAAAAGTGATGTTTGCTAGTGCTTTATGAAAATACCAAGAAGCAGAAGCACAATGGCTCATTCAATAAAAAATGCAAGGATTTGGGACTGATTTAACTGACTTTTCTTTCAGCTTTTTAAAGGTAATCCTTTTCTTAGTAACACTATACACTCAAACTCATACCTGGAGACCTGAAAATAAGCTACTGGGTGAATAATTGGATGGATAGAAGGACAGGTGAGTGGATGGACAGATGGGTGTATGGTTGAATGGATAGAATGTTTCCTCTATCCATAAGAGCATTTTTCCTGCACACTTGAGTCCTGTAAAAGCATAATATATCATCTAAAGAGACCTCTGCCAAAATGCAGAGGGAAAGAAGATAAACCTTAAGAGGCATTATTCTGTCTTTTAAAAGAAAAGGATTGTTCTTTGGTGCCATTAACTGGTGCTGTTCCATTGATTTCTTTCTCTCAGATGAAAATCTGATTTTAAAAAGGAAAAGATTAGTGAGAGATTTAAAACAAACAAATCAAAAAACCCAAACAGCCAACCAAGTGTAAAAACATGTCTGTATGTGTGCAGAGGCAGCACACCATGAACCATAGATATGGCATGAAAGCTCTTGCCACACTTTCCAAGTTTACAGAAGCCGAACATCTGAAGGCATAAAACTCTCAGGTAATTTTTTTTTTTGTTTATGGATGAAGCCATCACAGCGTTGCTCTGGAAACTAATCTTCATTCTAATCTGTATTCTGTGTTTGAATTAAGATTTTCCTAACCCCTGAACTAGCAGGTCCAAGAATTGAAATGAAGGTAGAAAATGTCGGAGGATACAAAGAAGGATGTAGGAGGCTGTAGAGGATTGACACTTGAATAATCTCCATGCAGGAAATGTTGAGTGGCTAAGGTGATGCGTGGTTATGTTTTCTCTCTGCAACAAAAGTGGAAGTTGAATGAGCACCAAGACAGAAAGACAAGGGAGATTGAGAGGATCTTTTCAGGCTGGCAAAGAAAGAAGCAGGGACATATTTGTGCACCACACTATGAAGAAGCAAAATGCAAATGTTGCACCTTGATGCTCATAACAGGCAAGGCTGCTTGATTTAGACAAAGGTGTTGGCAGGGGTGACAGAAACATGAAGGAACATCCTTAACTGCCAGCAAAGGAGGTGGTATATATCCTGACTTAAGGGACAGTCTGCCCCGACAGGACTGGCTGCCTGCTGCAGATCCCTTTGTCATGGTCAGGGTCACAGCACAGAACAGTGTTCAAATGGTGTCTGATATTTTGGCTCTGCTTGAAGTCACTGGCCAAAATGTTATGACTCTCAAAAAGCTTAATACTCACCTTCAGCCTATAAACTATCTATAAATCATTTATAAAATACAACTCTTACAAAATTCTCAAATTTTTGGGCTGCCTTTATTGTTTTGACTGCAATGTGTAAGTGACATTAATAAAAGTGCCCTGGAATCAAGCTGATGGAAGGAATATAAATATGTCACAGTGTTACTGCCAACAAAAGTAATGTAGCCTTTCCACCAGGTCTGGTTGTCCTGCCCTGAAATAAGCAAAGCATAACAGCACTGTCATCATTTTTTTCCTGAAATGTAGAAATCCCAATGAATCAGCAGTTTGGTTTCTATAGAACACACTTGGAATTTCAAATGTTCATTAGCTTTAAATCAATAGTGTTTAGCATATTGATCAATATTTCAAACAGTTTTGCTGAAATAATGGCTCTTTTTGCTGCATGCATTACTATCAGCCTTTTGGCTGCTCAAGGTTTATTTCTGTGGGTGCTTCCGCTTCAGTCACGTGAATTTTCTGTAATTGCACTTGCGATGTCTTACTATAAATTCAGTGAACTGTTTTCCTTTGCTATTTCTAAATCTGTTCTGCTGTTTATTTATCATCCATGTGGTCAGAAAAATAATGGATAAATGTTCACTTACAACTAGCAGTACCTGAAGGGGTCTTACAGGAAAGATGGGGAGGGACTCTTCATCAGGGAGTGGAGCGATAAGATGAGGGGTAATGGTTTTAAACTGAAAGAGGGTAGATTTAGATTGGATGTTATGAAGAAATTCTTTACTGTGAGGGTGGTGAGCCCCTGACCCAGGTTGCCCAGAGAAGCTGTGGCTGCCCCATCCCTGGAGGGGTTCAAGGCCAGGCTGGATGGGGCTTGGAGCAGCCTGGGCTGGTGGGAGGTGTCCCTGCCCAGGGCAGGGGGTTCGAACTAGATGGTCTTTAAGGTCCCCTCCAACCCAAACCATTCTGTGATTGTATGATTCTATGAAACAGAAAGCCATTTTTAACTATACTTCTTAATAAATGGCTCTGAAAGGGAATAAAGAAGTACAGCAAGTAAAGTTTAAGGGTGAAATATGAGGCAAGTCATAACATAAACCGCATTGCACATCCTATCTATTTTACTGTAACACTTGATTATGTGCAGCACCTACACTAAAATAGTGTCATTACAGCTTGCAAGATCCTGGGAATTTGAAGGCCTGCTTAAATTTGTGAATTGCCAGTTAAGATTTGATAATTGCATGATATTTTCCAAAAGATCTCTTTTTTCCTTCAGAGAATCAATGTCCATGTTTAGCAGATTAATAAATTGTCTAGAAAAATGCAGTTTGTGAAAATTTAGAAACCAGTTATTTTCTTCTACGCAATGCAACTTTCACTAGTAGTAAAACTGTATATATAGCATTCTTGATTTTAACAAGAAAAACACTGAAAAATACCTGTCTCACTGCTTAACCTCAAGAAATCATCATAATGAGAATTGTTCACAGTCACTATTGCCAGAACTAGATAGAAAGCTGATGACAGTGGGCCATTCCCATACCTTCCTGGAGCAGAACTGGAGGGGAGGGGCATCTTAGCAGTGGGTTTTAACCAATATTATTGACCAATAATATTTGGTCAAATATTTGGAAGTTTACATTACAAAGTTTCCACCCTTTGCCCATATGACAAGAATGGGACTTTTCCTCAGTCGAGTATCACACTTCCAGTCTCTAACTTTGTGAGGAGAAGATTCTGTTGGTATTTTTTGTTGTGGATTATGGAAGGTCACCACAGGATCTAGCACAAGCTCTCCATTACCTTGGGCTTTGGGAAAACAAGAATTTTCTGTCTGAACCATGCTCCAGCATCCTGCCCTTATCCCAATATGCTGCTCCCAGCTTGCTCCTTACACAGAGGCAGTTTCCAGCTCTTATGAGAAGATATTGGAAAAAAAAAAAAAAATGGAAGAACTGCTGCTTTTGAAGAAGTCTTGTCTGCTGGTGAGGTCCCCACAGGGAAACCTGTAACAGTAGATCATATAAAAAGGGGACTACACACTGAGGTCTGCACATTCCTCTCCAGTCTTCATAATCAGCCTGTGTGAGTTGTCTGCGCGTGCTGCTTTAATGAATGCATTCTTTCTATATGCCCATTTGAAGACATAGTACATCCATATCTCTTGGAAGTAAAGTTTGGTCTTACAGTTGTGTTCCTATATCAGTTTTCCCCAGAGAGGTTGGTTTGCCACCTACACTCCACTTTTTATGGCCCTCACACATAGTTCTGCCTGAAAAATTGGCTGCAGAAAAGCGTGCCTTTCTCAGCACCCTCCAGGAGACCCATACCTATTCCAATAAACGGCAGGAATGCAGCCATATTTATGGCTGCTTTTTACTTACATTAATCTTGCAAAATTGCACACAGCTGAAACACAACGTATAAACTCCAGCGTTTTCTGCCATATTGTTAAGATAATTTTTCCCCTCATTTCTTATCAGTGATACCTTCACAGGGCAAGTAAAGTCAAAGGGTACTTACTCCAGCTGCCAGTGAGATCACCGTTTGCCTTGGAAAACTTGTGTCACCAGCAGCAGGGGACAGGCAACTTTTGTGTGAGTCTTAAGAGACAGTTTTAGGAGCTGATGAAAAAAACTCTTAAAAAATAGGGCTTTTTTTGTTTTTAAATAAAAGAGTACATTCTATATGATGCCAGGAAGATAATGCAGTCAAGTGGGAAAGGTAAAACATGCAACTCTTATGACTCTTAAATTTTATGCCTAAGGAAAGTTGGGAAGTAAATAGTCTTTGCCCTGTTATATGCATTTATCTATACATTAAGTATTCAGAAGAAAGTTTAATGAGCAATATTGAGCCCTTCTGGTAATGCCTTTGCATCAGTTTTCACATTAGATGACCTGCACCCTTTCTATAGTAAGAATTTAATATGCTGTTTTAAATAGAGTGGGATTAACTATGTCATTTAAGGGTTAAAGTGCAATAAGGGGAGTTACACAAATTAATCCTCTCCCAAGGGAGAATTAAGCATGTGCTTAATTCTTGCTTCTCAGAGTGCAGTGAACAGAGACAAAGTCTGGCAAGATGAATCTAAATCTTCATATCTTCCCCACCTAACCTAGGAAACTGGGGTACGTTGAAGATCTGACCCAGTTCCACTGAAATGAATGGACATGCTTTAGCAGCTTCGACAGACTTTGGGTCAGATCTTATGTGGCTTTTTTTTTCGGTTCTTCTCTAACTTTATGAGTCAGTCAAGCGAAAATGGAAGTAAACAGAATTCACTCCCTTCTGATCCGGGTAACATACATTCTGACAGACTCCCACCCCACCAGCCCAGGAAGACCAGCAGTGTGTTGATCAGGCTTATAACATCACTGGCATGTGAAGGGTGGCTTTGGTGCAAAAGGCGTGCAGGTTTTTCATGCCACCTGTTCTGCATTCTGTTGTAAGCTGCTGGGGTTAACAGACCTGGTTGTGAGCGTTTGGCATTCAGGCGTATAACTAAACGCTGTTACTGTGGAGACAAGGGTTGTGCATGGCCAGAAGCGTAAATCCCAATGTAGATTCTATTGGCATATTAAAAAAAAAAAATAAAATAAAAACCCACAGCCCTCATTTAACAGATGATGCTGGGCAACAGAAAGGGAAAAAGTTCACCTTTCATATTTCTCTGGAATGGTCCCAGCATAGCAATCAGAAAAATTTTGTCTTGCTAAAATGGAAAAAAAGAAGAG
Source organism: Rhinoptilus africanus (assembly GCA_013400135.1). Taxonomy (NCBI): domain Eukaryota; kingdom Metazoa; phylum Chordata; class Aves; order Charadriiformes; family Glareolidae; genus Rhinoptilus; species Rhinoptilus africanus. The sequence continues at coordinate 33,179 of VXBO01005024.1, forward strand.
GGGAAGCATAAATAAAATAGAAAGTTTGCCTAAAGCTATCATTCACTGCATATATTTGCCAAGAATCCATTACTATGTAAGGTATTGATAAATGCCCCTATCTTTCCCTTAATTTTAGGAAAGACAGCCCAGCTAAGTGCACTGTGTGCCTAAAAAAAAAAAAAATGGAATTTTATTATATGCTTTCACCAAAACAGCAGCATGGAATAAGAAAAGAAGCCTAACACACAAAAAAATCCCAAACCACACAATGAAAGGAGGTTACTCTGAAAATGTTATTTGCAAGCAAATCGTTCTTTCACCCTGCTCCTGCCACAGATTATGGGAAAATATTTTCTCTGAATATTTTTAAGGGTGAAGTCACACCTTTTTGGCTTCTGCATGGAAAGAAAAAATAGGAAGATAAGCTGTATGAGAAGAAAAAAGTGCTGACATATGGAGTATCTTCCTGACTCCTCTGAGGACATGAGGAACCTGGCATCCACAGTGAAATCCACTCACCCTCAAGACTTACTTTGTGTGAATGAAATAGAGCAATTTCTCATTTACAATAAAAAATATCCCAAGAAGATATGCAAAGTTCAAAGACTTACCCTGCAAGAGTAGTTAAACTCTACAAAAACTTGTACTTCTTTATTACAGGAGAGAACTGAGATACAGGAAATTTTTGTTGGAGGTATCCTATGGGTGCACATGTACTGTTGCCTCTCCCAAGAGTTTTTGGATGTAGAAGTTAAGAAGTAGAAACTGATGATTTTTGAAGGAAAATTTTTATTTTATCAAGCTATTAATTTCTTGCATTAATATTTTATTTTACCTTTTTCCTAAAGATCTAATATCCCTCTTATTCTCTGTGTAGAAAAAAAAAATATTCAGATGTTTTCTGCGTTTTTGTTGCTATTGTTTATGACGGCTTTTTTACTGTTGGTGTTTTTAAAATGACTGGTTTTTTCTTTTTAGAATAAAAATGACACTTCCTGACCACTTTAATCATAATGTGCCTCAGATCAGTCATGGGTGATCTTTTGCAATTGCCCTTGTTCTGGTAGTGAAAAAGGACAGATAAAACCATCCTCACAGGACAGTTAAGAATTTCCCCAACGTGAGAGTGTAACTGAACCAGGAGCTTACCTAGAAGATGTTGATCCCTGAAACAGCTGTAAATGAAAGTGGAGTCTCATTTATCCCACAAACTCATGAAACATTAGATAGTCTTTTGGAGTCACTATGCCTATAACCACCCTTTTCTTTAAAAACCTGTTCAGATACAAAAAGGACGTTCTGAGACAAAATTCCAGAAGAAAATGAGACCTCTTCTCTCAGTGTCCCAGGAAAACAAGCCTTTCTAAGGAAGGCCAAGGTCAAAGCTAACAAAAGGCAGTTTTGCTGCTGTTTTTTTCCTTTAGAGCCGTTTTTGCAACGCCAGTAAGATGAATGTTTAGACCTGTGCATATCATGTGAAAGGATAATGGCTTATGGCATATCCCATTTATATAAACCTTTTTCATCCTGATGGATTGCAGGGTATTTGTTTCACCTCCAGACTTGGTTCTAGCAGCTCCTTGCGTCGAGGAATGAAGCCTGTCAGGCTGAAACTCTCCATCTGGTTCAGAGCACAGCAGCCTCTGCCCAGCAACCTGAGTTACGATACACACATCAACCCGGTCATCTGCACTCTGTCTCTGCTACTTCTGCAGAAGACACAGAGGCCAGGTCAAGGTTTCATTAACAGTACACAGAGCCCTCTGAAGTACTGCCCACAGCTACTCGAAGAGATCACCTCTCACTCCACAACCACGGCCTCACAAAAGAGTGTAATTTTCTGCCACTGTAAAAATGTCAATCAGAGGAATAATGTAGTGTTGAAGAGGAGAAGACAAAAATGAGACGTTAGAATTTTTTGCCTTAAGTGTTAAAAACAGTTAGTTACCACGGAGGACTCTGATCTGAGCATGGATATGCAATCTACCGCTCCTTAAGGACAGATAATACATGTGGGGAGGCTGAGAGGATTCACACCATCACTTCTCCTGCTGGAGGAGAGCATCCTGTTTCCTGGGGTTGGACACTGCAGCCTCACAGGACAGAAACAAAGGCACAGGGTAAAGACAGGCACTTTATCAAAATTCATAGAGTGGAAAAGCAGCCATGGAATAATAAAAGGCTGTGTTTTATTGCTCTTGAATTAACCATCTTTAGTGTCTCATGGGATGATTGGATCCAATGAAAGTCACAGGCATGCTTGACTCAGACTTCCTTTTCATCTGGTGTGTTTGCAATGGGTCTAGGCCAATTTCCACAGCTCACAACTATTGCTGTCATACAAATCAACAAAAATTTTGGGCACAGTTTGGAAGATTTCAATAATTCCAGTAGGTTGTATGATTTTTTTAAAATTATTTTTTTAACCAGCAGTAAACTATTTTTACCTAAATAAACAGTGGATAGGCTGCCTACCACTACCCCCAGGAGCAGCTGATTTGCTATTGAAATGAATTAGAGAAACGAGAAGCTGCATAATCTAGCAAATTATTATTAAGCAGAATGCTACACTTTGTGGCAGACAGCCAAAATAGCAAGGCTACAGCAGCTTGTATCCTACCATAATCTTTAAAACTTGTCAAGGTAATCATCATCACAATGGCTAATATGATTAATATGAACCACAGTCTCATTGTACTTGCAGCATTACAAACACACATGATGTGACACCTGAAGTTTTTTATGAAATTTACCATCCTGTCAGACCATTTTTTACCTTGTATTTTTTAAAAGATTGAATGGCATCAGGCATACACTGGCTTAA